>OX387381.1:21119361-21543577 GCA_947563715.1 Lycia hirtaria | reverse complement strand
AGAGTACAAAGCACGCAGAACTGATGACCAATGGGACGGAAAAGTTCATGAGTGGAGATCACGCATCGGCAAGCTTAGCGTAGGAAGATAATCCATAAGAGGGAAAGACGACCTCATAGGTACAAGTTTAGTGGCAGCAAGACACTGGATGCGAGCCGCATCCGACTGGTCTTTTTGGAAAATCATGCAGCAATGGATTTTTTTGGCTAAATTGATGGTAATGATGAAAAGTGACATAATGTATAAACACAAGTATCAATGTTAAAAGAAAAACAAAATACCCGACTGCAGAAAAGAGGTTTTTGCAGCCTAACTTACGATTTCTTTACGCTTAATACGCTGTTGAGTGTACGTTTTTTGTGAAAAAATATGCGTACAATCGCTGTAAAAGATTATTGCGCATTCTTTAGAAAAAAATCTAGTAAAAATCACTTGTTTATTACGAAAAAGTTCGTTGGAAGTTACAAAAAACACGCGTATTTTATATTTGTGAGAGATGTATGATTTTTATTACAATAAATATAGCTTGACACTCAGCAAGTGAAAACGAATCTAACGACACCTCTCACATCAAAATCGGTCAAGCCCTTTAGGCTTTAGGCGATCATATAGAAACATACAGATATACATACAAACCCTCATACATACATACACTCGACACACACCCCCTCTACCTCCCCCTCCCTTCCCCTCCCCCCTCCCTCCCCCTCCCTTCCCTACCCCCTCCCTTCCCCTCCCCCCTCCCTCCCCCTCCCTTCCCCTCCCCCCTCCCTCCTTATCTTGAAACACAATTATAATGGTACAGTTGTCGGTGATTTTTTACCCGTTCCCGCGGGAATCCCGGGATAAAAAGTATCTTATGTGTTAATCCAGATTATAAACTACCTGTGCGCCAAATTTCAGCCAAACCCGTCAAGCCGTTTTACCGTGAAGAAGTAACAAACTGACACTAACATCGCATTTATTTTATAAGTGTGAAGTGATTTATTAGCATTTCCTATTCCAAACTTCAATAAAACATATAAGTTAAATATATATTCGTAATCACTGTTAAAAATTCTTTATTTTGATACCACACTCGATGTATTTTGAAAACATTATGTTTTTTTGAGATTACTTCTTGCCGCCAAAAATCTTTAATTTTGTTTTTCTTTTAATTTTGAGGGACCCAGTGTCACTCCCACGACTAAGACGAATCTATTGACACCACTCACATAAAATACGACAAGCCGTTTAGGCTCTAGGGCGTGCCAAAGAAATATACATACATACATACACTCGAAAAACATAGCCCTCCTTCTTTCACAGTCGGGTAAAAAGTGGGTCTGTCTTCCTACCAGGGCCTCAAGGCTGCTAAGTGAACATCACTCGTTCGCCGCTCGCTGATACGATTCAAAGACAATTTTGACGAATTGCTAGTCTATTACTATACTTACAAATAGACTAACAATTTGTCGAAATTGTCTGATTTTAATCTTTCCTTCACTGTACGGCTGAATGATTCGTATTATGTAGTGTTTAATAAACGTATAGAAATATGTGACACCTTCCAAAAAGGCACTAGTTATTTTATTTATTTAATTCAATTTATATCTATATTTACAGGATCACCTAATACATTTAGTTACATCGCCAGACACAAGACACGCAACTGCAAGGCACACCTAGTAATTAGTAAAAAATAAATAATAATTGTATTTTTCTTTCTCGTCAACCCATTTAAAAATTAGATTCCTAGCAATTTTACCAAGCCTTAGACGAGTTAGCACAATGAATCCACGAAAAAGTGCACGAATTACTTATATGGATGGCATACATATATGTCATCAAGGAGCGGAAACAATAAAACATGTTCCTCTGGTTTCCAGATCCTACGTGTACATCGGTGTTACTAGTCTAGGAGAGGTGAGATTCATACTCGTATTACGCGTAATACGTATCGAGTTAACCCAGACCTTTCTAGGAAGGTCCGAATTTATAGGGCTTACAGTGAAGGACACCGGATGTACCAGGATTTTTTACTATGTTTTATCCCAACGTATGTTTTGAGATCTAGTTATATATATGTGACTATAAATGTAATAAAACATAAATTTGTCTAAAGCAGTCTTGCTCGTCAAAATCGGCCATACTTACCGTAAACTACAAGAAATTAGGTATTATAAAGACAGGCGTAAGTATAATATCAAACAAAAAACTTGAACGACATTCATTCGACGAGATTTATCCTTGAGCATTTTTACTTGAAATAAATGGTAGACTAACCTGATGGTAAGCGACGGTATGGTCGAGGATGGAGCTCATCGATCTAGAAGATGTCTATTTACTCTAGCCTTGGAAACTCCAAGCTCTCATGATATAGGAAAGGCAGCATTTCTAAACAGTACGCATCAAGAACGTAGACCGAAATCGTCGAGTAAGTACGGAGCTTTTGTAAGCGCCTGTTATTTTGATCGCTTCACTTCTGAGATAGTTCCTATTGACGACAGAACAGGCGTCCACGCCAAGCTTCGGTTTGCTCGGCGGCAACTAGCCAACCCACTAAATGTTTTAGGGTATAAATATGTTACGTGTATCTGTAATTCTGTATACCAAACTCACTTTTTCATTTCCTTACTCTGTTCTATGTTCTTACTCACAAATGGAGACGGTGGCGGTACCTGTACTGTACTGTACTGGTACTGTTATTTTCTCGATCATACCCCTATTAGCCGACTTCAAACAAAAAGAGGAGGCTCTCAATTCGGCTGTATTTTTATGTTAGCAACCACTTACATACCGATTTAGAGATTTCTTTTTATTTAAAAGGCCGTAGGTACTTACAGATTGGTTCCATACAAATTTCATCAAAATGTATATTGTTTTTTTGTGTAGTTTGGTTTTTAAAACAACGTAACTGGAAAATTACTTATTATAAAATCGATTGTTCCAGTCACTTGTCTTTCATTTGAATTTATTTTAGATTCTAGCCCAGATGCATGTCTCGACACGAACTTGGTCACTTATTTGGTTCATCGTCATTCATATAATGTTAATGAACAACGCCGTACACTGCCGTACAGAGTGAAATTAAATACATAGTAAAATTCCTGAAAAGTTGTTTATTTTGAAAAAGGCCGTTGTTCAGAGCTGTACCTTCTTAAAAAGAAGTTTGAAAGTTTTCTTTTTATTTGCACTTAGCGCGTATATTTTATTCATACTCGTCAGACTCGTTCAATATTCTTCTCAAGCCTTCGAGCTTAAATTAAGTAACTTAAATACAGTCCGTATTCGTAAATAGCCATCCTCTAAATATTAGATAAAAAAACATCTAAAAACTTTACGAAATATATCACAGTATTAAAATTATAATTAAAACGTTTTCAAAAGATATTTGTGAAAAAACTTTTCTTGGTCTAAAACATACGATTATGTAAAACAATCATTGGGTCAGACGCCGGCCTGCCCCGGGCCCCGGGCGCGCCGAGCCTGGCCGTGCCGCCGCCGCGCTGGATTCTGCCAAGCCTTCCTTCTATCATTGGGTCATCGGGTATGCTAATTATCATTTTTTTTACCGACTTCCAAAAGAAGGAGGTTCTCAATTCGTCTGTATGTTATTTTTGGACGTTTGTTCACCGATTACTTCGCCAATTCTCAATTGATTTTGATTATTCTTTTGTTTGGTAGGTCATGCTTCAGAGGTGGTCCCATATACATTTTGTCAAATTCGGTTCAGAACTTTGGTTTTTATAACAAAATACTTAACTAAAAAATATCATCCAAGTAAATAAATTGCGTATTTTGGAGTCGGTTATTTTTTAATTTTTAAAGTAAGGAGGTTATCAATTGGTACCGTATATTTTTTATGTATGTACACGAATTACTCCGTCATTCGAGAACCAATTTTTGTGTTTCCTGAATTGGTGTAAAGAGAAAGCTCCCAAGTTGGTCCCATAATTATTTTGTAAACATCGTTTTATTACTTTTTGAATAATCTCTAAAAATAAAAATATTTTCATTGTATTCCTGAGTGAGTGCGTCAGATTATAGAATCGCAGAGTTCCACCTACACGCTTTTCTTTGCAAGTGTCAAATATTAAGGATTATCGTTTAAACATCTGCACATTTTCTAATCTTCGAACACGAGCATTTGACATTAAATTACATTTGTCATTGCATTCTTGACAAAAGAAAATAATAAAAAAAGAGGTATCTTCAAAAAGTTTACAATCGTGAAGGATTTAGTAAGTTGCGTTTGAAGTCGGTTTTTTAATAGAAAAATTATTAAATTCGAACATGAGGTTACGTGGAACAAAAACCAGCCAAGTGCGAGTCGGACTCGCACACGAAGGGTTCCGTACCATTATCTATAAATACGTTACGGCAAAAAAATTACGTTTGTTGTATGGGAATTAAATAAATATTAATTTTAAAATACTAAATATTAATTTTATTTTAATTTAAATATTTATTTTTAAAGTGAATATTATAACTCAATATTCTGTGAATATTTCAAGCGTCTACCTATTTCCGTTAACAATATCGAGAAAAAAAATCACGTTTGTTATATGAGAGCCCCCTTAAATATTTATTTTATTCTGTTTTTTAGTATTTGTTAGCGGCAACAGAAATACATCATCTGTGAAAATTTCAACTGTCTAACTATCACGGTTCATGAGATACAGCCTGGTGACAGACGGACGGACGGACGGACATACAGACAGCGGAGTCTTAGTAATAGGGTCCCGTTTTTACCCTTTGGGTACGGAATCCTAAAAGTGATATATATAGTATATAATTATCATGCGCAGACTGAGCACAATATTTATTGCTGCAGTAAAGTTAGTTCTCGCAAGGTCTACTCGGCCTAACCACTAGTGATATGGAACAGAGGGCAATATAGGTACCTACTACATTACAACATTACGCTTCATGCGAACAGTTCCCGAGCCTGTAACTTATTTCTTATTCCGTAAGAGAGTTCAGCATCATTCATTTAGGAATCCAATTCCGGGCTCGGTATAATACTCTGTAGGTACCCGTTAATATCGATAACCGTAGGTATAAAAGAATATTTTCATGGGCCCGGTAATGCCCCATCGTGGCTTTATGTCTGTCGTCACAAAAGGCAGAAATAATGAGGCACCCGCCTACCGTGCGGCCGCCCGCGCCGGGCTGCCTGCCGTGTTCGCGCGGGATACGCACCGAACGTGCTTTTAAACGTCCACTGACATAAAAGTGATAGAATTGGAGCCATTTTTAGAATGCCATATTACTGCAAGTAATCAAAGAGATTCCAAACTAAACTTTAAACTTATAAAATCACTGGTGTTAGGGATGGATATTAGAAAAGTGAGAAATGAATTTGTTTATTTAGACAGTAGAAATATATATAAAAAAACATGGTTGCTTGGATGAGATTGTTTTTATCGATAAGACCCCCGGTCGAGTTATTAAGCTAGTGCTATTTTATTACCTTTTGTATTTTGTTGTTAATTCACTTATACTGGCGACAGAGTAGCGAAAAAACATACGTTTTCCTACTTCTCAGCCAATTTAAAAGATATCAAAGATTTATTTTAATATTTCTCATATCAAATAAACTAATTAATTTCTCACAATTATAACATTTCTATTCAATGATTGTACCTACCTATATGTTTAAAAATTTATTAAATAAAATACAATTCGTTAGTCTCGTAGTGTAACAAAGGAATCATTGAAATCTTTTTTTCTTATTAAAAACAGCCAGATTTCATTAAATCAGACGTATTAGTCACTACAAGATAAGCATTATTGATTTTTAATAGACCCATCATAACTACCCGCATCAGAAAACAACAAAATACAGAGGCGTGTGACACGGCAGTGACATCAGTAGCTCCGGGAGCGTCTCATCGGAATAACATAAATAACTAATTAGCGCACAGAAATAGTTACAACATTCCATTGTGGTGGTCGCGCGGTGTCACAGGTCATCCTCTGTGGTATCGGGCTCGATACTCTTTATACTCGCGAAATGCGTCCGCGACATCATTGTGTTTGAGATCATGGCGTCGCACGCATGCGCCGTGCTTCTGCTCGCGGCCGCGGCGGCCGCGCACGCGCCGGCGTGCGCGCGCATCACGCTTCACGACGACGCCCTCCTCGCCGGCGGCATCTTCAACGGGACCATACTGAAGGTGGAGGCGAGGAACGAGAGCGTCAGTGAGAGTGCGGGCTACAGTGTGCTGGAGCTGTGGGGCCGGCTGCCGCGCGTGCTGGTGCCCAGGAACGGGAGCAGCGAGCGGTGCAGGAGGGACGCGCGCCTGTACCTGCACGGGCTGGATCGGCTGCAGCTGTGGGCGCTCAAAAGTAAACATTTGCACACATTTTATAAAACATCACCTGGGTCACCTGGACATTCGAATTAACTATAACTGAGAGTATTTCTACACTTGAGCATTAAAGATTCTTATTAAACAGATTAATAATATTAACATCCAATGATATTAGAATCTGCAATCGTCCCAGTTCCGTCGAAACGGGTACAGCATCCGCAACGCTGAACGGGGAACGTCAGTGTTTTTGAGCTGTCTATATTATAAGTAGTGATCCCATAGAAGCTTTTAGTTTACTTTAGATAAATATAACCTGTGTTAATCCAGGATATAATCTACCCCTATACCAAATTACATTCATATCAGATCATTTGTTTTAGCACGAAAGAAGAAAAGACACACTTATGGCATTTAAAATATAGTGATAAGATATACAAATAGTTGATACAGTACACAATATCAGTGCTATGGACAAGACGCCATTTTTGATAATTTTGAGTGTTGGTAATACCTACTTGAATTGCTAACGATATTATCATTCCAAGGGATGAGTCCTAACATAAAATAGATAAGTACGATTCAAGTTCAGGCTTCTCTTGAAATAACCATACGCATGATGCGTCAGCGTCGTTGCAAAAACTAAGGTTTTCAAATATAGGTTTCGACAACTGACTTTAGTACCTAGTTTGTCTTAATTTTCGCACGGTTTTACCTCTAAATTAAAGTGGAAACTAAACATTGACTGTTAAAACTGCATGCTTGGCACAAATACCGCAAGTGCCATGAACTTGTAGCTGCATCACATAATGCTCTTGTCGTTACGCATGTTATGATATTATGATGGAACCGGTGCACAGGGCGGCGCGCGGCGCGTGCGCATGTTCAACACTACTGTATGTTATTGTGAGTTAGTGTTTTCTTGAAACCATTTTTATAGAAAAGCTTTCATACACAAAATCACATATAAAATCGATAGACCAACATTTAATAAAGGAAAAGAAATACTAAACCGTAACACACCTGAAACACATAAGAGGTGATCCTATCCCACCTTACACACCAAAATCGGTTAAGCCGTGTATCGTATTTACTTATTATTACTAGTAGTTCTACGAACAGTAGACCTCGCGAGAGAGCTTACTTGCAGGTCACCTTGGCTGTACATAAAACCTACATAAAGTTGGCTTAGCACAACCACGCGCCCTTACTGTTACACGCAATCTCAAGTTGGTTGTCATATCTCGCCAACCACTTGACCAATTCTGTTCATTTTTACCATAAGTTGTAATAATTATGTACTTTATCTATCTACCAAATATCATTCAAATAGCGCCGCAATAAACTTCCCCCCTTTTTATGGGAATCATCCCACCTATCAAAAATAGCCGACGACAAAAAAAAGCCATAGAACCAATACGCCAAGTTTAATCAAAATCGGTTCAAAATGACGCCCTGTACGCGAGTACGAACATACAATTTCATAAACACACAAACAAACTGGCAGACGAAAGAAAATTTGGCCAGTTGATGCAGAGACGCTTCGCTCGCTTCGCTCGCTCGGTCAACTAACAGATCGTCGTTGGGGCCGCTGTATCTATCATCTGTCTACCCCGTAAAGGAAAACAGACGTGATTTTATGTATTTTTGGGGTTCCGTACCTCAAAAGGAAAAAACGAAATCCTTATAGGATCACTTTGTTGTCCGTCTGTCTGTCTCTCTGTCTGTCCGTCCGTCCGGGTGTCAAGATCTTTATCTCGGGAACGCGTGTAGGTATCGTGTTGAAATTAAAACCATATACGCAGATCCATAGTCTCTTGCTGCAGAAAGAAAAATAAAATTTCTCAGTTTTCGTAAAAAAAAGTTACAGCCGAATATGTCGTAAAAAACGCACATTTCGGCACTCACAAGGGAATCAAAACCTATGGGGTACTTCCCGTTGACCTATAACTATGAAATTTGGCAAGAATCATTGTGTTAGAGTACACATATAGGAAAAAATCCGAAAACTGGACATTTTTAATTTAATCATAAAAATGTTTGTCATTATGCAAGGAATGAGGGGCCAAATTTTAAAGTGAAATTAACCATGCATGTGGGGTTTTCATATGAAAGAGCTTCATTAGCATAAGCTAAAACAGGTTTTTAAATATTTTTACGATGTATATTTTTTGGTTTATGAAGGAAAAATATTAAAAAAATATGATTTTCCTCTTTTATCTACTAGTTTGTACGGAACCCTCAGTGGGCGAGTCTGACTCGCACTTGTCCGGTTTTTTTTTATCTTTAGTGGGGCAAGTGCCTTTATTTACTACAGCAAATCAATATACAAACTACACAAACTTAACTAACTAAATTACAACAAAAAAACAAATCGCATTACCGCAGACCGATAAAGGTGCAATCCAAATGCTCAAGCCCACTACCAGTTGGCAGCGTACCCAGCATGCCGTCCGCATTGCCACGTTGAATGGCAATGTTTATGCGTTGGGCCACAAGCACGCACCAGCATTTTGGTCACGCGTCGCATCGATCAGGCGCTCAGATAAAGTTTTGAAAATTAGATAGGTTCCTGGAGCCCACGGGCCCAAGGTCTATGTAGATTATCAATATATTGTGTGTTTCTCTTTATTTCTGTGTTTTGGACATAATATTGTTTAATGAGTCAGACCTCAGCACATATCTGTTTTGGTTAACCTAGTTAAATGAAGGCTAGCGATGGACCGCGGCCAACTCTCATTTAAAACCATTTATTTTTAAGGTTCTGTAGTAGTACGATACTACCTACTGTAATGTATATGTATTTTTGTTTTTGTGTTTAAGTAACATTAATGCTTTCATATACATTTTCTACAGCTTCTTCTATGCTGTGCTGGCTTCTAAAAGCCTCTATTTCTCTATTTAAGCTGAAAATTTAAAATATTTTAATGTTCATTCTCTTTGATTTCGTATTAATATTTTTACGCTGACAGCTTAGCCGTGCCAAAGAGATAGAATCTCTCAAAATTATTTCTTTTTATTTTGAGTTTTTAATCAATAACGAAAAGGTTTATTGAGATTTTACGCAGATTTACTGGCCATATATTTCAAATTAATTCCATGTATTCTATGTCTATATTGTAAATGGAACCAGGAAATCTGCATAAAAACGGAACACCTCAGCCTTTAGGAGTTCAGTTTTTGTTCAGTTTTGGATGAGTTTACTCCAGCACGGAGGTATCTTCGACCAGTATATTTTTACCCTTTTTTATTATAAAAGAGATAAACGATAATAGTACATCGTTATAAAAGTAAATGTGAAGTGAGATTTCAGCTAAATAGTACAGTGTTGTGTTTAGTGAAATTTCAGCTGAAGATCCCAGCGATCTCCCTGGGTTAATAATTTGCCCGGGATGTTTGGGTGTTGAAGAACCCAATTTTAAAATTACCTCACTGAAAAGCGTGGACCCATGGTATATGAGGTACCATCATAAAAACCACAGGTACTGTTCTTAACTATAATCCTCGAATGAGGATTTCTAATTTCTCCCCGATGAGGAGAGAATCTGCATGGAGATTCGTATCTTGATCTCCAACTAATACTCCCCCTTAAACTTATCCAGAGTCCTATAGACTCCGGTCGCTTCCAGGAGCCCCTTTTTTGTAGTAGATTTGATGTTCAGGAAATTAACCCATGTTTTTATAAATCTACCTTTACCAAAATAAACAATGTACTATTATATTTTCCTTTTTTATTTAATCTAATTAAGGTCTATTTAGGTTAGGTAGAATCTTCAGTAATTCTGCACCTATTAGGCCTAACAGTCCGTTGCACCCGTAGGTAGCTCTTATGGTGTAACGTGACAGTTTGGCGCCCGACTTTATCACCCTCCCTCGAGACTTTCTGTTACAGGTTGTTGAGCGAATATTTGCGTTCAACCGTTTTAACTCTTTTTCTTGTTCGAGTCTTACTTAATCGGCCATTATATTGCCGATACTTGTGTACTACATACTTTACTTTCTTGTACTTCATGCTTAACTCAATGAAATAAACTACACAGTACTCTTACATCAATACTCTGCATTTTCACACAAGCACCACTTACCTGATTGCCTTGTGCTCTCTACATCCATTCTTTCCTTGTAATGTGTTAATTCATTCTTGAATAGATACAAAATACCTTTCATTTTCTTTTCACCAAGATATTGTCCTCAAGTTAACCCTACTGAGCGCTATAATAGGACAATTATTACTGCCCTTGCACAATTAGTAGGTGACGACCATCGATCTTGGGACTTACATTTGCCTAAAATTCAATTCGCCTTAAACTCTACTGTCAATGCTACTACTGGATATTCCCCATCATTTTTGGTGTTCGGTAGAGAAACAATACTTTGTGGATCAACCTATGCGAATTGTACTAATCTCGACGAGATTATATTTGTCCCAAGAGATATCTATGCCTCTAATCTCGGATTACTTTCCAACATTTTTGACAAAGTTCAAATTGCACTTCACAACGCCCATAACAGAAACGCTTCACATTATAACACTAGACACATTTTCAAGGAATTTAATGTGGGTGATATTGTTTGGCGTAAAAATTATGTTCAAAGTAATGCTGGAGCATATTTCAGTGCAAAGTTGGCTCCTAGATTCATCAAATGTAAAATCATTGAAAAGTTATCCCCATTAGTATTTATCTTAGAGGATCCTAATGGATCGAGAGGAAAATGGCATGTTAAAGACTTCAAAGTTTAGGTTAATACTTGTAATTTAGTCTTAAGTTTTTTTTGTAAACTCACAAGGAAACAGAACTATTTGGCTTATTTATATAACCCTTTTTTTTTGGGCAGCTCTAGTGGACTATTTAGCTACAAATAGTGGTGTTCACTAACTGCAAAAACATTAACGGCATAATAACTTTATTTGCTTTAATGATATTATTATATTTATCTTATATTGCTAAACTTTGCAATAAAGTTTCTTTTCTAGAGTCTCTAATACTCTTGATTACTTAAAAACTACTTGATAGTTTTCTTTAAAGGTGCGGGTTACGACATCTATAACAATAAGCCCTCGTTATGGACTATTTGAGTCTTCTAGTTGGTGCGGGTTACGACACCTGTAAAAAAATAAGCCTACGTTAATATTATTTTCATTACTTAGTGGTTTTCAAACAGGTGCGGGTTACGACACCTAATTTAAAAAAATAAGCCAACGTAATAGATTCTGAATATTTCCTTGTTGAGTATGCGTCATCGAATGTGAACCATATCTCTCCAGTATGAATGTAGGATGTTTGGTGAATGTAAGAAGTTGTGCAAGGTGTATGAAAGAGTGAGGTCTTATTCTTAACCGTCAAAATTTTCTCTGTGTCGAAAATTTTTCAGGGGTTTTCGGGGAATTGTAATGTATATGTATTTTTGTTTTTGTGTTTAAGTAACATTAATGCTTTCATATACATTTTCTACAGCTTCTTCTATGCTGTGCTGGCTTCTAAAAGCCTCTATTTCTCTATTTAAGCTGAAAATTTAAAATATTTTAATGTTCATTCTCTTTGATTTCGTATTAATATTTTTACGCTGACAGCTTAGCCGTGCCAAAGAGATAGAATCTCTCAAAATTATTTCTTTTGTATTTTGAGTTTTTAATCAATAACGAAAAGGTTTATTGAGATTTTACGCAGATTTACTGGCCATATATTTCAAATTAATTCCATGTATTCTATGTCTATATTGTAAATGGAACCAGGAAATCTGCATAAAAACGGAACACCTCAGCCTTTAGGAGTTCAGTTTTTGTTCAGTTTTGGATGAGTTTACTCCAGCACGGAGGTATCTTCGACCAGTATATTTTTACCCTTTTTTTATTATAAAAGAGATAAACGATAATAGTACATCGTTATAAAAGTAAATGTGAAGTGAGATTTCAGCTAAATAGTACAGTGTTGTGTTTAGTGAAATTTCAGCTGAAGATCCCAGCGATCTCCCTGGGTTAATAATTTGCCCGGGATGTTTGGGTGTTGAAGAACCCAATTTTAAAATTACCTCACTGAAAAGCGTGGACCCATGGTATATGAGGTACCATCATAAAAACCACAGGTACTGTTCTTAACTATAATCCTCGAATGAGGATTTCTAATTTCTCCCCGATGAGGAGAGAACCTGCATGGAGATTCGTATCTTGATCTCCAACTAATACTCCCCCTTAAACTTATCCAGAGTCCTATAGACTCCGGTCGCTTCCAGGAGCCCCTTTTTTGTAGTAGATTTGATGTTCAGGAAATTAACCCATGTTTTTATAAATCTACCTTTACCAAAATAAACAATGTACTATTATATTTTCCTTTTTTATTTAATCTAATTAAGGTCTATTTAGGTTAGGTAGAATCTTCAGTAATTCTGCACCTATTAGGCCTAACAGTCCGTTGCACCCGTAGGTAGCTCTTATGGTGTAACGTGACACTACCTACTACGGCACCAGAGTTATAATCATTGCTAGGCTTGCTCTTGGCCGCCGACTCGCCTGATGTAAGCCCCTGCGCGGGGGTAAGCCCCTGTCTAGAAGAAACCTGCCGTTAATGTTTAGAGACGCATGTTCCATCTTTCAGAGAAACTCACTATACAACAATTTAGAACACAATTCGTACAATAAATATAGATAGATAGCACTTTATTAACAACCACATGATAACAAAATTACAGAAAGATAACATTAAGTACTTATGGCTAAGGTTTTAATTGACGGCCTTATTGCTTAGAGCGATCTCTTCCAGACAACCATGCAAGGAACCGAAATGTTTCATTCAGATTTTTAAATATTCTTAGGTGTCCATTGTCTTTACATTATAACTTGCACTTTACACTCTGGCTTTGCCTTTTACCCCACCTGCTCAAAAAAGAAGGTTATGTTTTTCGAGTTTCTGTATGTACATATGTTTGTATGTATGCACGTTTCTATATGATAACCTAAACGCCTTGACCGATTTTGATGTGCGACGTGTCGTTAGAGTCGCCTTTACTCCTTATAGTGTCATAGGTTACATTTTGATGTGCGACGTGTCGTTAGAGTCGCCTTTACTCCATATAGTGTCATGGGTTACATTTTGATGTGCGACGTGTCGTTAGAGTCGCCTTTACTCCTTATAGTGTCATAGGTTACATTTTGATGTGCGACGTGTCGTTAGAGTCGCCTTTACTCCTTATAGTGTCATAGGTTACATTTTGATGTGCGACGTGTCGTTAGAGTCGCCTTTACTCCTTATAGTGTCATGGGTTACATTTTGATGTGCGACGTGTCGTTAGAGTCTCCTTTACTCCTTATAGTGTCATAGGTTACATTTTGATGTGCGACGTGTCGTTAGAGTCGCCTTTACTCCTTATAGTGTCATAGGTTACATTTTCTGTAATAAATAGTAATAATAAAACATCAAAAATAAAAATGCTCTGTTTCGTTATTTCCAACGAACATTTACGTAATAATTAGATGATTTTACTAACATTATTCCAAAGAATGTGCATTTATAACTTTAATAAAACCGGCCAAGTGCGAGTCGAAGTCGAAGCGTTCCGTACCATTATCTATAAAAATGGCAAAAAAAAATGTCTGTTGTACGGGAGCCTAAATACTAATTTTATTTTAATTTAATTATTCATTTTTAAAATTAATAATGTAACTTAATATTCTGTGAATATTTCCAGCGTTTACCTATTGCCGTTATCAATATCGAGCAAAAACGAGCAAAAAAAAATCATGTTTATTGTATGGGAGCCCCTTAAATATTTATTTTATTCTGTTTTTTAGTATTTTTTTTATTATAGCGGCAACAGAAATACATCATCTATGACCTCATGAACTCTCTTCTCTCAACTGTCTAACTATCACGGTTCATGAGATACAGCCTGGTGACAGACGGACGGACGGACAGACAGCGAAGTCTCAGTTATAGGGTCCCGTTTTACCCTTAGGCTTAAAGAACTTTATTATCAACAAAGACAATTTGTCACTTACGTGATAACATAGTTTAAAATATACTTAATGTGTGTTCGTCGTCGCATTCATAAAATAAAATATTCCATGTACATCGTTAGGTGCTATGACTCGCCTCCCTTTGGGTACGGAACCCTAAAAAGCAACGTTACGCATATTTTCTCGCAGAAAACGTGCACTCAACAGCATATCAAGTGTAATGAAATCAATCTTCAAAAATCACTCTTCTGCAGTCGGATATTTAGTTTTTCTTACTTGATAAATCATTGTATTATGTCGCTTTGTAAGATCCGTCTTCTCGTAGGATTCTCAGACTTTGTTGTATTTACTTTATAGTTTTATCTTAATAAGCAATCTGAGTAGGTAATGATGCACTGTACCTTACTTAGTTGTTTTAAACTATATACATAATATGTATGTATACTTGTAGCGGTTCCGTCTGTTAATATGTCGAAACAAAATGCGTTCTGGTACAAGATATTATTTATATTATGTTTTGTGATACGAGCCATCAGTAAGTCTGACACAAAAAGTAAATAATTTTCTTTTATCCAAATATTTTTTTTATTCACTAATCAGTCAATTGGTTCAACTGACTTGAAAAAATACAGTGTAAAGACAATTTGTCTAATTTCCCGGCTAGGTCTCCTGTTAGAAACCCGTTTAAAATACAGTGTAAAGACAATTTGTCTAATTTCCCGGCTAGGTCTCCTGTTAGAAACCCGTTTAAAATACAGTGTAAGACAATTTGTCTAATTAACCGGCTAGGTCTCCTGTTAGGAACCCGTTTAAAATACAGTGTAAAGACAATTTGTCTAATTTCCCGGCTAGGTCTCCTGTTAGAAACCCGTTTAAAATACAGTGTAAAGACAATTTTGTCTAATTTTCCGGCTAGGTCTCCTGTTAGAAACCCGTTTAGCCGGTTCTGTAGTTATCTGACGAGTCTTCCGAGGGAGATAGAACTTTGAGAGCACCGCATTCCCACACTGGGATTATAACTATTCAAAGAGGTCCAGATTTCTAGATAGCGTTGAAATATAATATAACGGGCACGCAGGAAGAAAACCGAGTTCTCTATATTATCATCTCGCATATGTGTCAAAAAAGCCGCTTGTTGCAGTCGGGAATTTTGATTAAATAAATAAATATTTGGGGACATTTCACACAACACCACCATACAAAGCTTGTACTATGGAACTAGATGGTTGATAGAAGACTAGATTTATTGAGCTTGAAAAGTAAAACCTACTTACTCCTCGTCCAATGTGTATAAGGAGAAAATAGAGTTACTTCAACGCTTGAGCTCCTTGTTTAATTATTATCCTTACATTTAAGTATTACAAGTAAACGAAATAACGTACTTTGAAGTCAGTTGTTTTAGTTTTTTAAACTTTAAAATTATTATTGTACATCTGAAAACGTTTAAAAGTTGAAGTAAACGGAATCAATGACGTGTCATGGCATGCATGGCTATTGTAAGTTGCATCACTTGCGTACGTCCACTAAGTAGAAGTTAAGGTTCATTTTGTTTGTTCAGTCGTTTAACGCTTCTCTGACATTCAACTGCATCTGAGGCTGAGGCTGAGGTGAATGAATTATAGACTTCGCTGCTATAAATTCAACAGGCCGCATGTTTATTAACCGTACTGTGCCGCAGTAGACCTGGCAAATATACATATAAATAGATACAACAAGCAAACCATATCATGTTCAAATACCTCCGTTTACCTGACCAAGTTAGAGAAATAGCTCGCGGGCCGGGCCTATGCGCCCGGACAGGAAAAAAAAATAAAAATAAAAAAAATACCTCCGTTTATGTTCTAGTACCTGGGCGACCGAGCTCCACTCGGATTGTTTATGACTGAAAATACGAGCATACCCGGGTTCACTAACCTATCAAGATCGATTTATCGTCCTCTAATCAACTTACAAACCAAATTGCATATAAATCGCTGGAGCCGTTTCCAAGATTATATATTTAAGTATGTTACAGTTAAAACCCGTTTTTAGATATAACGTGTTTTCCCTAGTTAGAACTAGTTTTCATTAAATGCCTTTGTTGAAACTAGAATTAACTAGTGAAAACTAGAATTTACCACTAATATTTTTGATTTTCAGATAAAACTAGTTGTTACTAATAACTAAGTACAAGAATTGCACGTTTAAAGGTATTACATAGATTGCATGTAAAGCTCACACACCATACGAAATACACGAATAGCAAGTTCCTCATGCATTGTCCGCTTCGCTCGCTCGGTCTATTCGCAAACTAAATGCTTCCGTGTTTAGAAATACTTATATTGTAGATAATAACAGCTGTATCCGATGTGGCTGACTATCCGCCGAGACGCGGCGACCGGCGCGGCAACCGGCGCGGCGGCCGGCGCGGCGGTTGGAAGCAGTGGTTGAAGCTATGCATAGATGCATAGATAAAGTGTCAGTTAGACCTGGCCCAGCTCCTAGTCTCCGACTTTCCTTATACTGAGAGGACAATACGCCATATCCATTTCTCGTGATTCATTTGAAATAATTTCAAAATTTATCTGAGCGCCTGATCTATCCTGGGTAAGAGGGGGTTAGGATTAGGGGTCAGGCATCCTAGAGTTGTCTGGAAAATATCGTTATTTGCGATAAGGCCGCCAGTTGTTACACTAGTTAGGGTTCCGTACCTCAAAAGGAAAAAAACGGAACCCTTATAGGATCTCTTTGTTATCCGTCTGTCCGGGTGTCAAGACCTTTATCTCGGGAATGAGTGAAGATATCGAGTTGAAATTAAAACCATATACGCAAATCCATAGTATCTTGCTGCAGAAAGAAAAATAAAATTTCTCAGTTTTCGTAAAAAAAAAGTAATAGCCCAATAAGTCGTAAAAAACGCACTTTTCGACACTCACAAGGGAAGCTCATGCTGGGTACGCTGCCAACTGGTAGTGGGTTTGAGCTTTTGGATTACCTCTAGACCTTTATCGATCTCGGGTGATCAATTTGCTTTTTGTGTACTAGTTTAGTTAGTTAAGTTTGTGTAGTTTGTATATTGTTTTGTTGTAGTTAATAAAGGCATTTTCCCCTGTAAAGTTTCTGAGAACCGCTGTCAGTTTACCGTACTACAGAACGACACGACGCAATATTTCATATTTCCTTTTGTAAAAAGATGTGAAAAAGATCCTAAATTGTATTGACTACCACATACAATAGTACAGCATACAACCGTGTTCCTGTATCGCGACAGTCGACACCTATTAGCTCCCCGGATGTAATTACCAAAATAATCGTAATAAGCACGTAGTAAGGCTAATAAAGTAATACGGCATTAGCTCTAGTAATCCCTAATCACCAACTACCCTCGGAGATGTCTCGTGTGACAGGCCGGCCTGAGATTAACATCCTGTCATTCAAAGATAACTCAGTAATATGTAGTATTAAATACGTTCTGTGGTAGTGTGCCGCTACATATACAACATATATACCTTCGTATTATATAACCGGTTCGAGCACAATTTTTAATACTTATTTCGAAATTTTATTAAATTATGATCTTAGAATAAAATATTAACTAGAAAGTAATTTAAATTAACTTATGCTAATAAAATATTTATAGTATATATTTTAGCAGCCTTTGGAGAGTTTCCTCAATTGATATCTTTTTGTGCGACGAGCTATTTCTACAAATAACCGGTGACACGGAACGCAGAGCGCATCATAATCTGACTTGATCAAACCAGCAGGTAAATAAGAAAAAACACGCAGAAATAACAGCTTTTCGCGTAACTATTTGAGATTCAAAGCCAAACGGAGCAAAATCTAAAATCTCCAAAAAAATATGCGCCGGCGTCGTACTGAAAAATACCAATATTATTTTAAGGACGTCACTGCGATATAGCAACCCTAGGTCACGAGCTCAAAAATAAAAGACTAAATCACGACCTGAAAATAAAAGCTGAAATGTCGGATTTACCTACGTATTCGACAGGAAGAGAGAATTTTCATGTTTTTATTTTTACAAAATCATTTAAATATTTTTCCTGCTGCTAGTTTATTACGAAATGCCTAAATAATTTATTTAATAGTGACGCGCTTTTTAACTATGAATCGTACGAAAAGTATCGACAGTTGTACAAAAAGTAAAACAGTGATGTACAGTTCAATTAGTGTTGTGAAAATATCGAGCTGTAATGAGAGTCGAGTGCACCGAGTGCATAGTAATGTCCGGTCACGCCAATGTCATCCTTGGGTGCGTCGAGCGGCGGCCGCTTCGTATTCAGCACTGGCCGTCGTTTCACCACTCTGTGACATTTGACATAACAAGGTTCATTGTCGCATCGAACAGAATGCACTAACACTACAAAATCTAATGTAGGAAAACAAAATGAAAATTTTGTGAATTCAGTACAAATCACAAGTGTACGATTTTGATTAAACATAGATTCTGATCACTCGGTGTTAAGGCACCGAGTCTTAAAATGAAAACAGCGGACTTCATGTTCGATTCTTGTAAGAGTCCGTAGTTCGACCATTGTCCGTCTCACCCGCGCATGTACCCCACATTGTCCGTCTCACCCGCGCATGTACCCTACATTTTGAAAATATAAAATGGCTTAATGAACTCATAAAAATCAATGTATGTGAAACTAGAAAACAACCTCACAAATATTCGAAGTACATATTAGGTCAATAATATTCGACAGAAATTTCTATTTGATCAAAGTTATTATTCATACTTAACAAATACTTTCTAAAACTTTTTAAGTTAAACGGTTTTATTGAAAAGAAAGATAATGATGTAAGTAGGTAATGTATTTACTGTATTTTATTTATTTAACTTTCATTTTGTACCCATATTGTGGGGGTTGTGTTTAAATATGCAATCCGCCATTTTGTGGCTGCGGCCATCTTGGAGTTACAATAATACAGAATATACTAAATTGTATTGTCATCAGGACTAACGGTGTATACCAAACTTCAGATCGATCCTTCAACTGCAAGGGGGTAACATTTCAATTACTAAATTTGACCCAAACAAACAAACGAATAAATAAACAAGCAGGTCACCATCAACCGTAATTATTAACAAAAACCATATTTTTTAGAAATTTTGATGTCGATCCACATTCCTGTTGCGTAATGCACAAGAATAGAATTCTTTGCCGCCATCTCTGTTTTCTGAAACCTACAATCTTGGAATTTTCAAGGCTCGAATGAATAGATATCTTCTAGATCTACGAGCTCCATCCTCAGCCACACCGTCGCTTAACATCAGGCGAGTTGGTGGTCAATCGTAGATCTATCTTGTATAAAAAATTAAAAAAATATCAACGCAAAAAGATTTTTTACGTATGAAAATTAACTTCGGTAGCAAAATGTTGTCTTTCGTTGAAAGTATTTATGAATCTGTCATTGAATATTAGGATGGTCCAATCTAAATAAATAATCGGCCAAGTGCGAGTCGGACTCGCGCACGAAGGGTTCCGTACTATCATCTATAATACTACAAAGTTTAGTTCTGTTTATAAAATAACGAGAAATCAACGAAATTCCAAGTAGTAAATTGCAAACTTATAGGTAGGTTTTCGATACACATCCGGGCAGCATAACGACGCTCGCGCGAATACGCGCGGCTATGGCTCGCTCCGTGATGTTACCTCCCCGCTACCCGCGCGGCCGTTGCTTAGCAACCGCCTCGCGCTCGCGCCCCCACCACACCGCGGCGCAGCGCTCGCACCGCGTTTAGATGCACGGATTATTTTCATTTTGTGAGTTTTTATGTATTAGATTAGGTATTTATTTTTATAGTTAATATATTTCTGAATATTTACTTACAAATATTCAAGTTTCTACCTGTTAATTAAGATCGAGTAAAAATTGCTTAAAAATTACGTTTGTTGTATGGGAAAATATGGGTTGCAGTTAAAATATTTTGGGAATGGGACTGAAATTGTTGTCTTAATTTTTCCTTGCTTTGTAAGTTATATTACTTATAAGTGTATAATAACATATTAAAGCTCCTGTCTTTGACCTTTCAAGTACAAGGTCGAGTGTGAGAGGCCAATGTAACATAAGCAGTTATGTGTATTGTGCCATTATCTTTGAATAGTCTATGAAAACAATCACCCACAATCTGCCAGCTGGCCAATTATCGATGATTGACATTGGGTGACTGACACCTATTCTATGTCATAGGTTCGGTGGAAATCCCGCATTCGTTCGATTTTAATTACTCATCTAATAGACTCGACTTTTGAAATTATAAAATGACGCATGAAAATTTGTTGATAGCCGTCTATTAAAATAATGTACAACTTTAAAATTTATTTAAATAGGTATCAATTATCTAGGCTGCCAGTAAAAAGCATACAAAAACAATAGTTAACCCGACGCGAAAAAGGTCGGGTATGTCAGACCGTTTATAAACACAATACTAAGATGAAATCACATGTTATAATTCTCAGCATGCGGCGAGCAAGTTTTACCCGACTTCACAGAAGCAGCGTCCAATTTTTCCTTTATTTCTATTATTAGTCGTCATAACAAGAAAATTCACACAAAGTGAATTTTCTTGTTATGACGACTTTGTTTCGCACTTTATTGAATGTATTATGTTCTTTTCTTTATAGATAAGTATATTCTTAGTTTTTATATGCGCTGTTTATCTCAATATTCCATTGTTGATTTTTCAGAATATCACTTGTTTGTATATTACTTACTTATTTTATCTATTTTCCACAAATTAACGGTACAGGTAAAATTAAAACAATACCTTTGTAAATTATGTAAGTAGGTATATTTTATTAAAAACTAGTTGCGGTTTTATCTGCATAGTGCGATAAATAACGGTGTTGATGTTGACAATGAAACCATGACCCATGTCAGTCTCCAGGTCTTCACCTATCTCGATACCAATCTCATAATGGTTGGTTCAACCGTTTGGTTGTGAAAGCGTAACAAGCAGTGAGAGAGACAGAGGTATATTCGTTTGGTTGTGAAAGGGTAAAAAACAGTGAGAGATAACAGTAAAGTTATGTTTTTATGGACACCGATGTAACAAGTGTTCACCTTATTCGCCCCGGGTTAACATCTACAGTGGACATGTTTAACATGTTATTAATCGATCTAGATCATGTTTCGTGATGTTTTGAAACAATGTTGTTTGTTGTAGTGTTCGACGCGACAGCGAAGCCTCCGTCGGGCATCCTGAGCGGCAACGGCAACCAGTACGGCGACTTCGACGAGTGCCTCAGCATCGAGGGCGGCGTCCGCGGCAAGTACTGCCTGGCCCACCTGCAGCTGTCCGTGCCGCAGCCGCGGCTCGACTACCTGCTGCACAGCGGCCACTACATCCGCAGCAACGTTACTGACGTGAGTGCTGCCTCCGCTTACCTCACTGTCACCAGGCCCTCGCCTGCCTCACCCTGACCTAACCTCGACTGTCGCTCATAATGATGATGGTCACCGACGTCTGTGTTGATGAAGTTGGTGAGATAGTGAAGCTAACTGTCATTTATTTTCCGGATTCCTTTGCATCTTTCGTCCTGGGTAGTTGACACTTTGTTGACCAATTGTTCAACTGCCAATATCAAAATGTTGTATTTTTTCAGTATTCCGGTTTAAAAGACGCTTTCAATTAAATGGTGCATCCACACCGCAGTTAACTGTTGTGGCTCCTTGTTACTGTGTTGATGTGTTGATTGTTGGTCATCGCGTCCATGCCGCCAATAAAATCAATTAACAAAATATAACAAAGAATCTTTCGACATATTTTTAGGGTTCCGTACCACAAAAGGAAAAAAACTGACAAGAGCGAGTCAGACTCAACGGACAGATGGTTCCGTACAAACTAGTAGATAAAAGGTGGAAATTATATACATTTTTATATTTTCCTTCATAAATCGAAAAAAATACATTGTAAAAATAAGTAAAACCTGTTTTAGCTTGTGCTAATTAAGCTCTTTCATATGATAACCTACATGGTACGGTTAAAGTACTTTAAAATTTGGACCCTCCTTGCTTGCATAAAGACCAAATTTTTTGTGATTAAGTTAAAAATGTCCTTAAAAATGTTTTCGGATTTTTTCCTTTATATAGAACATAAATCAAAACTGGGGTACTTCCCGTTAACCTAGAACTATTAAATTTGTCATGAAGCATTTTGTTATAGTACACATATAGGAAATCATCCGAAAACTGGACATTTTTAATTTAATCACAAAAAAATTGTGGAATGAGAGTCAAAATTTTAAAGTGAATTAATCGTATCATGTGGGGTATCATATGAAAGAGCTTCATTAGCACAAACTAAAACAAGTTTTTTATTATTTTTATAATAAAAAACATAAAAAATATAAAAAAATATATAATTTCCCCTTTTATCTACTAATTTGTACGGAACCGTCGGTGGGTGAGTCTGACTCGCACTTGTCCGTTTTTTACGACATATTTGGCTGTAACTTTTTTTACGATACTGAGAAATTTGATTTCTCTTTCTGCAGCAAGAGACTATGGATCTGCGTATTGTATGGTTTTAATTTCAACACGATACCTTGACGCGTTTCCGAGATAAAGGTCTTGACACCCGGACTGACGGACAGACGGACAGATAGACAGACATAGAGCTCTCGGAAGCGACCGCACTACGACGACCAATGGGTGCGAGTTTACTTTGTTCGTTTGACTGCCAAAACATCAACTAGACCGCTGGAAGCTGTTCCAAATTCAGCTGTTCGCTCACACTCTTCTTGGTTCGACTTGTATGTAGGTACATGGGTAAAAACGTAAGATAAAGAAGTTCTTACGAGAGTTATGTCGCCGTAACCACACCATTCCACAACGGTGTCTGGTTATAAGTAGATAATAGAGATCATGTAGACTTTAATAGGAAACCTTATTGCCCTATTGTCATAGGAGATAGACATTAAGTAACCTTAGCATTAATACCCACTTATGTTATTTAAGTTACGTATAAAAAGAACTGTGAGAAAATAAAGATCAGTCTCGACTTAGTTCTCAAGTAGAACACACTTCTCAATTGTACTTTTTAAAAAGCCTATCTCCCTCGCCCGTTACCTAACTCGAGTGGTGATTTATTTCTTGTATTTGTTCTCAAATCACCCTACAAGTTTGAGGATGAGACTAACGACACATTACACATAAAAATTGTATGCTATGTGATATAGTTAGACTATACTAATACACATACTTTTTTAAACTATCACGGATGGTCGTCACTACATTATTTAGTTTGTATTAAAGACGAAGAAAGAGGGTAGACCGACATGTCTCGTCTAGCTGTCGAACACCAGCATTCTTTAGTCATCCAAGAACAAGACGCTTGGAACTACACCAAAATATCCGGAACTCAAAACAAATACAACTCCTTCTGCTCTTGGATTAAAGACTTCTTGAGAGAACGATCGATTCGAGTGGTTGTTGACGGGTGCTCGTCCGATCAAATGGCAATAAACGCTGGCGTACCTCAAGGGTCTGTACTCTCCGCTACTCTCTTCCTGCTGCATATTAATGACCTGCTGAAACCTGGTATCTTAGGGTATGCAGATGACAGCACAGTTGTGGAAAGAAACACTTCTGGTCCAAGAGCCAAAAAGGCGGAAATCGAGGCGTTGAGAGAAGATATGGTTGTGTGTATGAATAAAGCTCTAGAAGCTGTGTCCGACTGGGGTGACGAAAATCTTGTCAAATTCAACGCCAACAAGACTCAAGCCTGCCTTTTCTCCGCCAAAAAGAGTGAGTTTCTTTTGTCTCCTACTTACCGAAACGTACCCATATCATTGGCAGACCGTCTTGAACTGCTGGGACTCACGTTAACCCCAACAATTAACTTTAAGGGCTACCTTGAATCTAAGGCTAAACTGGCTAGTAAAAAGCTTGGCATCATTATAGGTTAGGCGATACTTCTCACCGGGACAACTGCTTCATCTATATCAAGCACAGGTCCAATCGTGTATGGAGTACTGCTGCCACCTTTTTGATGGATCTGCCAAGTATCAGCTGGAAGCCTTAGAATCAGTGGACCGGCGAGCTGTGAGGTTAATCGGTGACGATAAACTAGCTGCTAAGAAGCTACTTAGTCTCGAGCACCGCCGTAAAGTAGCATGTCTGTCTATTTTCTACAGGATTAATTTCGGGGAATGTGCGCAAGAGCTTCACGACCTAATTCCACCCTCCCCATTTCACTACAGGACTAGCAGAAAGTCAGCGAATTACCACCCATTTCTCGTTGAAATGCCAAAAATTCGTACTCAGCGATATCGATCCACATTCCTGTTGCTTACTGCACAAGAATGGAATTCGTTGCCGCCATCTCTGTTTCCTGAGACCTACAATCTTGGAATTTTCAAGGCTAGAGTGAATAGATATCTTCTAGATCGACGAGCTCCATCCTCGGCCACACCGTGGCTTAACATCAGGCGAGTTGGTGGTCAATCGTAGATCTATAAAAAAAAAAAAAATACAAACCGATGTTTCTAATGTAATAATTACACAGACATACTCGTACATCCAAATCATTACCCTGTTTTTGGGTACTCGGAATAAAATAAATTCCATTAATTCCTCCTTTTGCCGTTAATTCAATTAATCATTTCAATAAGTTAAAACGATTTGTCGTATTTGGGAAAACTATAGGTAATGTATAAAATTATATCATCATCATCCGCAGCCTTCTCTGTCCTGTCTGAAGAACTTCTATTAAGTATGTTTTTGTCGACTTGTGAATGAGCAATCATTAAACTCAATGACTCCACTGCACAGAGCCATATAAGTACTATATATTAATATTGACTAACATATTATTAGAACCACTCGGTGAATACTGTAACTTTGTGCAATCATTAAGCAATCATATTTAATAACAATATTTCGTGAAGCATTCACCCCGAAAATGGGAAAGTCAAGTAAATGTGAGATTATTCAAATAATAGTAGGAACTGAAGACGGTCCGGTCCGCTAGCTCTCGAAACTATGCTACTCATATTCTTATGTTTCTAATGTGACTTACTTCAAATATACATACCTACTTGAAGTTAGGTTCTACGAATACTTGTCTCTAATATCTTGAGATATCGCAAATACTAGAAATATCATCACATGTAAATAAATTATTTTATTACGTCTTAATTTTGCGTTATAAAGTATTTAATAACAATTATACAAGAGTCGAGGCTTTTCAAAATCTCTGAGTATATCAGTAAACTTTGGTTAGGGTCCAGTAGATGAGTCTATAATTACCTATGTCCCTGCTATAGAATAATAGCACAGTATAAGATGACACTACAGTCAACCACCAAGTGCCGCCATCTAATGTTTTAATATGTCGGTCAACACAAATTAGTCAATAAATATCAATAAATGTTTATTCGCTACCGTATCAATATTTCTACCTTGTCCTTCGTCTGAGGAACAAAAAATTAAGAGCCAACAATAACAGTGAAACAACTTCCGGTTCTGACCGTATAATGAACAATAAAATGTACACACATGAGTTCATAATGTTCATTTATGGCTATGACATTATGGTTTATTATTTACTAGAGGCTGTCAGGATGGATGTTTAGAATAAAACCTGCCAAGTACCAGTACAGCTCGGCTTCCGTGCCCTCACCAGAAAATATATGTAATATGATACTACTTAGTGCATCTCATAAGCTGTGGCCGGGCGACATATTGTTAACGATCAAACTTTGATTGACGAGTGTCAGTAAAACATAATATGACCGTATTGTTTATGCGTTGGCTTCTATAGTTAGCTATTTAAACTTGAATTAGGTATATAACATATCTAATCTTGAAACAAATAAACAAGAGAGTGATCTTATAAGAATGTATATTTACAAACGAGAATGTCAGTTGTATTCAGTAAACAATAATGAATATCTAGGATCGGGCAAAATAATAATCCCATCTCTGAAGACGTTGTAGTATGTGAAGTACGGCCGGGTCTTGGCGCTTGGTGCTCATTTATTTACCTATAAGCTCACAAGTATCTTTGTGGTCAATTCTCATCGCAATAATATTGTTTCGAAGTCAATCGATCGTCTTTCCCTCACGCCTGACGTGAAAACGATAAAAACCCGAGTAGCCGGTGCATAATGTCGCAACAGTCGGTGGCAACTGTCTCACACTTGACCTTAGTCTGCAGGACAGCATCTGTTGTGGTGCAATACTGCTGAGAATATGTGGCCTGTACGTAGTAGGTAGGTACATGCAAATGTCAAAGGGCTATAAGTATTGACACGAAAGTTTATTAAAATATCTAGATCTTTTGTATAAGGGACTGAACATGAAGTAATAGTTGCCACCGAGCAAAAATCATAATCAGTATGAATACCCTGACTGCATGTCAATAAACACGTAATTTTGAATGAATCCATGAAGCGTATAATAACGTTGTCGATTCTTCCTTGTCTGCAGCGCAGGAGCCGAATATTTTATGAAAATGTGTCCCATGAACCGCCGCTAAATGCCAGAGTGAAATTATCAAAACAAGTGAAAAATAGATCTCTTAAACTAAAACTAAGGTTTAATGTCTAATTTTCCTCTCATATGTGATGTGTGCGAAAGTGCACTGACAAATGTGAAAATATTGTGTGGGACATATACATACGTACATATGTGTCCCACGTTTTCAAACTATTAAAACAATAAATTCCCGGGTAACCATATAGTAGTATCGTAGAACATATCCAAAATTTCGATGAAAATTATTTCGATCATGTGATTATATCTGTTCGAGATATACAAACATGTATGGTACAGAGGTCATTGACCTTTTTGCAAAGTGACATTTATAAGCAATACTCGCAAAATGATGGTCTTTTATTAGATTACGGTATTAGCTACGGAAACCTACCATATAAGTATTTCAACATGGTCTTGGCCACTATTTATTTGATGGAAATCATAAATGGATATGCCTTAACCCCTCTTTTTGGGTCGGAGGTTAAAAGATAATTATAAGAAACGGATAACTTTATTAGGGGTAAAAAAAAAACCTTCTCCTATTATATGAAAAGAAATCATAATGCACTGGCGAAAATTGCCGCCACAACAATGCTCTTGAAGGCATCTAAACAACACATGTTGAATATCAACTAGATATGACGTATACGAGTATCATCTAATCAACACATGTTTAATATCAACTAGGTATGACGTATACGAGTATCATCTAATCAACACATGTTTAATATCAACTAGGTATGACGTATACGAGTATCATCTAATCAACACATGTTTAATATCAACTAGGTATGACGGATACGAATATCATCTAATCAACACATGTTTAATATCAACTAGGTATGACGTATACGAGTATCATCTAATCAACACATGTTTAATATCAACTAGGTATGACGTATACGAGTATCATCTAATCAACACATGTTTAATATCAACTAGGTATGACTTATACGAGTATCATCTAATCAACACATGTTTAATATCAACTAGGTATGACTTATACGAGTATCATCTAATCAACACATGTTTAATATCAACTAGGTATGACGTATACGAGTATCATCTAATCAACACATGTTTAATATCAACTAGGTATGACTTATACGAGTATCATCTAATCAACACATGTTTAATATCAACTAGGTATGACTTATACGAGTATCATCTAATCAACACATGTTTAATATCAACTAGGTATGACTTATACGAGTATCATCTAATCAACACATGTTTAATATCAACTAGGTATGACTTATACGAGTATCATCTAATCAACACATGTTTAATATCAACTAGGTATGACTTATACGAGTATCATCTAATCAACACATGTTTAATATCAACTAGGTATGATTTATACGAGTATCATCTAATCAACACATGTTTAATATCAACTAGGTATGACTTATACGAGTATCATCTAATCAACACATGTTTAATATCAACTAGGTATGACTTATACGAGTATCATCTAATCAACACATGTTTAATATCAACTAGGTATGACTTATACGAGTAGGTATCATCTCACATTATCGTACAATATTTCAACAAACGTGTGTTTAAACTTAAAGTCCCGCAGTAACAATAGTCAGTAGTACTCGGTCATTACATTAGCTATTAGAGCAGCATTAAGCCTACACATCGCCATTTAAACATGTACGTTAACAGCTAATCTAAGTTAAACGGTCGGTTTACACGGTAGGTAGGCGTCGCGTCGGCGCGTCGGTGTCGGTCGGTGTCGGTTGGCATCGGTCGGTGTCAGTCGGTGTCGGTCGCCGCAGGACAGTACACGCTTCTACAATATCAAGTTAGAGTTAAGCGATCGGGTGCGACACAGTTCACTCAGCGGCTCAACGTCAGCCCATCTCTTCACGGCTCACTTGAGTCACACTCGAGTCCTCCCTGCACGAACTTACTTATTTTTTGACAATTAGTCGACAGTGATTGAGTAGTGTCTGGCCTGAGGGTCTCCAAATATCATGAAGATTCTTCAAGATTTGGAGGTTCATTAGGACTTCATTTATTTTTTAGGAGACATCCTACACAAAACAGAACAAAATGTCTTGAGACCGCATATATATATGCAACATCTCGCGATTTAAAGACACCCAGATTGTATTAAGCGTCCGCGATATTATTAAGCGTATTCCACAATCTAGCAGTCTGCACGATGAAAGTGGAATTAAAGCGTTTTGTTCTATATATCATATAATCTGGGTATCTTTAAATCGTGAGTGAATTAGTTTTTTCTAGGTAAGCACACTTCTTTTAAGCCGCAAGCATCAGGCGAGTTGGCGGTCAAGTGCAAACCTATTACTACATAAAAAAATATAATTTTTAGAGTTCCGTACCTCAAAAGGAAAAAACGGAACCCTTATAGGATCACTCTGTTGTCCGTCTGTCCGTCTGTCCGTCCGTCCGGGTGTCAAGATATTTTTCTCGGGAACGCGTGAAGGTCTCGAGTTGAAATTAAAACCATATACGCAGATCCATAGTCTCTTGCTGCAGAAAGAAAAATCAAATTTCTCAGTTTTCGTAAAAGTAAAGGAGACAGCCGAATATGTCGTAAAAAATGCACATTTCGACACTAACAAGGGAATCAAAACCTATGGGGTACTTCCCGTTGACCTAGAACTATGAAATTTGGCAAGAATCATTGTGTTATAGTACACATATATGAATGAATCCAAAACTGGACATTTTATATTTAAGGCGAGGCTTGTCCAGAAATTTAGGTATTTTACGCTACCTCAGTTTACGACATAGTTCCGCGTTTTATGAGAGCGCGACGTCCGCACAAAACGTGGCGTACGTTTAGTGCGATTCCGATCCGCCGCGCGCCGTACCGCGCGCGAGTCTCGCCGCGCGGCGCGCGACTCGTCTGAGCCACATCTTCATTACATTGTAGTGGCAAGTAAGTTGTGATATAATGATATCAATCTATAAGCTTATTTCTTGAAAATCTATGAAATAATAATTTACTACTCGTACTCGTTCATTTTTCCGGGATAAAAGCCTAAGTATGTCATATTATGTGGGTATATCTATCTCCATTCAACAACCAACTCACTAACTCACATAAAACACTAAATTATCACATTTATAAGATAATAGCTATGCCCCTGCGGTGTAACCTGCGTAGTGATGAAAAACGATGATGATTATGATATAATATAGCCTTTGTCCTTCTCCAGGTCTTGAAGAATCTCCTTGCCAAATTTCATAAATATTGGTTAGAATTACATATTACAGGTCAAATATTTCACGTAAATATCTTTGATAATAATGTAAAGGTCTATACAGGATGTTAGGTAATAAACACAAGCAGACACAACAAGGTTAATTTTAAAATTATATTGCAATACCATTAGTTAACTGACTTCCAAAAAGAAGGAGGTTTTCAATTTGACTATGTTTTTTGTATGTTTGTTCACCGATTACTCCACCAATTGTGAAACGATTTTGAAAATTATTTTTTCTGTGGTAAGTGATTTCAGAAGTGGTCCCACATAAATTTTATCAATATCGGTCTAGTACTTTGGATTTTTATAACAAAATAACTTACAATTATTGTAGGTTTTAAAAAGATCCTGAGAGAGTTTCCTGCAAATAATATAAATAATAAGTTGTCTATTTTGTTTGTTTATTGATTAACAGATTTACATATTTACAGATTTGCAGATTTACAGATTTACATATTTACAGATTTATAGATTCACATATTTACAGAGTTACAAATTTAGAATCCGGAGTGTAACGAGGGATTCAAGTTCGCCCAAGACAAAAACACCTTTATCCCCGAAGTGCATACTCTACTTTTTACACCTAATGCGTGATTATAGAAAGAAATGGGTTTGAATCTACATTATTTAACAAAACAGAGCGCTTTGTTGTTATTTTTAACGTACAGCCTTGAAAAATTTCAGCATACGCTACCTGAACGGATTTTCTTTGATTCACATTATTATACCTACATTATGCAACAGAACGTCGCAATCGCAATTAAAATAGAGTTTTTCTAAGCAAACGCGCTCCATCGTAGACCGTAAACGTCGTTCAAAACTAGCGGGATCGGTGGTCAAGCTAAAGTTTCCCATAACAAAAATATAAAAAACAACCGTAGTACAATATCAAAAAATTAACAGATCTTTCAGTTGTAGCATATTTCATCTTCTTTGGTTGCAGTATTCGTACCTGTTTTATTTCTTTTTTATGTTCTATTCTCACAACTATATCACAACTCACATGTCGATGTTATTACTCTCACATGGTGGAGTACGGGACAGATTATGCGAATTTTCATTGACGGTACCAATTCATACAAATTTGCAGTTACAAAAATATATGTGCATAAACCTCATTTTTTGTAAAATAAATAAGGTTGTAGTGCTCACTCAACCCTAAAAGTATTCAAATCAACTGACTCTAATGTTATCAAAGACTCGTTGATTACTTCAAGATGCTTCTTTGATCTGCAATATACAAGAATAATGCTAAAGAGGTCGATCACTGATAAATGTACCTAACTAACCTAGCCTAACCTAACACCCTGTATTTGTGGTGGAAATATAAATGTTATGAAACTACCTATCTATAATATTTTATACTCAAATACGTAATATATGTATACGTAAAATCGCTGTAAAAAGTTGTAGTGTGTATTATTTATTCCAGTAAAATTACTTATTTCTTATTTATCACGAAGAAGTTCTAGGTTATGAAAAAACATTTTATTTTATTTTTGCAAGAGTACAAAAAATGCGTTACAAAAAATATAATATATCATATGATATTCAGGGAGTAAAGACGAATCTAACGACACCTAGCACATCAAAATCGGTCAAGCTGTTTAGGCTGTAGGAGGTAATCTAAAAATATGCATAGTACATACATAGATATACACCCACATACACCCTTACATACATAAATACAAACATACATATACTCGATAAACAACCCTCCTTACGCAATCGGGTAAAAATTACCTACCTACGCGCGGCGCGGGCGGCGCGCGACAGACGGCGGTATACCTATATAGGTACTCTCAAAGTCTGTGACGCGTTCAAAGATGCCGCGCCATATGCCGCCTGCCGCGACCGCGGTGTATTTTTACCGGACTGTGCAAAAAGGTGGGTTATGTTTTTCAAATGTATGAATCATATAATATTTTAAAAGCGAAATTGTCTGTCGTCTGTCTCTCTGTCTGTTTGTTACCTAAACGGCTAAACGGCTGAACCAATAATTATGAAATTTGGAACAGAGATTCTTTAGGACCTGGAGAAAGACAGAATATATATAATATAAATAAATAAATAAATAAATATTTGTGGACATTTCACACAACACCATCTAGCCCAAACTAAGCAAAGCTTGTACTATGGAACTAGATGGCTGATAGAATACATATATACTTTTTTTTTTGTAAATATATACTTAAGATACATAGAAACACCCAGACACAGAACAAACATCCATGCTCATCACACAAATGTTTGCCCTGGGTGGGGATTGAACCCACGACCTTTCAGTTCAGCAGGTAGACGTAAACACACTACCAACTGAGCCACAAGGCCAGTCAAATATAGAAATGATGCGATCCCGAAATATATATATATATATATATTATTATCACCATTTTTCATCACTACGCGGGTGAAACCGCGGGATGCAGCTAGCATGTTTATGTATGTTTATGTATACATTTATTTTTTATGAGCCCTGTTTGTACAAACTGTTCCACTGCTGGGCGCGGGCCATCTTCTCATTATAAGAAGGGTAAGGCCATAATCTACCACGCTGGCCAAATGCGGGTTGGCAGACTTCACACATCTTTCATAACTGAAATATTTGAACATCAGGTAAGAGTAAGTACATTTTCTTTATACGAGTATGAATAGAACTCATAGGTTTATGAACTGCGAGTGCGAGTGATCTATATAAATACTTACATGCTTGCTACATGTATATTTCTAGGAAATAATAACTTGCAACTGGGTATTTACCTTTTTCGGGATCGCATCATTTCTATATGAGCCAAAATTTGGCGCTTACGTGTTCGCTTATTTTTTGGTTTCTTTGTTCTATGATTTCCCATAGTAATTTGTTTTATTTGGCGCGCGATGCAATACGACACAGTACCGCCGCTGACAGTGGTCACCGACAGACTGGCGCGGGTGAACAGCTGAAGCAAGGCGGCGGGACGGTTGCTCGCGAGCAAAATTATTGTAAAATAAATTACTATAAAATAATGCAGTAAACGTATCAAAAATGTAAGTCTAGAGAACACTAAAAAAATGTAATAGCTACTTAACATGGTAAATTTGGTTTTAATGGCTTTAAACACTTTGGAGATAAATGGGAAAAATAAATAAAATGGCATATTTTTCAAAAAATAAAGCTATCGAGATTTTTTTCAGCAATCGTGTTTTTGTTTCTAGCGAACCCTAGCCAACAGATCAAAATTTTACATACAAAAAATTTGAGCTTGAACTAATAATACAAGTATTTTTTGTAAATTTTCAAAAAGCTTTGTTTTACTGCTTTTGCGGACTAGCCGGGCCTTAGCGTCTTTATGCCAGGGATGAGGGTCCAAAATTTATAAAAAATAAAAAAATAAAGTGAACTAACCGTATCATGTGGGGTATCATATGAAAGAGCTTCATTAGCTAAAACAGGGTTTTTAAATATTTTTAAGATGTATGTTTTTCGGATTATGAAGGAAAATATAAAAAAAATATGATTTCCTCCTCTCATCTACTAGTTTGTACGGAACCCTCGGTGGGCGAGTTTGACTCGCACTTGTCTGGTTTTTTAAAGAGAGGCGTCTCATTTCGTCGCAAAGACTTTTTCGGCCTCAGTCCGCCACGGCTTGTGATATTTTGTCTTATTTTTAAGTGACTTCCAAAATGGTGGAAGTTTTCAATTCGTCGGAATCTTGTTTTGTATGTTCTCCGATGTGTTTATGTTTCTTGTTGTATGATTACTCGAAGACACCTGGACCGATTGGAAAAAATATTTTTTAACCGACTTAAAAAAATAATTTTACTAATGCGACCTGTACTTATGTATGTAATATTGGCAGAACTGCACAGTTTTTGTATATGTTACTCTGTACCAGTTTTTTAACATGTGTGCCAAATTTCATAAGTATATTTGTATGTATGTATGTTTGTATATTTCTATGTTTGTCCACGTATTACGCTGAAACTACAAGTTATATTGCAAAAAAAAAACTTTATTGAATAAAGTATCTCTCAATTTAGCAGCCACTTAGTTTCATCAAACTCAGTTCAGTAGTTTACAAGATATGGTCATTTTTAATTTTAAAATATGAGCGTTCCAACGACGCTATACAAACTACCAGGTGGGTTTGAACGGACTTCAGCAGGTTTAATGTCAAAAAGATCTGCCATACTTTATAACGCAAAAATTAGGCGTTACAATAGTACTATTGTAACGCCTAATTTTTGCGTTATAAAGTATATTCATATTCACTATAGTGAAGTGTGGATGAAAATTAAACGAACTTACCTTAGTGAAGTTTTACGAACTTACCTTAGTGAACTTACTTAGTGAAGTTTTGTGAATACATTTTTTAGTTTCAAACAAAACGAGAAAGTTTCATTTAAAAACGTAAATAAAAGTAATTTAAAATACAAGTAATATACAAGATACCTTCACGCGTTCCCTAGATACAGGTCTTGATAGACGGACAGACGGACAACAAAGTGATCCAAAGGGTTCAGTTTTTTCCTTTTGAGATACGGAACCCTAAAAAGAACAAAGAAGACAGTCCCTCGTAAATGTCGGCTAGCGACATAAAATAATGATGAGTGTTGATTGATTGTATGGATGGTATTGAGCCGTCTATATCACTCGCTGCTTGCAATCGACGGTAGGTGGTGTGTCGCCGTAAACGACGACTCGTTGTCAAGTAATACTGGCGCGATGACGTCACGGTCGCGCGCGCATTGTTCCCCACACTGTAATGTTGTATCGACAGATATACGCGGCGGTCGGCGGTCCTCGCCGGGCCCCACTGCGTTAACATTCCGAACACGGCTACTTGATGTATTCGATAACATCGCTGGAATCACAAGTGTGCCTCAATTGTATCATGTTAATATACACCTATGTAAGTCTACAAAAATTTGGCGAGCTAAAATCCTACGATATTCGACTGCAAAATACGTCCTATAACACACAGGAAACGAAAACGAATCTCGTGACACCTCATTCTTAAGAGAAAAACTAAAATCTACGCTGTACGAGAAACGCCCTAAAATACTAAGTTAATGACGCTTTATCCTAGCATTGCCTTTTTGTCAAACAATTTTATACAATCAATAAATAATATAAAAATCTAAAAAATATTATGCTACAAATACATCTTTGTTTTTCATCTTTTTTATTTTTAGAGCTCCGTACCTCAATAGGAAAAAACGGAACCCTTATAGAATCACTTTGTTGTCCGTCTGTCCGTCTGTCCGTCTGTCCGTCTGCGCGTCTGTCCGTCTGTCCGTCTAACCGTCCGTCGGGTGTCAAGATCTTTATTTGGGAACGCGTGAAGGTATCGAGTTGAAATTAATACCATATACGCAGATCCATAGTATATTGCTGTAGAAAGAAAAATAAAGTTTTCGTAAAACAAAGTTACGGCCGAATATATCGTAAAAAACGCACATTTCGACACTCACAAGCGAATCAAAACCTATGGGGTACTTCCCGTTGACCTAGAACTATGAAATTTGGCAAGAATCATTGTGTTATAGTACACATATATAAATGAATCCAAAACTGGTCATTTTTAATTTAATCACAAAAATAGCGTCTTTATGCAAGGAATGAAGGTCCAAATTTTAAAGTGAAATAACCATATCATGTGGGGTGCCTTCAGTAGCATAAACTAAAACAGGTTTTTAAATATTTTTACGGTGTATATTATTCGGTTTATGAAGGAAAATATAAAAAAAATATATGATTTCCCCCTTTTATCTACTATATAGTTTGTACGGGACCCTCGCCCTCGGTGGGCGAGTCTGACTCGTACTGTCCCGTTTTTTTAAAGCTTGTCGAGGCTTATCTCTAATGGGTTAGTAAGTTTCTATGCAACAATATATTAGGACGAACATGTCGCTTCACCATGTTTCTATGCAACAATATATGAGGACGAACATGTCGCTTCACCATGTTTCTATGCAACAATATATGAGGACGAACATGTCGCTTCACCATGTTTCTATGCAACAATATATGAGGACGAACATGTCGCTTCACCATGTTTCTATGCAACAATATATGAGGACGAACATGTCGCTTCACCATGTTTCTATGCAACAATATATGAGGACGAACATGTCGCTTCACCATGTTTCTATGCAACAATATATGAGGACGAACATGTCGCTTCACCATGTTTCTATGCAACAATATATGAGGACGAACATGTCGCTTCACCATGTTTTCCCATAAAATTCCGATACTACCTATAACTTTGAACTACCACAGTTCGAAGCTCTGTGTATCCAGAGTGCATTGCTAAACAAGCTATCGTCACTTTGAAACGTTAAATCTAATTAAATCCAGAAAATTGCGCTAGAAACAATACGCTTAAATCCGGAATACAATAAGTAACCGCTTATTACAGCCGGTTCATAAGACAATCCTTTCCATACCGGTTCAAGTGCGATGGTGTGGTATCACACAACCGGTAGAAGAGCTCCACCTGCGGCGCGGCGGCGCGGCGGCGCGGCGGCCGGCGCTCGCGCCCTATCATCTAGATCACGAACACGCAAAACGTTCCCAAGGCTCGCTCCGTTAGTTAATATTCCGAGCACCCGTCGCCATCTACTATGTAGCTTATTTGGTCTCAAAACTGTTTCTGAATCACAATCGTTGTGCAAATCACAACACTCCTTGACCGCGCCGAAGCCGCTGAAAACGTACAAAGAATTCTTGCAGCGATGTCCTCCCTTTGAGCGAGACACAATGCTATTGAAGAGCCAATTTCGGTTTCGTTGGCTGGCATTGTTTCACCGGTGGTCGGGACTCGGGACTCGGGACTCGGGACGGAGTAATTGCGCACAAATTCCGACCGATTAAGTATTGTACACGATTGCTGCTTGATAAAGTTTCGCGATTGGTATCCGAGCCGCCGATTGTGCTTTTCAGTCTTTCACCCAGTTTCTGGTTTGCTTTAATGAAAGCTTCACAATTTGCTTCGGATTCACCGAAACCGATTCTGATCAGCTTCTATCTGGGGGCACTATAAAACGACCAAGCCGTGCTTGTTGATCAAGATTGAAGGCTTACAGAGGTAAGTATTGTAGCGTTACACTTTGTAGAGCGGGCTTTGTTGGGCTTGGCTCTTCAGATTCAGTCAGATCTCATCTGATTTATTTTTGTCAGGGAAAGTGGCATGACAATGCGAGACATGGCAACCAATTTTACATAAAATGTTTTTGGTGGGATAGTATTTATTGTCTCGAAGTAAATTTAAAACAGATCTGTAAAACTACATTGTATTCATTCCGTAGTTCAAGGCTATGAAGACCCTTACGGGATTTGGCTGATTGTTTTTTCTTGTATTTTATGATCTTATGAATAAAAAAATAAACACGTGATGAACGTGTTTACATCTGTCACTCAGATTCTAATTCTTCATTCACCATAAAATGATCACACCAATGATCCGTTATACTAACTAGTAGTTCTACGAACAGTAGACCTCGCGAGAGAGCTTATTTGTAGCTCACCTTGGATCATCTGTACATAATACCTACATAAAGTTGGCTTAGGAGACCGTATGTAAAATTTTGGCCGATTTCTCAATTTTAAATGATTTACAGACATTATTTCACGGTAAAAAAACATTTTTCCTATAAGTTTAAGTACGTTGAAGATAAATTTAATTTGAATACACAATTAATACAAAAAATAGGATATGTTTAGATGCCCTTAATTAAAAATAGAATGTTTATTCTTATAAAAACAAATAATAATTTTATAAACGAGAAAACGTAAAATCAGCGCTAAAATGTATCAAGCATATCCACGCGCCCTCACTGTTACACGCAATCTGAAATTGGTTATCATATCTCGACAACCACTTGACCAATTCTGTTCATTTTTACCACAAGTTGTAATAATTGTGTATTTTACCTACCTATCAAATATCATTAAAATCGGTTAGTGGGAACTGTATCTTAGTAAAAGTATCTTTTTATGGGAACCACCCCTCTTATCAAAAATCGCCGACGACAAAAAAATAATAATCCATAGAACTTATACACCAAGTTTCATCAAAATTGGTTCAAAATTTCGCCCTGTACGAACATACAACACAACAAATGTGTGCGAGTGCGAACATACAATCAAATCACAAACTCACAATTCACAAACTCACAAACAAACTGACAGACGAAAGAAAATTTGGCCAGTTGATGCAGAGACGCTTCGCTCGCTTGGTCAATTAGACTAGATAAATAAAAATATATATAAATTCAGTACAAATATTTCTACTTACTCCAATCAAAACACAAACAAATGTGTTATATTTTAGTCCAAGAGTAACCATGCAAAGAGGACCTTTATAAACATAAAAACGTTACAGAAAATTATGTACAAATTCCGTGCGCGAACCCAACACTTCCATGATACAATATTTAATAATTCCGTGCGCATACCCAACACTTCCATGATACAATATTTAATAATTACGTGCGCAAACCCAACACTTCCATGATACAATATTTAATAATTCCGTGCGCAAACCCAACACTTCCATGATACAATATTTAATAATTCCGTGCGCAAACCCAACACTTCCATGATACAATATTTAATAATTCCGTGCGCAAACCCAACACTTCCATGATACAATATTTAATAATTCCGTGCGCAAACCCAACACTTCCATGATACAATATTTAATAATTCCGTGCGCAAACCCAACACTTCCATGATACCATATTTAATAATTACGTGCGCAAACCCAACACTTCCATGATACAAGATTTACTAATGTTTTGTTGTTATAGAGTTCTTACAGGTTCTTATTGCATAGCTTATTGGTAGCAATATAAACTTTACAGACATTTTATTTGTCACCGATCCCTTTCTATTTGTTAGAGTATTCCGATGGATCGAGATATTTGGTTCCCTCGCTGTCATGGACTTTTCAGTAGAAAAAAATATCTGTAAAATTATTTGTTTAATAATATTCAATAACTATTCTTTTTTGCAGATGGGGCACCGTGTTCCTCGCTACTCCAGCCTGCTGTGGGGAGTCTGCATCCCGAGCTCCTGCAGCAGCTTCGATCTCGAAGAGGAGCTCTCCCACGGACTGTCTGATGTCGGCATCTCTGTGCGAGTCCACAACTCCATGTGCACCGTCAAACACTTTAAACGGCCTTATTCGTTTGGAAAGACCCTATCTATGTAAGTTTCTAAACTAGTTCAAGATCTAAAAGAAAACTTAGTATCCAAGTTCCATAAAAAATATTTTTATTATCGTACACTTATCTAAAAACAGCTTTTTTCTGGTCGTAATTTTATTAACAGAGTTCATAAAAGGTCTGGGGTACCAGACCTTTTATGAAATCTGTTAATAAAAGTAACTTAAAAAAATACTGAATCGGTAAAGTTTCAGTATTTTTTTTATTATTCAAAAAGCAGTCCCAAAACAAATCAGTACCCAGTTACGAGTAAGATTGGTTCCATAGTTGTATACCTACCTAGCTGTTTCATTAACATAAATGCCTCAGGATCAGACCAGTACAGTCTCATTATTGCACTATAATGCTTACAACTCAGTTTTTTTTGTCCCCGTCAACATCATAATGTACCAAATAAAAGATGAATATAACCTATACGACACTTACTGTTGTAATTAAATTGGTCTTGACATATCTTAATTTATTACTTGCACTTTATGAACAGTTAAACTTCAAACAACACGCTACAATATTCCATACCTAAGCATTTAATTACACGAGGCAGTATTTTTTTTATTTAACGACAGCTATTAGTTATACCCATGGTACACGAAGCGCACAAGTTGCATGTGTTACTTCACTTAACATAATCGTTAGATGCGACATAACATTCGCGCAAAACGTGGAGATGCACAGAAGTTCGAAGAATTCCTATCTATTTGTTCCAGAACGTTCTTTCTAGCTATACTAATGTTGCTGGGACTCGGGACTGTGCTAGATGATGGCAAGGAAGGGTTGACAAATTTTGAGAAGCTTCTCAATGCGTTTTCATTGAAACGCAACTTGAAGAAGGTGTTCGACCTGTCGGATGCGGCTACAAAAATAAAAGGCGTCGATGCGTACAGAGGCATGAACGCGCTAGCCTTGCTGATAGCGCATAAATCGATGGCCATGGCGCACACCCCTTTTGTCAATAAAGTGAGCTATGCGGAGGTATGTAATGTATCGAACAATCATTTATAAAAGTTCTGCTTTTGGTATTAAATTAAACAATTTGAACAGTTTTTTTTTTATATACAGTATAGATCTACGATTGACCACCAACTCGCCTGATGTTAAGCGACGGTGTGGCCGAGGATGGAGCTCGTAGATCTAGAAGATATCTATTCACTCTAGCCTTGAAAATTCCAAGATTGTAAGTCTCGGGAACCAGAGATGGCGGCAACGAATTCCATTCTTGTACAGTACGCAACAGGAATGTGGATCGATATCGCTGAGTACGGATTTTTGGCATTTCAACGAGAAATGGGTGGGACTTTCTGCTAGTCCTGTAGTGAAATGGGGAGGGTTGAATTAGGTCGTGAAGCTCTTGCGCACATTCCCCGAAATGAATCCTATAGAAAATAGACAGACATGCTAGTTTACGGCGGTGCTCAAGACTAAGTAGCTTCTTGGCAGCTAGTCACTTTATCGTCACCGATCAACCTCACAGCTCGCCGGTCCACTGATTCTAAAGCTTCCAGCTGATACTTGTAAATGTATTTTACTTAATAAGTGCGATAGATACGTTAAAATTGTAAATTTTTATCATGAATCCTGATTCTTAGAATCGCAATTCATAAGCCGATGAAACTATTGTACAATTATTAGTTTCTTGTTTGTTCAGTTCAGGGCTCATTGAATTTTAAAACTATCATAAAATATACACTTTTCCATAATGATTTTGGTATGCTTCATCTTAGATTACGTAACCTGGGTGGAAACCCAGGGAGTCAAGGCTGATATTTGATATTCTTCATCTTAGATTACGTACCCTGAGTAGACAGTGGATACTCAGGGCGTCAAGGCTGACATTTCAATCGTGTGGGAATCTCAGTTAACGTCTAGGATTCTCAAAAGCATCATAAGTATTTTACAAGTCTATTGAACCTATAGGCGCTGGATAAATCAAATTATTTGAACTATTCACTTAGAAGCTCCCGAAGTATCCAGAATGAACCGCTCGAGATACTTTCACAGCCCGTACGAGTCGATCTCGTCGTTCATAGAGATTAACTCCTCCAAAAACTTTTCAAATTCCACTTTAAACGATCAATTTTCACTTCACCCCGATCTCGCTAAAGTAATTAATGAGTATATTGAGTCTCTTTGATTTTAACGATGGCCGATTTCGGTAAGTAGTTTAAGGGATTATCCACTTCGGTCGGCACCTCAAAAAGCTCCGCCCGAAATCGGTGAAATATTTTACCGGCAGCGGTAAAGTCCTCAAAAGCCGGGGACAATACGAATTCATCAAAGGCCAAATTAATCTATTTCAGGTATTCGGAATGCCATGGGCTGTAATCGGCCGCTCGTCCATATTATACACGGACAGTTTCCTATACCTCAGCGGGTTTCTGAACGCTCACAATTTATTGCAAGATTTGGAAAGAAAAGGAACGATCGACGTGAAGGGCAGATTCATCGCCAGATGGTTCAGGTAATTAATTCGATGTTAACGAGGAAAACGGCTCCACATCCGGCACCGAAACGTTGTCACGATTACGATACTGAATTCTCTTATCGTCGCCCAGTTCGATCGAATGAGCACGCTTACGTGTTTAACTTGTCGTTAGGACTCCATTATGAGGCTTTATAATGTCTGTGCCAATTATTTTGATTGAAACGTGATCGATTAAGATTTTATTACGCGCTTACCCAAAAAAGGTACGATATCTTTTTTACGGTTCATATATGTAAGTATGATTTGTAGGTTTCTTGAATTCACTCTGCTCCTGAGCTTCTATACTGATTTTAGGTACTACATTGTGGTTTCAGTAAAATAATTGTATTTACGTAAGCATCATAAGTGTAATTGAATAAAATGGTAAAGTATCACTACCAGTAATCTCTACATTTACACAATACGTGTGATACCTTCTGAATATTCATAAAGTACGCAGCACTTAATTCACCTGATTTCCTGCTAAAACTGTTCATTCAATATCACAGTCATACTCCCCAACCCTCGTAAGCTTTGAACCCAAATACTACTCCTTCGCTTGTTCAACTCGTCATTATTCATCTATTTTTACAAGCTTCATTGCGATGTCCGGTTTCTAAGTTTCTTTGTGTTACCTGCAAAACATTCAATAATTTTGTTTGGCTAGTCTAGTATATACCGTGTACTCGTAGCAGTGACGGTGTGTGACATGGTGTGTTGCTGCGATGTGCAGGTTGTTCCCGCTGTTCCTGAGTCTGATGCTGTTCTGTACGTACGTGTTGCCCGACCTGAGCAGCGGCCCGCAGTGGAACCTCGTGGTGGAGGAGCATAGCCAGGTCTGCCAGAAGAACATGTGGAAAAGCTTCCTCTTCATACACAATTACTTCGGATTCGAAGAAATGGTACACATTTTTTACGATTGTTCCTAACATAATTGTTGGGCTGTTAAAAGACATATTATTGACTGAGTGAACGAAGCGAACTAAAGTCTCTGTATCAACTAGCAAGATTTTCGTTCTTCTTTCCGTATGTTTGTTGGTACTCGCGGTACAGATCGTGTTTTTCAACCAATTTTGAAGCCACTTGCTATACAGGTTCCTCAATTTTATGAAAATCTTTGTCATCGGAATTTTCGATAAGCAGGTATTTCTTCCAAAAAGGGGTAATTTTGCTGCGGCGTTATTTACTAACCTATTTTAATAATAATTCCTAAAATGATTAATTCTAAACAAGAATTGTATGAAGCAAGCAAAATCAGTCAAGAGTCATTACCTATTAGAACCCTCTAATAAGTAATTAGGTAGTGAAGCTCTTAGGCACACTCCCCGAAATGAAATAAGGTCGGTGCTAGTCTAGGACATAGTTGGTGACAATTTAGGGCCTGGCACTTTCTATATGTGAGCAACCTGTCGAGAGTCACTCCTAGACACGTAGGATGATCGCAGCGCTGGATGTTGGTGTTAGGTTTTAGGGCATTTTTGTTGTAATAATTACTAAGATTTTCTAGAGCGTGGTTAAGGGTAATTTCTATTTTTTCAAAACTATTTGATTGGGCAGTGAGGGGAAGGACATCTGCGTGGATAAATCTGTCAGCGTGCGATATGGGAGCCCGGACGCTGCCTTGGGGCTTGCCGATGTTCTGGAATTAGTTTAGGATCGATATGTAATAGGAATGAGACTGTTTAACAGAAGTCCTGCGAAAAGCTTGTACATGTAAAGTAAAGTAAAGTAAAGTTTATTTCCTCATAACGATATTACACAAACCTTTTACAGTGGGTCCCAAACTCGGCTAAGCCGGTATCTTGGGAAAACCCTGTGGCAGGAATACCTAATACCTAATTCTTACGCGCTGGAGATATTAAAAACCTATTGCGTTACAATTATGATGAAATACAATTAAGAGACTTTGCAAAATAATCATAAAACTAAACAATATTAATACGAAATGAATAGATACAATTATTAAAATTAAGTTAGGTGCTTTGAAACAAGTAAACTATAAAATAATAAGTCATGTACGTCAAAAAGTGAAGAAAATATCGAGTCTATCTAACCAATATTATAATGTTCTCTCATTATTAGAAAAACAAAAGAAAAACCGTAATATTTTGGTTTCATTTTAAGATTTTTTAAGTTTTAGTTCTACACTATTTGACGTTACCTACAAGGTAAAATTATGTACAGATTAAAATTATTATTATTAAGTAAGTTCGTATAGACTGAGTGGCCAGCCCTAGTGTCAGAGTTATTAAGCCGCCGAAAGGCCTCTGACCTGGCTTGACGATTGCTAAACAATACAACAAATAATACAATCAATACCTACAATGCATGCATTGCGCTCACATACATGTACCTATTTACTTGTATTTGTGCGTGAGGGCATGCGTGTAGGGTGCGTATGGTGTGTGTGTGTGTGTGTGTGTGTGTGTGTGTGTGTGTTTTGTGTTGTGTGTGTGAGTACATGATAGGCTACGAGTATGTGTCAGGGAGGGCGGCAGGCAGTTGCCAACTGTGCTATGTATTGATGTCGTACACTTTTACGAGTTTTTCTGTATCTTTGTAGCATAGGGACTGCAGCCATAGCTTTGCTTTACCTCTGGCTTTCCTGTGTGGAGTTTCTTTGTGTGACAAAGGAATGAAATGGATTGGTAGTTTCTGTATAGTTGCATTATAATGACGTGCAACAACTGAGTTCTACTCTGCGCGTGACACGCGATATTACTAAAGAGAGGATTAAGATTATAATAAACAGGTTTTGATGCAAGTACTTTTTGCCCATAGATTACTAAAATTATAAACTTTAATCGATATTGCCTTTTACTTTAATGTCTATACTAGGTACTAGTCTTCCATGAATCCAAAAATTTCAGATTGACTAAACTTCTAGAGCTCAGCAGGTAAACATACTACCAACTGAGCCACAAGGCCAGTCATACCTTCATTATGTGATATTCTTCTCCTCCGGCTCCGTTATGAAGTTTTATGTTATAATCGATGTACCTAATATGAAATAAGTGGCAGTATCCCCGCAGCACGCACTCGCTGCTTGTTGGCGCGTGTCATTGCTGCAGACGGATCCCCGCGCGTTATTCAATCTCATCTACTTAGATGAGTTAGTGTTTTTGTCTCATTGTTTCACAAGCTCTACTTCTCAGGGCCGTTATATAACTCGATCACTCACTCACCTACATTTACTTCTTAAATATTCAATTATAGGATTAACTATCATGCTACAGGTATTGCACTTTTTAAACTAAAAATACAAGTCACGACTACTTTAAATTGGAATCCTCGACTATAGTTTCGATTACATTTTGCGGTCTCTTCGAACATAGAAGACAGTGATCCTTACAATTTACTTTAAATATATATTTTTAATCCACAAAAAGAAACTGAATTTGAAATTCAAGATTAATTTACATATCGATATATAATCAACATTTGGAACAAGTAACACTGAGCTCCACGCGCCGTCATGATCACACCTAAGATTATATTTGCGGAAAGTTTCTAGGCAATATGGCTTTAATATTTAGCACTTAAGAGTTAAGAAACCTTTCTTAATACTTACTTTACGTTCGCGTGTCGTTTACCTATTTCAAATGTATTCGTAAAGATATTTAGGTAGTTCAAAGAATTTCAATAGGCCCAAAACAAAATCAGATTGAGTGGAATTCTCTCGGTGAAAGTCACCGAAGAGTTCATTCGCTGAACACTCGCTTGAAGATTATCCGTTATCAAAACTAAAATCTTCTCAAACTAAAAGAGATTCTTTACAGTCGTATAAATTACATATTTCTCTTCCAAGTCGGCGGTAAACTTTCTTTACCTAACCTTTACCGAAAATCGACCACTTTTGTGATGCCAAAGAAAAAGATTATGATCGATCATCGAAGTTTTCGGTTCGTACGACAGGCACGTGTCTCCCGGCGAGCCTGAACTAAACATGTCGTAACAATATCTGCGTGCTACCGTCGGCGTCGGTGCTACCCGACGGTACATGATACCTGCATGCTAACTGTTTATCGAACAAGATATGTTATACAGAAATAGTATTCTTATAGGATAACTAGATTGGTGATGGAGGGATTAATTATTTCTAATACTTAGATGCGTATTGACTATCTAGTCAGTAGATCTAACTTATTGCAAGAACACCTTCGGTATCTTTGAATGACCCAAAAGATCTCTGAAATACAATTTCGTGTTATACCTACCTACCTACCTACCTACCTAACCTACCAAAGACTTTAGAGCATAGCGAAACAAAATTAGGTTTGTGAATTATACCTATAGCTACTTAACACTGTGAATGATTCTGAGTATATGTATTTAAGAGAAACGTTAATTGTCGTGCGCAAGATCGTACAAAAAGGTATACAAAAAAAACTGATTACTCTCCTTAAACATTATCCGATTCCGATAATTCCTGTTTATCTGATTGTACTAATCATACATATCAATGCATCTATGATTTGATTTGCTCTTTACAAATCATTAGAACTCTTTATTTAAATAATATAAGCAAGTAAGTGGAAAGCAAACCGTACAGGTATATATATTGATGATAAAAATATCGATATCGGATAATATAACGCAGGGATAGAAGTAGGTTGGTTTCGGCTTTTCGCATAATTAACTTAGAGTAACTAAGTTTATAGTGAATACAACCAAATAACACTAATAACTGCATACAATGTAGTAGTAAGAACCTACGTCTACCTACACATAGTTGCTAAAACTACTAAGAAGTTTGCCATCGCTTTAAATTTTAATGTCTTGTTAGGAAAATTTCGCAATGTAACAATACCAATTAAAAAAACATTTCATTTTCAAAAGATTACAATGTTTACCATATGACTTAAAATTTAGAGATATGTACAATATTGTTGATATGTTATGTATTAACACCAAGAAACTTCTCAATAAACACTCTTAGGTAGATGGTAAAACGAAGGGTTAACGCTCACATTTTGGTTTAGGAATCTCAATTGTTTAAGGGTGATCTTAGTTAATAAAATAATAGTAGATTTCTCTTGCCTTTTTACTACCGCACAGTTAGAAACACGAACAAGCGTCTTGGTAGGCTAGCATGTCAATTTGCACTATCACAATAGGATACCTCTAAGGATAATGTATGCATTAAATTAATAAATAAATAAAAATATTTTATGGTATTTATTTGTAAAGGCCGAACGAAACGCTTTAAAGTATTCTACTTTCATGGTGCGTACTGCTATATTGTGTGTTAATGTGTGTCTTCTTGAGTGGCTCTCTTTCCCGATAGATATAACCTCGGTGTCTTTTAACCGGGAGTAAATTAATGAATGAATGGAATCTGTTTTTCAAGGTAAGCACGCTCCATCGTGGACCGCGTCGCATCAGGTGAAAGCCTAAATATAAAACACCATTGGCGTATATAAGGGAGGGTCCAGGGGGTCCGGACCCCCCCCCCCCCCCCCCCCCATGGCATTGGCCGAAAAAAATTATTAAGTGCTATCATAATGCCGGATTATCGCGGATGGCACGGATGTTACAAAATATACAAACACCTGATGCGCGGTTGTCATGACGACAGTTTTGCTAGAGATGCAGTATGACCTTAGTCCATCCTTCGCCCGCGCATACTACAAACGCGCACAAATCGAAACTATATATTTTTACTCGACTGCATAAGAAGGAGGGTAATGTTTTTCGAGTGTAGGTATGTATGTTTGTATAATTCTATATGACAGCCTACAGCCTGAACGGCTTGTCCGATTTTGATGTGCGAGGTGTCATTAGATTTGTCTTCACTTCCAGAATGTCACAGGCTATAGTTTTTGTAATAATAATAATACATGTCTTGCAAAAATAAAAAAACGTTTTTTCGTAACCTCTAACGAACTATTTCGTAATAAACAAGTGTTTTTTTTATTATTCTACATAATGCGCATTTGTAATCTTTTACAGTGATTTTACGTATTTTTATTCTTACAAAAAACATACTTAATTTGCTTCGAAGAAGCAAATGATGTGTAATGATGATGTTTAATTTAAGTATGTTTTTGAAGCATTAATATGCTTCAAAATTTTTCGCGCTCGCTTCGCTCGCGCATGGCCACATTTTAAAGATATGAAATGACTGAATAAACTCATAAAAAGAACGTCCTTCGTAAAACTAGAAAATAACATCGTTAAACATCAGGCGAAACAATTTCAATTCGTTGATCGAATCGCCAATTTTATTTATAAAATATTTTTTCGTTAATAAAATCGAACAACTCTTAACATGCTGTGCTAATACGAGCAAATAATTTACCAAAAAATAATCACTAACCAAAAATTATTTTCCACCTGCAAGGGAGTACCGCGTAGGTATGTTTGTAATTTTCTATAAAGTCATATGTTTAAATTTAGGAATAATAAACTGGCAATCGATGCATTCAAATGGTTGTATAAATAATTTTAGATGGCGTAAAAGTCACTCTTATTCAGTCGGGTATTCCATTTTTTATTTTAACATTTAATATACTTCTTTAGTTCATCTGGGCCACAAACACCTAGGCTCGCTAACACGATCAATGAATCAAATCACTTCCAAGATTTAATTTTAAAAACCTTAAAAAATTTCTTATTACTAATTATTATTATTATTGTTATTACTATTTTGCCATAGAAGTACTGTGGGCTCACTAATACGAGAAATAAATCATGTTACTATAAAACACTACAACAATTTTCGCGCTCGCTTCTCTCGCGCATACTTATTACCTATGTTTTGTTTACTTGAGTCATGCAAATGTTGAGCGCTCGTTAAAACTAATTAAAGCTGGTGAAATCATATCTATTATCAAAGACTTGTAATCGCGCGAGTTCTGCGTCTATTATAATATGAATTAATAATGTTCTTATTACTTGTGTTACATATACACTTTATTTACAGTTATACGTTTGCCCGTAGCTTAATTTTCGTGTATTTTAATGTTTATAACTAAGATTGACATTTAGAAACCAGTACTCGTCTGCGTATAGTCTGCGCAAATAAAGAGGCAAATAGTAGTAAATTTTTGTACCCGTGGACCCCCCCATGAGAAAGTTATAGCTACGCCCATGTAAAACACCACACATTTGATTCAGATCACTATCACCATGAGAATTTAAATATTGCATAATATTAGTAAAGAGCATATTGACTAGAAAATTCTAAATTGTGGGTGAGGGAAAACTATGTGAGAAGATCAGCGATCTATGTATATGTGTTTACATTGAATTCTTTAGAGAAGACCCATAGTGCCAGCGAATAGTAATCTATCAGCCTGTTACTTATACTTATACTTCTGCTGGCTGGAAATAGGCTTCTCTGTGTCCTCTTCTCTCTCTCTCTCTCTCATTATCAATAAAAATTCGTCAACCATTATTCAGAGTCAAAGTCGAATATGTCATATAAAGTCAAAGGCCTAAAATGAGAAAGTGTTTCTCAAGTGTTAAGGTATAATGAGTGAATAGGTCCAAACATTATTATTTCAGTGCCTGACTCACACGCATCAAATCGGCATGGACATGCAACTGTACGTAGCAACACTGCCCCTGATGCTGGTCCTGTGGAAGCAGCGCACCCTGGGCTGGACGCTGGTGGTCGCGCTCGCCGTGGGCTCCACGCTGCTGCGCTACCTGGCCGTCTACTGGTACCAGATCAGCATGGTCGTCTACTACGGGATATCGTACGTACCCTCATCTAATCAGAGCTCGGCGGCGCGGCTGGGCAGCAGGACGGAGGGAATGTGGAGAAGTCTGAACTACTGCTACTCGCATACCTAAGATGCGCCCATTATAATAGTCCGCGTGGACTATAATAAGTTATTAACTCTGTCATTGTGGCATACGAGTGCATGCAGTGCATATTGCTTTTAGTAGTATCTACCGTCCCACAGTTGAAATGTAGAATCACATCATGCATATTCTCCACGTCTATGCTAGGAACCTGACACATATTTTAGAGGACAAATGATAACAACACATGCAAAGATATGCATAGATAGGGTTACCATACGTCTGGATTTGTCCGGACATATCCGAACTTTTTGGGCTTCTGTCCGAACTTTCTCCGGCTTTGTAATTAGTCCGGCTTTTTGATGTCAGTGGGAAAAAAAATCATTCATGTTCACTTACTAAATTAAAACAAAAATGTATTAGATCTTCCTTCAAGCATTATTACATATAATTAAAAACAAATCAATCTGCGGCGTGAGACAATATGTGCAAGCGAACTAAAACTTAGCCGCGCAGCTCTAGCGTCATTATGCGTCAAATTCACTTTACTTATTTCATTTTGCGACTAAAATGTCTGGACTTTTTTGAAATGTCCGGCTTATTGTCAGGACTTCTTAAAATTTTAAATGGTAACCCTATGCATCAAAGACCTCCTCCCACTTAGGTTAAAGTATATTTTTAATGGCCTTGATTATTAATAAATTTTAGTAAAATTACCAAAATAGGCATAACAAATATTTTTTAAAGTAATCGTAAGTGTTATTTGTAAAACTAATTTTAGGTCACGATGTAAAGCAAAATGACGAATCCCGAAAATTTAAACGAAACATTCAAATATTTGCAAAAGTAATAATGCCTATCAAACATATTGTAACAATTTTACATCATTTTCAAACAAATTTTAGATAAATATTAAATCAGTCCGTAATGGAACATGGATGTTGCTTGTGTGCCAAATATCATATGTAGGTTTATCATTGTCATACTAAAAAGTTAACATTATGTTTTGAGTAACGTGTAGATATCGCTAACTCTAGATGTGAAATAGAAACCAAGGTCATATTAACATTTTACTATTAGACATAGATGTAGATACATGCAGATTATATCATATTTTGTAACAAAAGTGGGTCTTAAATAGCATGAGCTTACATAAAAATAAGTTCAAAAACAAAAACCCGACTACTGAAAAATCAAGCTTTACAAAGTATGAAACAAGAAAATAAATACACATTTGTTTTTTTTTTTTTTTTTTTTATCAGCCCTGTTTATACAAACTGACCCACTGCTGGGCGCGGGCCATCTTCTCATTGAGAGAAGGGTAAGGCCATAGTCTACCACGCTGGCCAAGTGCGGGTTGGCAGACTTCACACATCTTTCAAGATCATTGAGAACTCTCAGACATGTAGGTTTCCTCACGATGTTTTCCTTCACCGTTTGAAGTTGGCGGCAATCAACAATACGCACATAACTTCGAAAAGACAGAGGTGCGTGCCGCGGGATTCGAACCCAGGACCTGCGGATCGTAAGTCGGACGGTCTCCCGACTAGGCTGCCGGAAACTTGAACATTTGAAATACTTAGTTACATACAAACTATTCGATATGTATCGTGTATTAAATAAACAACTTATTTGTAATAAATATTTTATTGTATTTCTTACATATTCTCTGAACACCACTATGAATATGTAAGAAATAAAATAAAATATTTATTACATGTCATGTAAGTTGCTTATTAAACACGCGAAACTTAACGAATAGTTTGTACATAACAATTTCAGATGAGAATATTTTCTTGTTTCATACGTTTTAGAGTGTGATTTTTTAGTAGTCGGGTTTTAGTCTTTGAACAAATTTTTTATTAGGGTTCCGTACCCAAAGGGTAAAAACGGGACCCTATTACTAAGACTTCGCTGTCTGTCCGTTCGTCCGTCTGTCACCAGGTTGTATCTCATGAACCGTGATAGATACACAGTTGAAATTTTCACAGATGATTTATTTCTGTTGCCGCTATAACAACAAATACTAAATAAAAAACCAAATAAAATAAATACTTATGGGGCTCCCATACAACAAACGTGATGTTTTTGCTCATTATTGCTCGATATTTTTAACGGCAACAGGTAGACGCTTGAAATATTCACAGAATATATTAATATTTAAGGGGGGCTTTCAATACAACAAACGTGATTTTTTGCCGTTTTTATAGATAATGGTACGGAACCCTCGTGAACAAGTCCGACTCGCACTTGGTCGGTTTTTCAAAGTATTTTTATGTAGTAATAGGATTGCGCTTGACCGCCAACTCACCTGATGTTTGATCGATTGTTTGTGATTTCGGGGCTTTTGGAGAGCCACATCACTTTTTTCTTCAAATTATGATTAGTAGCTTAAAAGTTATAAGGGAACAAATGAACATACATAAATGCATGCAAGCACACATACATACCGATCAACAAAGATAATCCCTTCTTTTGCTTCTTTGCGACGTAGTCGGGTAAAAAATTATTCTTCATGAATTTGACGGGATATTTCTCGCAAACAGTACGCTTGACAAAAATATGGTGTACCAAACTTTGCCTTTATTTTAACCTCCCTGTTCAATTATACCATACATGATGGGGTGGAGTGTTTTTTTTATTATTCTTGACCTTATGTGAGGGCGCCTTATTCAATTTAATGTGACATCACATAGCTTATAAGCGGACAAACCAGACGCTTCCAAAGACACCTCATTTCTTAAATTATAATAAGTTGTTTAGAAGTAATGAAGAAACAGATAAACATATATACTAACACACATACCAATCAAAAACATAACCCTCCCTCCTGCTTCGCCGTAGTTGGGTAAAAATAGACAAGGCATTAATAGCCAGAGAATCTGTCTCGACTGCGTCGAAGGTACTTTATAGTTGATTGCCTCTCAGCTCAGCTGCACTGTAATAATACAGACTTCATTAGACCATGTCATTAATATTGGAGAATCGTTGTCAATATTCCAATATTAATGACATGAGGGATGTTATAAGTGTATGTCAAATGTACTGTTTCTTTTCGCCTTGATCTAGTGTTTATAAACAATAAATGAAAAATCTGTTGAGCCGTTGTTGTGACAGGTATTTCGTTATTTGGTTTAATAATAATTCCTTTGTGCGGTTGTGGTGTCCCAGGGTGCAGAAGCTGCTGGACGCGGCTCGGTACTCGTACATCCTGCCCACGCACCGCGCCACCATCTACCTCATCGGCGTCGTGATGGCCTACCTCATGAACACCAACAAACTCAAGTATACTCTCAACAGCGTGAGTATCTATTATTTTCACTTTTTGATATTTAGAAAGGTATTTTCACTTCAGTAGCTCAAACATGTAGGTTTTGCTGCCTGAAATCAGTGAGCAAAATGCGATTTTGCTCATTGAGTGAGACAAAGTAACTTTTTAATTACTTTTTTCAGAAAGCCGCGAATATCTTATTCAGCCTTGGGTTAATCATACAATTCGAAACATTCACACTAGAAAGAGAGAGAGAGAGACAAAGATCAGCCCTTTCGAAGTTCCGATTTTGAATTCGAAATTCGCAAAATTTCTTTAGTTAGTACGAAATTCTGAACGTGTTTGTCTTTGAGGTCGAATTCAAAATCAGAACTTTGAAAGGGCTGGTCTTTATCTCTCTCTCTTTCTAATGGCGGGAAAGGGATGTGAATGTTTCGAATTGTTTGATTAACCCAAGGCTTAATAAGATATTCGCGGCTTTCTGAAAAAAATATTAAAAAGTTACTTTGTCTCACCTAGTGAGCAAAATCGCATTTTCCTCACTGATTTCAGGCAGCAAAACCTACATGTTTGAGCTACTGAAGTGAAATAGTTATTTGTTATGCAAGGCTGCAAAGTTTCTAATACAAGTGCAAAGTTGGTTTTTGGGACTCGTCCCAAAAACCAACTTTGCACTTGTATTAGAAACCTTCACTCACTTTTTACTTGTATTAGAAACCTGAGCAAGCGAAGGAGTTTAGGATTGAACCACGAGCGAAGCGAGTGGTTCAAATAAAGAATCCTGAGCGTAGCGAGGGTTTCAAAAGTACGAGATGCAAAATAACTTTGCTGCCGAGTGAAACACAAAATTTTTCACCTCACTACAGCGAGGAAAACCCAGTGCTGCCACCTGTGGCTGGTCAGTGCGATTATTCAAAGAAATGCGGTTGGCGCACTGACATGAAATAAGTATTTAATGCATTTTCAGTGGACTTGCGGTATAGAAAAGTATGGAATAGAAAGGTTCGAATTTTAAAAACTCTTTCCTCGCTAGCGGACAAAATGCACTTTTCCACTCAGATTTCTAATGATAAACAGAATCTTTCCGAGCTTGTGAGGTGAAAAGATAATTATTATGTCTTTTAATATAATTTATTTTTAACTTATTGTTGTATTTAAACGAAAATAAGTATTTACTGCAAATAAAACTGATATTTAACCTGTAAATATTTATTTCTAGTTTCAATAATGTTACGTAATATATTTTATCTCCTAAAGTGTTCTCGCTGCTGAAGTGAACAGTTAACACGAGAGCAAAGTTTTTTTGCATCTCGTGCCTTTGAATCCCTCGCCACACTCAGGATTCAAAATCAGCACTCGCAGCAAAAAACGACTCTCTTGTTGCACAAATAACTATTTCACCGTTTCTTGAGATCCATAGTAAACAAGGACCCCTTATAATTTTGCTATGTCCGTCTGTCTGTCTGTTCACCCGCAGCTTTATTCAAAGGTTCTTAGTAACTATAAGAAAATTATACTTAATTTGCATATATGCAGCAGTCGAAAAGAAAAAGGAAATGATCGCATTTTGTTACAAAATATGTCAATTATCATTTCTCATTGTAAGTTTAGTCTGTGGCGACATTCAGTTCCAGGTGAAGGCCCTGTGGTGGTCGAGCCTGGCGCTAGCCGTGGCCACGATGTGCAGCCCCTACCGCATGGGGCTGGAGGGGTACACGTTCGAGGCGGGCCCGGCCGCCATGTTCGCAGCCTTCTCGCCCATCCTGTGGGGCGTGTTCATGTGCGTCACGCACTGGGCCATTTGTAACGACTATGCAGGTTTGTACTCAAGGTACATATATACGTTACAAATAAAATCGACGATGAACATAATTCGAAGACATGATTCACAACATCAATCACAACACAGAGATGGGCGGAACACTGGGTTGGAAGGATATAACAAAGCAGATACATAGACACCAGGCAGACTCCAGCTCGTTAGGTGTACTCGTATGATACAGTTTGTAAATAGTAGGTAAAACTGGCACAGGACTGAACAAATGGACAGATATGATGGAGTGCCAAGAACGCATGTTAATCATTTTCATTTATAGTAATGATACCAACGTGCAAAGCTAAACGCCTATATTATACGCTTGTATGCCTAATGAGGGTAAGCTGATAATTCTATGTATTGCTCTGTTACCTACCATATTTGTAAGTATCAGCTATCACTAAATGAATCTGATTTCTACAAGGGTTACATACACGGTGACCTTATAAGTATAGAAATATCTTTCCTCGGTGCTGTTGGCTTTTGTGTTGGCGGGTCTCGGAATCGGAAAAAAGAAAAAAAAACTACTATATCAAATAGATTCAAATATGAATAATCAAATTTTATTCGCTCTCAAACTGAAGACAGCCAGAATATATGTGTATAGTGGAGAGTTGTTGAGAGAAGTCGGCTCTAAGGACATAAACTGGCTAGTAAAAAACTTGGCATCATAAATAAGGTAAGCGTTATTTCTCGAGCTATGAGTTTAATCGGTGACGATAAACTAACTGATTGTCAAGAAGCTTCCGGCGATACTCGAGACTAAGTAGTAGTAGATACATATCTATATTCTATAGGATTGATTTCGGTATTCATCAGATTCAGTGCGTAACAGTGTCACGATTTTTGTCCAGTACATAACTAGCAGATCCTCGACACATCCAGTTCCAGTTCTCTTTGAAATGCTAAATATCCGTACTCAATGGTTTCGGTCCACGTTCTTGACGCGTGCTGCTCAACAATGGAGTAGGGATGGGTTATACTTGCAAAATCTCATACCAGGGCTTCCAAGTGTGCCCACATAAAAATACCAGCGCCAAAAACCAGGGCTCAAAACCCTTCAAAGTATTTTTTTCGTTAAAGAAAATTGATTTGTATTTTAACTAAGGTGCACAATTGCGTAACAAGTTTTTCTACTAAAATACTTTCATAGGATATTGTTCATTATATACGTTATAATAAGAAGCATAATGGCATTCACGAAATTCAAAACGTTCCAAACGACACCAAACATGACTGAGCGAGCGCGATATATATTGCTTGCTTACTTCGTTCCGTGTATTTGACGATGACACCCGAGTGAAGCGCCAAAAACCAGGGTCAAAACCCTTGAAAGTATTTTTTTCGTTAAAGAAAATTGATTTGTATTTAAGTTATAATAAGGTGCACAATTGCGTAGCGAGTTTTTCAACTAAAATACTTGCATAGGAAAATGTTCATTGTACATGTTACAATAAGAAGCATAATAGCATTCGCGAAATCCCGTAAAGTAAATACTTTTTCTCCTTGCAAGTGTTTCGGGCGGCACCTGGTCGCCATACTTGCAAGCAAATACCTGGTGTAAAAACCTGGTTGCGTAAATACGCACCTTCCCTACAATGGAGTTCTTGGATTTCAATAGCAGTATGCTCGGATAGAGTACTAACGTGGCATTGACATCGCTTATTTCATTATTTTGTCCAATTGAGATTTCAGTTCATTTTTATAAAATTAATCTGAGCGCCTGATCGATGCGACGCGTGACCAAAATGCTGGTGCGTATCTGACCCAACGCATAAGCATTGCCATTCAACGTGGTAATGCAACAGCATGCTGGGTACGCTGCCAACTGGTAGTGGATTTGAGCATTTGGATTGTCTTTAGACCTTTATCGGTCTGGGGTAATCGATATGCTTTTTGTGTAGAAGTTTAGTTAGTTGAGTTTGTACATTGTTTTTATTTATATATTCATATTTAGATAGTTCTCTATCCACGCCAACTCTACTTTCTGTGTTTCTTTCCATACATGTGTGCGTGTGTATTATGTTGTTGTAGGAGCTGGCACGGCATTCCTGGAGTCGCGAGTGTTCAAGTTCTTCAATAAGATCGCGTACAGCGTCTACCTCACCCAGTTCCCGATCTTCTTCTACAACGTGGGCGTGCAGCGGAACATAGGATACTACTCGCCCTTCTCACTAGTGAGTCTCACACTTACACTTTAGGTGCCACTATCTGGCACCCTCCTTAGCGATGACTAGAGAATTCACAAAAAAGTGAATTGTTTAGGAAGTTATTTGCCTTAAAAAATTGAAAGTTTGCTGCTACTTGATTTTAATATGTTACTAGTATTAGAACTTAATTTTAACACAATAAAATTCAAACATAAACAAAATCAGTCAAGAGGTTGTCGAAACAAAAGGTTTCGACGTCTTAGTGAAAAGATTGAGTTGAGGCCTCTATAGGCTGATTTTGATATTTGGCAGAAACAATTGGTATTCAATTCAAAAAGTCAAAAAAATTATAAAAAGAGGCTAAAAGTGCTAAAAGTGAAATTTATAGTTCATGTTAAAATCAGTGAGAACTCAATTCTTGAATAAAACATACAGACTGAATACAATTGTTGTAAAGAAAGTAGTCTACTGTTCGCCTACATGTAATATTACTAAATAATTGGTGTTTTTTTATTTTCAGATAACTATCCCTGAGGTGCTATGTATAGTTGGTATATCAGTAATCACCACCGTCACCATCGAGATGCCGTTCAATCAAGTTCACAGAATATATTTCGGTGAGTTTAGTAAGTTCTGTAGCAGCAGTTATGGGGCACGGCTGACTAGCGTTCCATGAAATTATACTGTTTATTTCTATCTATACACCTAATTTGGGCACGCTGCTGGACAACGACTTAGGGTAGCTGCAGGCCTGCAGACAAGATTGCGCACTTTGTGAGCCTCATTTGTGGCGCGACAGTTGAGGCAAATGGCTACCATAGTGTCAGCTTCACTCGGTGCGCTGGGCGCAGGCCTCGCCACCACGCTATCCATGAGCTGCTTAGAAGGGCACTAATTTCGTCGGAATTTCCTTACACACTGGAGCCTCCTGGCCTGTCGCAATCAGATAGGAAACGGTCGGATGGACTCACGCTGATTCCGTGGCGTAGAGGTCGCTGCCTTATATGGGATGATACGTGTGTCAACACTTTTGCATCCTGCCACCTCCCCGGCACTCAGCGAGTCGCAGGCGCGGGAGTGGAAACAGCAGCGAAAGGCAAGCACCTCAAATACGCTGCCTTGGAATCAGCGTATGAGTTTATTCCGATTGCTGTGGAGACAGCAAGTCCGTGAGGCTCCGAGGCCAAGAAGTTTGTTGCTGATCTAGGACAGCGCTTAAAGGAGAGAGGTCGTGATCCCCGGGCAGGTTATTACCGGGTTCAGAATGTATCTCTGGCTATTCCACGGGGAAATGCTTCTATCCTTATGGGAACTTTCAGACGAGGGAAGGGTGATGGCGGAGGCTCAGTGGCCTTAATATGTTAAATAAGTTGTGTGTGTTTGTGTGTGTGTGTGCGTTTTTGACTTTATGTTATTGACAATTTTATTTTGTTAAATGATTATTATATATACTAGATGTATGTACCTACTCCAATTTTCGACTGATATTTACTTGGTCAAACGCATAAGCATTGCCATTCAACGTGGCAATGCTACTGGCATGCTGGGTATGCTATCAACCGGACAACCGATCGTGGGTTTTGAGCATTTAGATTATATTTAGACCTTTGTCAGTCTGGAGATAATAATATGTTCGCTTTTTTGTGTAGTAGCATAAGTAGTTACTTTCTCATTCAAATGCCAAGAATCCGTACTCAGCGATATCGGTCCACGTTCTTGATGCGTACTGCACATGAATGCAGCCACAAAATTCTTTGCCACCGTCTCTATTTCCTAAGAACTACAATCTTGGAAGTTTCAAGGCCAGTGTGAATAGATATTTTCTATATCGATTAACTCCAACTTAAGCCATAACATCTGGCTAGTTGGTGGTCAATCGTAGATCTATCTTTTAAAAAATTAGTACCTATGTGTACATGTGCATAGTTTCAAAGATTGACTTATATAAAGTACTTAATATAAGCTCATGCTTAACGATCAAATATCAACTTTAATTTGTTTGTTGCAGGACAATCACAAAAGAAGTTAAAAGACAAGTGAAACCAAACCAAAACTAATTATAATTATTTAAGTATTAATTAATTTTAGTATTAGTATTATAAGACTTGTAAGTAGACATCCGACACTAATTTAATACATTTTGAGTACTTTTATACTGTAACTAATGAAATACGAGTAATTAAGTACATTACAAGGTTATATGACAATGAAATAAAATGACGATTGTATATAAATAAATTTGTATTTTTATCTTACTTAACATTTTAGACTGGCAAAATTTCTAGATTGACAGTAAAAATTTGGCCACATCTATAATAATAATTATTATTGCTTTGATATCACTAGCGAAAAATATTTTAATATTAATTCAAAGATTAGTCTAAAAATATGATTCACTTGATAAAATAAACCTCTTAATTTTACCTTTTCAAAACAATATGTGAAACCGGATTATAAGATTTGAGAACTGGAGTTTCTGTTGCATACGCTTTTGATCCTCTTGTAGTAATTAAATCTGGTATTTAATTAAAACAAGATAACTTGTTCAAAGATTGCAAACTAATTGCAAACTTTGAAAGTTTTCGTTACATTACTTCCGTTTTGTTACGTATAACTTTTCCTCATAATTCTGTCATAAGCTTTCACAATGTTGTTTAGTCCTTGCAACATGATCACTTCGCAAATAACACGCCAGAACACAGTTCATCATAACATTCTAGAAACAGTTCGCTATGCAGATGAGAGAGAGCTCACCTGGCAGAATAGCTTGTAGCTATTCCGTCAGGTCGTGTCAGGGTGTCGAGTGTCCGGCGTGCAGTGAGGTGGCAGCCTGCCGGGGCGGCAGACGCAGGCGGCGCGGGCGGAGTCCCCCCGCGCGAGCCAGGCGCCCTCGGGGCAAGGCCCCCGCGTGTGCAGCGTGTGGCACGCGCCGCCGTGCGCCGCGCCGCCGCGCCGGCTCGCGCACGACACCACCTGACGTCACCATTACACGATACATTACATCTAACGCACAAATTGAATTATCAATCAAGACTCGTGAAGGATTCGACCAAAGATATTGTGTTTTACAAACAACCCCTACTCATCACTGTACGCGAAGCGTTAGTGTGTTTTAGACTATACAGCGCCATCAGTCTAGTACGTTAGTCTGGACCTAACTTTATTGTATGAACACTTCATATAATAAATTAGTTCTATAACAACGTACTAGATGGCGCTGTATACTCTTAAAACACGCTAACGCTTCGTGTACGTCGCTTGTGCATACAATAATGAACTTTATGCATTAAGTAAGTAAGTAAGTTCGTATAGACTGAGTGGCCAGCCCTATTGTCAGAGTTATTAAGCCGCCGAAAGGCCTCTGACTTGGCTTGACGATTGCTGAACTTGATGCATTTAAAGTTCATCATCAAAGAACGTTAGAATATGTTTCTGACTATCCGTCTGACGATCTGACGCGAGTTTAACATTTTTACCCATCCCAAAAATGCCCAACGCCGCTAAATAAGTTTTCACTTCAAAAATCTTCCGATAAAATATACAATTAGTTGTAAGCAAATAAATAAGTTTTTCCAACTTAATGTATTTAAGTAGCGAAGCACACGAGAGTTAAAAAGTGTGCTATGTTACCTCTCTTCTGTTGCAATTCCCGGTGGTGCAGGCGCAGACCCCGTTGTGGCTAAGGCCGTCGAGCGCCGGGCGCGCCTCGAAGTCGAAGGCCAGCACCTCCCCGCGTGGGCAGGGGGCGGCGGCGCCAGGCCGGTAGCAGCGCCGGCGCTCCGGCACGTAGAGACGGCCGCGCGCGCACGGCACCTGCCGACATACTACCGAGTACCGACCTGAGCCTAGCCCGGATCTATGGCGGCTGACGATATCATTATCGGTCTCGAGATATTGACTGTACATCGCTGCCGTCAATCTAAATATCATTGATTTCCGAACAAATAAGATATTTAGATTTGTTTGTTTAGTTTCACCTGTCGCAGTATCAGACTGTCTTCTGCAATTTAAATTTGAGCCACTCTTGCCGCGGTTCCCGATTGTGCGTGTAATGTTGTATGCATGTATGCATCGGATTACGATGATGCTTCATTATGACATGGAGCTGATCTGTTGATGGAACCAAAATGGAATAAAATAAATGTTTTTAGGGTTCCGTACCTCAATAGGAAAAACCGGAACCCTTATAGGATCACTTTGTTGTCCGTCTGTCCGTCCGTCGGGTGTCAAGATCTTTATCTCGGGAACGCGTGAAGGTATCGAGTTGAAATTAAAACTGCGTATATGAAACCATATACGCAGATCCATAGTATCTTGCTGCAGAAAGAAAAATAAAGTTTCTAAGTTTTCGTAAAATAAAAGTTACAGCCGAATATGTCGTAAAAAAACGCACATTTCACACTCACAAGGGAATCAAAACCTATGGAGTACTTTCCCGTTGACCTAGAACAATAAAATTTGACAAGAAGCATTGTGTTAGAGTACACAAAAACCGAAAACTGGTCATTTTTAATTTAATCACAAAAAATAGTGTCTTTTTGCAAGGAATGAAGGTCAAAATTTTAAAGTAAATTAAGCGTATCATGTATCATATGAAAGAGCTTCAGTAGCATAAGCTAAAACAGATTTTTAAATATTTTTACGATATATATTATGAAGGAAAATATTAAAAAATATATGATTTTTCTCTCTTATCTACTAGTTTGTACGGAACCTTCGGTGGGCGAGTCTGACCCGCACTTGTCCGGTTTTTTTTCTTTATGTTAGATAGACCTACGATTGACCACCAAATCGCTTGATGTTAAGCAACGGGATGGCCGAAGATTAAAGTCATCGATTTAGAAGGCTATCTGTTGGGCATTGAGGATTCCAAGATTATAAACTCTCAGGAAACAAAGATGGTGGCAAAGAATTCCAGTCCTGTGCAGTACGTATTAAGAACGTAGATCGAAATCGTTGATATGATCGATATGATCGTTATTATACTTTCCACCTGCAATACAATATTAGTCACAAGTATGTAGTTGTGTTACAAATAGACAGCATCGTGCGTTACCTTAGTGCAGCGTCCTCCCGTGGCGATCATCTCGTCGTGCGCGCAGGGCCCGCGCGTGTACAGCCGGTAGCAGGCGCCGTCGGCTGCGCGCGCGTGAAACGACTTGCACCTGCACTGCGCCCGCAAGTTTCCGCCTCCGCCTCCCACCTCGCCTATCGAGAACGTGTGCCCTTTGGGACAAGGCCCGACAGAATCTGGAAGTTCGCGGTTAAAACTCGTCAATCTGACAAATATTTTTCTTAGCGGGCGTTATTGTTTTTTTTTTTTTTTTTTTGCTAAAAGTTGATAGTGTGCTTTGTAATTAATATCTCTACAGGAACCGTTATGGTTTTCTTATTATATAAGAAAAAATCTTAATCCAAAATTACCAGAAAGCCCCGCACACCTAGTATCTAAAAAAGTTAAGGATGTTGCGTAAATTTTCATAAGATCAGAGATTTAAAAAATTATCAATATTGGTGCGTATTATCGATATTTTCTTGGAATTCTATGTACTGGCTGGAAAATCCACAAATTTGAGTAATTGTAAATGTAACCATATCATAAATAAAAAATAAATAATTATATATAATAAATATTTTTACGATATATATTTATCGGTTTATGAAGTGAAATAAAAAAAATATATAAAATTTCCCCCTTTTATTTACTAGGTTGTAGGAACCCTCAGTGGGCGAGTCTGACTTGCACTTGTCCGGTTCTTTTACGTTAACTTAATTTGAAAAATGATATTGATTGCGGTGTGCGTATTTAATATTGCATAAATACGCACACCGCAATCAATATCATTTAAAAGCACTTTAAAATTTGGACTGGAGGGTCCAAATTCCTTGCATAAAGGCCCTATTTTTATGATTAAATAAAAAAATTACAGTTTTTTATTTTTTCCTTTATTTGTACTATATGACAATGCTTCTTGCCAAATTTCACAGTTATACGTCAACGACAAGTACCCCATAGTTTTGATTCCCTTGCGAGTGTCGAAATATGCGTTTTTTGCGATATATTCGGCTGCAACTTTTTCCTAATGAAAACTGAGAAGTTTGATTTTTCAGCAAGAGACTATGGATTTGCGTATATGGTTTTAATTTCAACGCGTGATACCTTCACGCGTTCCCGAGCAGACGGGCGGACGGATAGACGGGCAACAAAAAGTGATCCTATACGTGTTCCGTTTGAGGTACGGAACCCTAAAAAGGCCAACACTCCGCAATTATAATCAATAATTATCAATAAATACCAAATTAAATAATTGTATTCCGAGCTTAAAAGTTATATAGCGCGTAATAAAGGTAAACGGAATTATCTCGCTCAGTTACAGAGGTAGGTACCAACAATCGACGGATTCGTTTTATTTGGTTATCAGTTCAGTGGACGCTTTCAAGATTGTTCAGATCGGCCCTGTTTGTATAAACTTTGTTAACGTTGGCCGCAATACTTATTTGTGCAACAAGAGACCAAAGTAGTTTTTTGCTGCGAGTGCTGATTTTGAATCCTGAGTGTGGCGAGGGATTCAAAGGCACGAGCTGCAAAAAACTTTGCTCTCGTGTAACACACATAACTTTTCACTTCAGCAGCGAGAACACTTTAGGAGATAATAAATATTTACAGGTTAAATATCAGTTTTATTATATTTGCAGTAAATACTTATTTTCGTTTAAATACAACAATAAGTTAAAAATTCAATAAATTACATTAAAAGACATAATTATCTTTTTGCAAAATTTCTTTAGTTAGTACGAAATTCCGAACGTGTTTGTCTTTGAGGTCGAATTCAAAATCGGAACTTAGAAAGGGCTGGTCTTTGTCTCTCTCTTTCTAATGGCGGGAAAGAGATAGAGTGTGAATGTTTCGAATTGTATGATAAACCCAAGGCTGAATAAGATATTCGCGGCTTTCTGAAAAAAATAATTAGTAAAATGTTACTTGGTCTCACTCAGTGAGCAAAATCGCATTTTGCTCACTGAGTGAGACAACAGCCAGCAAACCTACATGTTTGAGCTACTGAGTGAAAACCATATTCTTCCGACTTCCAACCGAGATTTTTTGGAAATGCATATACATACGTGGCCTATTGTACTCAGGAGTTAACTTTTTGTGGCTGAGATAACGATGATGACAAACATCTAGAAATCAAGGTCATCGTCTTGCGATATTAGGTAATGCACCACTGACCGAGAGAGCCGGCCCCTGGGTTACGTCGGCACTCGGCATACATAGATAGATAACCCGCCCAATAGATTGGATGAGCAGCCATTTTCAACCACTTAAATCATTCCATTCCTCAAAAAAGTTAGATATGCATTGCGCAGCCCAGCAGGATTCCCTGTGCTATGTCGGTGAAGGTAAAATTTGTTCCAAAGTTCTCTTAATTTTTGATCAGGGTTTCAATGAAGAGTGTTCCCGATGAATTGTTTAAAGTATACGATGTACGTTACCGAGTTCATAGCAGGCCCCGGTCTCGTTGTGGTAGTGCGGCAGGTGCGGCTCGCAGCCGCAGCGCGCGCCCGGCAGGAACAGCTGGCCGCGCTCGCAGGGCCCGCGCGAGTAGTGCGCGTAGCACCCGCCGTCGCCCGCCCAGTAGTGTGGGCCCTCCACACCACACTGCAATGTACAAGTGGAAAACTAAACACAAAACGGCTTCATACGAGTAACTTATGGTTACGGAATTTGTTAGTTCAGGAACAGAATTAAAATAATAGTACTATTAGTAGATTTTTCAACTATTTTCACGACCGACTAGATGTTATAATTAACGGTATGGTACTCATCATACATATCTAATATTAATTAGCGATTATTGACTACTACTTCCAAAGAAGATCTGGAATCACTATATAGGTATATGCCATAGCTCGTTTCGGGTCTTTTTACCGCCTCTTCTGTCGCCTTGCATATGGCCAACAATTCAGCCTGAAAGACGGTGCAGTACGACGGCAGCAATAGTTTCAAGCTCTTTGTTTCGGCGACATTGTTCCATAAGGACAATGCCGCCCCAACTTTACCTTCAATTTTGCTGCCGTCTGTGAATATACGGACTGCTTGCGTATTGTGAGTAGCAACATCTTGCTCATCTTTCAGGCTCACGAATCCCAGTCTCATGTGATGCGCTGGGTGCGGCGTATCAGCAAACGCTGTCGGCCTCTCTATCTCCCGATCTCCCATCGCCAACTGAGATGCTATCCCTCTCCTTGCTTCGTACAGGGCGGCTGCCTCCTGTATCCGAAGGTCGAAGGGCAGCAATCCAGCTAGCGTCAGTGCCGAGTTCGGGGAGACAGTTCGGTAGGCTTTGCACAGTTTCTGTGCAAAGCCTCTTTGGACAACGTTCAGCTGTTTTTGCACTCCGAGTTTTTCTGTCGCACCTGCCCAAACCGATGCCGCATACATTGTCAGGTATAGTCGCACTCGCGTCGCTACTCGCAGGTATGTTCCATGAAATGTTAGATGTCAGGTATAGTCGCACTCGCGTCGCTACTCGCAGGTATGTTCCATGAAATGTTAGATGTCAGGTATAGTCGCACTTGCGTCGCTACTCGCAGGTATGTTCCATGAAATGTTAGATGTCAGGTATAATCGCACTCGCGTCGCTACTCGCAGGTATGTTCCATGAAATCCCTGACATAAGATAATCTGGTAGATTGAAACTAAAAATATTTTTGTAGACACTGTCAGAAAACACTGTCATACTCTTCATAATGTGATTTCGTTTCTATTTTGATATGCAATTAGCAACATTATGCTAATGACAGGTCTCTCCTCTCCTGTCAGCTCACAATCACTGTCGATCGGCTTCACCTTTCAACTAGGAGCAAGGAACTGACAGCGCAGCGTCTGACATTAAGCTGACACTCGATGACCTGACCCACTGCGGAGATGGCCGGAAGTGTCGCCCACATTTAACTGAAACATACTTGACAATATAATCAAAGGAACCATCTCTAATGAAACTTTTTAACTGATGTAATGACATATATTAAGTGTAAACTTAACCCGTAACTGTATCGGTCAAGATACAAATCACATTTTAGATTGTAATAAAGGGATTGCGGGTAGCCTTTAGTTAGAGTAGGTACCTAATTGTGGAAGTTTATGATAAAGAGTAGAGTGAATGCACGCTTGTCTCAATATCCTCTGTGAGAGCACAGAGAATAGTAAACATATGTTTGTATAATAATGACGACAAAAATCGACGCTGTATTTTCCGCAATGACGTGAATTTTCAATTTTTTAAACTACCGGAGAAAAGTGTTACAAGTTAAAATGTTTTTTTTTTTCTCATGGCCGCTAAAGATACGGATTAAGTTTACATCCAATGTTCCTATCATAATATGGAGTAAGTAAGTTTTATTTACAGTGCAGTTCGCCAAGCCATCCTGGCCGACATCCAGAATGGAGCCGGAGTAGCAGGGCCCCTGGCTCAGCCTGAAGTAGCAGCGGCCGTCCTGCGGCCAGTAGAGCAGCGTCTCGTCGGCGCACTGCTGCGGCCGGAGGCACATGCCCTGCCGCTCGCTGGAATAACAAGTAACGGATTACATTACTCATCGGACACAATCACAATGCACTTGTGAGGACGATTTTGTAACTGCGACAACACACGTATAATAAAGTCATTCCTCAAAGCGACACCTACTTTGAGCTTTTTGTATTCAACAAGCGGAGGTTGGGTATAGTTCAGGCATTTAAAGTGGGTGTCTGTGATCGGGGAAATAACTCATATAACTCTAGAAAGAGTTGACGAAACGAGCAAATCGAACAAATCTGCCAAAATACGTACAGTTTTCGTGACAGATATTTGAATAGTAATATAATTTAAAACACTGAAATATCGAAGTAAGTAAGAACCTTGGATTCCCCGAAGAACCATTTAAGAGAAGAACTCCAAGAACTTTTCATGATGACTTCGATGAGAATATGATGTTCAAAAATTATGTTGATGATTATGTTCTCGTTTCGATGAGCACCTCAAGTTTTGAATTCTATTAAAATAGTTTAGTAGTACGGAAAACGTCACACTGATTTGAATTTTTATAATTTAATGGTTCCAAATACTTCTAATGGATCGAGATGTTACGAATGGAGCAATAAAACTAATGGATCTGGCGTAATACCTCGTAAACTAAATCAGAGAGATAGTTTACAAATAACTACCTATAAAGATTGAGGTTCAACTGATGACGCTTCAAATTATCAAAATGGAATAAATTCCATCGCATTTTGACACAATCTGGCTTGACTTGTGTAACCGTGACCCGAGCGTGCGCTTCGGATAAAACAATGCCAATGTGAAACGAATCCTATGCAAGGCAATGCTCTGCGCGACTGAGGCGTCTGTGTCCGCGTGCCCTACTGACCTCAATACAATACAGACCAAATATTTTCAGCTAATGTACCACCATTAACCAGATTGAACATTTCGACAAATTATATTGAATTTAGGTTCTTTCCCTGATTTTGATCTTTTCTAAATTTGACACGGATATGTGAAATATTATGCAAGCTACGGAAATCTTCTGAGAGAGTGACACGTAGCCTATGACAATTAAGAGGTAAACCAATTAAATGACACCTCGCACATCAAAATTGGTAATGTCGCTTAAGATACAGACAGTAATATATAAACATACACACATATTTTTCGTATACACATACATACATTCAACGCAACGCAACGCAACAAGATCACGAATCGAGCTAAGCTATGCTCGGAGTCTCTCTACGAGATCGTATAAGAAATGAAGAGATACGTAGATGTACAAAAGTCACCGAAAGAGTACAGCGGATTAGCAAGTTGAAGTGGCAGTAGGCAGGGCACGCACTAAGTAGAACTGATGGCCGATAAGGCAGAAAAGTTCTCGAGTGGAGACCACGCACCGGCAAGCGCAGCGTAGGAAGACCAGCCACGAGATGGACAGATGACCTCATACATGTGGCGGGAAGACGCAAGCCGCTTCCAATCGATCTTTTTGGAAATCTAAAGGCCTATATTCAGTAGTGGACTACCTATGGCTGATATGATGATGATGATGATACATATATTGGATAATAAACGAATAGTATACTTTTCTTGATTGGTCAGATTAATAGAATAAAACCTTAATACTTTTATTCTTATCTGCCTTTTATATATATTTTGTTGGTAGTATTGGGATCTGCTTACCCACCCTCGCTTGTTGAAAGTGTCCTCGACAGGTGCGAAGTATTCCCCGGCTGGGCACGGGCCTCTCTCGAACAGCTTGTGGCAGGTGGTGGTCTGCGGGAGCTGGCCAGTCCCAGGAGGACACTTGCACTCCGCCACCGTCCTGCCGCCCCAGCGACCCGGGCTCAGCTCTTGGGTTTCTGGACATGGATGTCCTTTCTGGAAGTTAATAAAAAAAATGTGAATTTGATGATGGTTACAAATACGTTTTCTCATTTTGTAGCCCGACGGATCAGAGCAGTATATCGCCTGAAGGCGGCACGTACGCGTTATTTTTTGTCCATTTGTGACAATCGACGAAACCGAGTCCCTCAAGACTTAAAGACACTCAGGGTAAATATCTGGTGGTAAGTGTAGTAAATAAGTTTTTAATTATATTCAACCAGCGTGTAAGTACATAACGCTAAGCCTAGTAGTAACGTGTCGCTGACGCTCTTGGATGGAGCATGCGATACTATCCCTCCAGTCACGTGGTACGACTGCTTGGACCGACCGATCGAACCAATGGTAGGCTAGGAAGGAGCGAGCGTTGTGTGCGAGCTCAGTCTGATGCCTTGAAGCGTCAGGATTGCGCTAGTGTCTCTCTACCACTCTCAGTGACCGTCCTTAGGAACTTAGGATACTATTACAATAGAGAATTAATGGTTAAGCCATTTGTAACTATGAACTAATTTAAAGTCAATGGCTTCCATTCCATTACGTATATTGTCCGATTATATTATATCCGAATGTCGAACGAGAAATAGCACCATGAGAGGTAATGATTATCTCTATAAACCGTGCACGAATTGTGTAATCTATGGGAAAAGTACGTTCATCAGTGATATTAAAGTGTATAATTTATTGCCAGAAGATATAACTGACATCTCTAGCAATAAGCAGTTTAAGACTAAGCTTAGAAATGGTTAATCAATAATGTTTTCTAAGAACTTGTGAAGAATTTGTGAACAGAGGAAAGAGTACAGAAATGACATGGTTAAATAAACGATTTCAAATTTGACTGATTATAATAATATATGGTAAGCTGGTAGACTTATATTGCAGTTTCATCTAGCATAATACTATATGTATCAGCTATCAATAAATGAATCTGAATCTGAAATATCTTTTTGTTAAAAAAACCTACCTACCTACATAGAGCTTCTTGTCGAGCATAATAATCATAAATCTATTCCCATTGTTTCACAACACAATACAACATAGGGAATCCGTTAATTGTCAAATACTTTAATTATTCGAGATAATTAATGCTAATTATTTATTTTCCTTAACACAAACAATACAATAGCATGAAATCACTGGACACTTTAACAGATTTTGGACCTGATTCCTGATTTTCAACCGACTTCAAATAATTATACTAAAAAAACTGAAGCAACCGACTTCTCATGAATGCCATTGTCAGAACTGGACCAAATGTATGTCTGTTACCTCAGAACTTTCGACTGGGTGAACTGATTTTGATGGTTCTTATTTTATTTGAAAGCTGGTGCTTCCCGTGTGGTCCCATTTCAATTTGGTCCAGTTCTGATCCTATCCATGGCATGTATAGGATCAACATAGGATCGACATCTAATGGCATCAATAAGAATTCGGTTGCTTCAGTTTTTTAAACTATAATTATATTAAATAATAGAGCTTATTTTTTGACGTTATATTGTATTATATAAACAGCAAAAAGTAAATCAAATCTTGGAACGTTTTTTTCGCTAATATATTCCTTGTAATGTTAAAGTAAAACCAGAGGTTGTAATCATGTGTATAATATTCATAAGTAACAGCTATGTTGATGAACAAGACTGATGTTAGGTTTGTTTATCATCCATAAAAAAATAGAACAAAATATCTTTCAATTTCGCACATAATATACACCAATACTAACTTATCCACTTAATATACACCAATACTAACTTATCCACATATCACTTATTTTGAGCCTGTACTAATAAGTATAAAATAATAGCAATTTTGTAGTGCAACTGCTACACCAGAGTGCTGCACCTACTATGCTGTTGAAACAACAAACAAACTTTCCCAGGAAAACGTATCCTAAGAAGGGTTGCGCAGTGCCCAGGTACAAACATATTACAGTAATTTTATTTACCAGCCCAAGTTTATGAACGAGCCAACTTTGCAGTTTTCCGTGGAAATGCTTAGTTTCATCATACGGCCACTTGTACAGTCGGTAGATCTGATCTTGTTGATAGTTAGGTAATATAGCTGACCTCAGTCTCGACCCCAGGACTTAACTCTTAGAAACACGATCGTCAGATTAAAGGCAGAGTTGTTTATATGAGGGGGCGCAACGCAATATTTCATTGTAGCTTAACTTGAGCTGAAACACAAGATTAGTGACTGATGGTGGGCTCAATTGGGCTGGTGGCTGAAGATATCAAAACACGGTATCTATAACCAATAGAATAAAACTGAAGCGTTTGTCCACCTCACTAGGTCGCGGTTCGCGAGTCGCCCCGTCTAATCATGATAAATAGGTAAATACATAATAGTAATAAATATAATTTTTATTAATTAAAAGTATTAAAAAACAGTTATTAAAAGTACCGAGCTCCACCCGGATTTTTATGACTAATACGAGCAGGTTTTATTGTTAGTGAAACCGGATTGTTCACTAAAAATAAAACCTAGCAAGATCGATTTGACGATAAATCTACCTACAAACCAAATTTCATTAAAATCCTTGGAGGAGTTTCCGAGGTTCAGATTTTATATATATATATATATATATATATATATGGATATAGATATATATATCCATATATATAATAATTACTCGTTTAAATGAGAATTGATTAGATTTATCGACGAAATTTGAGCAGCTCTTCTCTCTAGAGAACTCTCTCTCTCTCTCTTCTCTTCTTCTTTTTATATAATATATAATAAATATATAGTTCCGCAATAAAGTGGTAATGCAGGGAAGCTCCATAGTACGTTTTATAGAATAGTTAATTTTGATTTAGAGAACGCTCAGAGTACCTAGTTCAGTGTTTACATAGTTGTATACTCGGCGCGTTCAAATAAACTGTCCAATGCATGTCATATATAACATTATTTATATTTGTACGTATGCTGCGACGATCTGCTCTAGTCTCTCCTTTCATGGCGTGGCTCACGACGCGGTCGAGTACGAGTAAGGCCGACCTCACTGCTCGCCCTCGCCGCCCGCGCCGCGCCGCCGCCGCGCCGTCATGTTCCTAGGATTGACTAGTTTATTGTTATTTATTAGCGTTCGCTATTTAACCTCCGACCCAAAAATAAGATCTGTGTGTCTGTCTGTGGCATCGTAACTCTCGAACGGATGGACCGATTTTGATCTAATTTCCCGATATTCAGAACTACGAAGCCCTCTATCACATATGACGCGATATTAAGACATACTTAACTCATTAAACAATTACAGGGGGCAATTCAGTTATTCAAATCCGATCCGTAACCTTGTGCGAAGCATTTCCTGTCGGCTGCTATCATTTTTAGGGTTCCGTACTCAAAGGGTAAAAACGGGACCCTATTACTAAGATTTCGCTGTCTGTCTGTCTGTCTGTCTGTCTCCAGGCTGTATCTCATAAACCGTGATAGCTAGAAAGCTGAAATTTTCACAAATGATGTATTTCCGTTGCCGCTATAACAACAAATACTAAAAATTAAAAAAAAATATTAAGGGGGGACATACAATAAACGTGTTTTTTTCGTATTTTTTTACTCAATATTAAAAACGGTAACAGGTAGACGCTTCAAATTTTCACAGAATATTTACTTATATACATAACTTTTCAAAATAAATAATTAAATAACAATAAAGTAAATATTAAAGGGGGGCTCCCATACAACAAACGTAATTTTTAAGCAATTTTACTCGATCTTAATTAACAGGTAGAAACTTGAATATTTGTAAGTGAATATTTAGAAATATACTAACTATAAAAATAAATACCTAATCTAATACATAAAAACTCACAAAATGAAAATAATCCGTGCATTTAAACGCGGTGCGAGCGCCGCGCCGCAGTGTGGTGGTGGCGCGAGCGCGAGGCGGTTGCTAAGCAACGGCCGCGAGGGTAGCGGGGGAGGTAACATGACGGAGCGAGCCGCGCGTATTCGCGCGAGCGTCGTCATGCTGCCCGGATGTGTATCGAAGCCTACATATAAGTTTGCAATTTACTACTTGAAATTTCGTTGATTTCTCGTTATTTTATACGATTTTCTATTATAGATGATAGTACGGAACCCTTCGTGCGCGAGTCCGACTAGCACTTGGCCGATTTTTTGATTTAGTAACAAGCGAAGGACGAGTCATGTTTTATCAAATGTGTCAATTGTATGACATAAAAGTGACTGAATCAAAAAAACTATGGCGGCCGGCGGAAAACGCTCCACATATGGTTCGGCTATGGAGCGGTCTTGAATAACTGAATTGGCCCCCAGAATGGATAGAGCATAAATCACAAGACGTAAGTAAGCAGAATGACGGAAATGTTATTACATAGCGGCGGCCGAGGTTACACAACACTACTTGCTCTTGTAACTGACTCGGTATTATAACCCCCCCTCCCCTAGAGATTAAAAAATGAAAATGTAGCCAACTGCAAAGCAACCAAAGTTCTAAGTGCAATTGTACCTGTACCTACAATTCATATTTTTCTCATCCTCCATAATATTAACTTGCCCAGGGCCATGGGCTGGCGACGCCCTTGCACATTATTATAATTAATGCATATTGGGTTTAATTTTACTAACTTATTGCTGCTAATATTATTTAGTCGATTCCTATTTAATAATGCTATAACCCTAATTTTATGAAGTTGAGTGAATACGCTGTAAAGGGATGTTCTCAACGACCGTCAAACCAGCAGCTGTATGAGCAGGCTCAGGAGCGACAGGCTTGTCGCTAGAACGATTTTTTCATCATCATCACGTACGACAATGATAGAGATTATGATCGCAGAAAACCGATCGATAGCAATAGAGTATGTAAGCGCAGTGGTCGCTGGCGCGCTCGTCCCGCTCCCGGTGCGACCAGTTTGTGCACATCGGCCAGAGCGCGGCGAGACCGTGACCGCGGCGGCTCCGAGCTCCAGTGACCCACTCCACTACGTCTGGTTCCTCACCTCGAGCTCTATTGAACTCTTGTCCGCTGCCGGTGTCGGAGATGAGGATATGATAATGTCGCGGTATGATAATGTTGATCGACTCATAATGGTGAGATTATGTCCACAGTATTTATCAGCGGCTATGTGTGTGTTCTGTGCCATCTCCGATATGTAGAATGCTAGCGAGGAGTCGTACGTGTATATGCAGCGACGCTATATTTATTTCGACAATAGTTAAAGTTAGAAAGTATTATTGCAACTACCGCCAACCACTATATACCAAATTCAGAATGATAAGTTATTGAATGGCAGCCCCGGCGTATGACGTAGCCGATGTAGGTACATCTAAACAGAAATAAAAGTAATTGGCGACATGACGTTGGTTTCTGCTGTTCAACTTGCTAACTGAACTACAAGTAAAAAATCTAAAATACAGTTAAAAGAAAGGTTCTGTAGTGACAGCCACTATAGGTAAGTAAGTAAGTTAATCGATATCATCTTCCCCGTCATTTAGCATCATGGTATTCGCAGCATATCTCAGGCTGGTGGTTCTTAAGTTCTCCTGCGAGTGAGCTTAGGTTTTTCGTAATATAGTAAATTCCTTAGAAATTGAATACGTAGTGGATTACCAGACATACGCGTACAAACGAATTGAAAATTTTATTTTACTATGGGCACAACACATTATAAAGCTATTGGTTCCATAGGCGTACATTTCAGACAACCAGGCGCTTCGTTTGTTCGGTCTATTAATCTTATCAAGCATCGTTTAAAATCTCACTGTTTTACCGCAAGGAGCACAGCGTGCACACGTGCTTCAATAACACCTTGTCGAGTTGTTCACTCTCACCAGTACCTACCTATCTGAGTCATTCAGTATCTTAAACTAATATGCATAATATTCATACTCAACCTTTATGGAAGTAAGACTATATCTAGAGCAGCACTCGTGAAGCAACACCGAGCGTGGAAGGGTTGTTGGCTGCACAATCTGCACATGTCACATGCAAGATTTTCGACACAATGTTTCTCCATACATTTATGTCCGTGTAAAAAATAGTATTGGTACATTGCATTGATTCTACATCTATTTGTAATGCGCTTGCGTCAAGGCAACACAACACCATTCTTATACCCGACTGTCCATAAAGGAGGGTAATGTACTTCAGGTGTATGTAACTACTTATGATACTGCAGCCGTAACGGCTTAACTAATTTTGACATGTGGGGCTTAGATACCTTCCACACTTACCCTGCCACTTATATGCGTTTTTAAAAGTATTTCCCATTATTATCATGAAATATAGCATACCTGATTGTCTTCACCTCCTCATATATTCGCCTGAGTGTTGACCCATAACAGAATATAGCATACCTGATTGTCTTCACCTCCTCCTATATTCGCCTGAGTGTTGACCCATAACAGAATATAGCATACCTGATTGTCTTCACCTCCTCCTTCCTATATTCACCTGAGTGTTGACCCATAACAGAATATAGCATACCTGATTGTCTTCACCTCCTCCTATATTCGCCTGAGTGTTGACCCATAACAGAATATAGCATACCTGATTGTCTTCACCTCCTCCTATATTCGCCTGAGTGTTGACCCATAACAGAATATAGCATACCTGATTGTCTTCACCTCCTCCTATATTCGCCTGAGTGTTGACCCATAACAGAATATAGCATACCTGATTGTCTTCACCTCCTCCTATATTCGCCTGAGTGTTGACCCATAACAGAATATAGCATACCTGATTGTCTTCACCTCCTCCTATATTCGCCTGAGTGTTGACCCATAACAGAATATAGCATACCTGATTGTCTTCACCTCCTCCTATATTCGCCTGAGTGTTGACCCATAACAGAATATAGCATACCTGATTGTCTTCACCTCCTCCTATATTCGCCTGAGTGTTGACCCATAACAGAATATAGCATACCTGATTGTCTTCACCTCCTCCTATATTCGCCTGAGTGTTGACCCATAACAGAATATAACATACCTGATTGTCTTCACCTCCTCCTATATTCGCCTGAGTGTTGACCCATAACAGAATATAGCATACCTGATTGTCTTCACCTCCTCCTATATTCGCCTGAGTGTTGACCCATAACAGAATATAGCATACCTGATTGTCTTCACCTCCTCCTATATTCGCCTGAGTGTTGACCCCTAACAGAATATAGGAGGAAGTGAAGAAAAATATGTTATATTTATGATATTAATGTGAAATACGTATTTAGGTACCAGTGTAAGTTGAACCCTGAAGTAAGACCGTACGAATAGTCGCCCTTGATGGATACATTACTCTTTATTTATATAAACCAGACAAGAAGCAGAAAATAAGAGATTCAATAATGAGTAAATACTTATTGCTAGATTCCTAATTGGCGACTTTATCGCTTACCTCTTCCAGGCAACCCCAGGCCCCAGGCACATGACTAGGTAGTTTAATCATTTTGATATTCTATAGTGAAACGTCATGATTTTGCCTTATATAATTGTTATATATATAAAAGGATCATTGGTATGTTAGTGACAAAACGTTTATCTTATAATACTTATATATATAAGGCTAAGACAAACAGTTAGTCTTAGTATTTGTGGATTGTCGTGTGAATCAGAAAAACTTTTATTGCCGAAAGCGTAACTGGTACATTGTGGTCTTATAAAACAATTTGGCGTACAATATAAAGGTAGTTAATTTTTTTGTATTTATAAGAATCTTATTACACGCATTTACACAATTGTTATAATACACTTTTCAAAAAAAAAAAAAGGATATTAAAGGGAGCAAAAAAGTATGATTTCAAACAAAAAAAAACTGAAGCTAGTGTAGCGATACTATCCATCGCGATATTTTAAGCTTAAGCTAGTGTAGCGATACTATCCATCGCGATATTTTAAACTGAAGCTAGTGTAGCGATACTATCCATCGCGATATTTTAAACTTAAGCTAGTGTAGCGATAATATCCATCGCGATATTTTAAATTGTTCTAGAATCAGATAGAAATGTATTTTATTTTACTCAATCGAGATCAAATAATTAAACGTGAAAAGTAGCTTTAGTTTTATTCTGTTTTGTAACACAATAACTCATTCTCCGTTGCGTCATAATACAATTATAGGTAGGTACAGAATATTAAGAACATTACTATTCTTAATGAAAAACCATGAGTGTTGTTACAAAAACTAGAGGCGTGTCTATCTCTAGCTGGGTATAGTTAACATGTACATAGAAAGTACCGTTTCGTCGAGTTATTGACCGCTAGATGGCCGCTACAATGGCCGCCCTAAACTGGCCGAAAGCGGGATCTAGCCGCAGTACGGCAGTACTCCCCGCGCCGCCCGCGCCGTTACGTAACACGGCGCGCGCGACGGGTGACACCGCGACCGCCGACGGCGCGGCTCGCACGGTCTACTGGCGCGCTCACTAGCCGAACATGTGAACTCGACCAGCCGTAGATGACGGGGCCTGCTACTAATAGCCGAGCTGGTTGCTTTTGTGTAATAGCTCATATTTAGAATAGAATATCATCACAACTTCCTTGTATAGACAGGACATATACTTATAGTTTCGCGATTTCTGTCTGCCTTTCCGTCCGCGGCTTAGCTCAAAGGCTCCTAGAACTCGAAAGCTGTAGGTAATATTCTTATGTAAGTATATTAAATCTTAAAATAAAACATTTCTTAGGGGTACCTTAACCTCTTTTAGATGTAAAGTGGGGTTATTATATGTTTATATATGTTCTTGAACCAGACGAATCAAACAAGAACTGTGTTAAAAGGAAATACCCGACTGGTAAAAAGCGACTTTAACGCTATCAAAAATGATAAATACAACCATTTGAATGCATTGATTGCCAATTTAATAATCCTAAATATAAATATTTGACTTTATAGAAAATTACAAACATACCTACACGAAAGCGCAAAAATTTTTGGTTAATGGCTATTTTTAGTGAATTATTTTTGCTCGTATTAGAAAGTTCACGGCACTTTAATGATCAATACAAATAAAGATCAATATGAAACAATCATGCGCGAGCGAAGCGAGCGCGAAACTTTTTGAAGCATTTTATAAAATTATTGAAGCCTGGAAGAATTTTTATAATGGCCAGGACTTCGGGGGGGGGGGGTTGGACCCTCCAAACCCCCCCTATGGCCTTGGCGACTTACCTTGTAGATGGTGTAGCATTTCCCGTCGTCGGGCCAGTAGAGCATGAGCCATCCGCGCGCGTGCGAAGCGCACGGGTTCCTGCGCACGTCCGCCCACGGCGGCGGCAGCACGGCCGCGTGCGCGGCGCACACCAGCGCCGCCGCCGCCGCACTCAGCCACGCGACCATGGCTGCAGCTGCTTCACGCACTACACTTCACTGCACTTATGCCGCTCCGCTGTATGTCCGCATGTCGCGCGTCCCGCACAGAGCTTCAGAGAATCACTACCACATCTTGCACTTCGTAAAATGTTAATAAAGCTGAGAACTGTCCGGTCGCTGTGACCTGTGCGATAAGAGGTGATACATGTATAAGACGTGATCGATCGGCTTACAGTAAGTTACGCTCAAATATTAAGTTTACTTAGAGGCCCTCTTTATGGTAGACTGAATGCCAATAGCCTACCAAGTGACGTTCCCAGACGGTGTAGTATAGGTGCGTGGTTGACACCGTCTTGGTGTGCTACAAGTGTATTGCTATGTGGAGCCCGGGACGGCGCGGCCGAGCGAGAGATGTTGTCTATCCTCGAAGTAGGCTGCTATCTGATTTATTAAGTATTATTCCAAAATTTCAATGCGAAGGACTCGAGTACTAGAGTTGATGTATTTGTATACTTATATGTATGTTTTTTAAATAATAAATTTATTGTAACAAAAAACATAAAACAATAAAAATCATGCACACAAAATAGATATCTAAATAATTTGTTCCCACAACTTCTGACTTTCATTATTTTATTTTCTGTTATTTATGCAAGTGCTACAATTACATGTAATACTTTTCAAATAATGATAATATCAGGACGACACGGGTCCCACGTTTCTATATTTATGATGAAATTACGATGAACAAAATTAAATGTAGTCAATGTTATGTAGTATTTTATTTATAATACAAGTGCGTATTTAAACTGGCCGAGAGTGCAGCGAGCGTCGAGATAGCACGCCCGGCCCGCCCCGGCCGGCGCTGCGGGCGGCGTCCTCCGAGTGCAGAGCGCAGGCCCGCGCCGCCAAGCGCTCGCTCGCCATAATCCAATTTTCCACTCGTAAATTGAACTCTTGTTTTGTGTATTCGTGCGTCCTAGTTTCATCTAGATAGTTATCCACGGCCAGTTAGTAGCCGAACTCGAACAGTATCGGTTTCCGCAACGAGTTTTGCATTCTGTGTTAGGTCACCGTGCCCTACTTCCTCCATGTCTTCGTTTAATATTCGTATTTCGGTGTCAGGAGTGAATCTGTAGAGGATACATCTATATGTTGAAATGTTATGCATCTAATTAGAGCCGAAATAGCAAATTATATCATCATTTGTAAAAGTTGGTATTATTGAGACAACAGTGTTTTAAGTATTTGGAGATACATCTAGAACCTGTCGGTGGACAGCCTAACTTCCATGGGAACTTACCAAAATTTACCCTCTCGTATTTCGCAAACGTACGAGGAATAAATATAAACCCTAAGGAATAGAATGTTCGTAAGATTTCGGAAGCTTCCCAACTCTTGCTTGAATGAAGCGGTCTTGTCTAACTTCAATGATTAATGCAATAATATGGGGCCTAAGTACTCCCACATGAAGTTGAAAGAAATTCGCCGGAACTTCGTGATGACCACTCGTCTAATAGAATTAATTTTGTTCTTTGAATATAAACATAATTAGTACTATGACATTTTAGGGTTTCGTACTTCAAAAGGAAAAAACGGAACCCTTATAGGATCACATTGTTGTCCGTCTGTCCGTCCGTCCGTCTGTCAAGACCTGTACCTCGGGAACGCGTGAAGGTATCGAGTTGAAATTAAAACCATATACGCAGATCCATAGTCTCTTGCTGCAAAGAGAAAAATAAAACTTCTCGGTGTTCATTAAAAAAAAGTTACAGCCGAATATGTCGCAAAAAACGCATATTTCGACACTCGCAAGGGAATCAAAATCTATGGGTTACCTACTTCCCGTTGACCGATAACTGTAAAATTTGGGAACAAGCATTGTCATATAGTACACATAAAGGAAAAAATCCGAAAACTGTGCATTTTTAATTTAATCACAATAAAATAGGGTCTTTATACAAGGAAGGAGCGTCCAAATTTTAAGGTGGTTTAACCGTATCACACGCAGGTTTTTAAATATTTTTACGGTGTATATTTTTCGGTTTATGAAGGAAAATATAAAAAATAAATACTAAATACCTACTAATAAATACCTACTAAATTATACGGAACCTTCGATGGGTGAGCCTGCACCGCACTTGTCCAGTTTTTAATTTTATTTGAATCTAAATAGGTTTGCGCTTGACCGCTTACTCGCCAGATGAGCGACTGTTGCGTTCTACGGTGGAGCGCGCGCGCCTAGAAGGAACCTATTCACTCGCAGTTTGAAGACACCCAGATTATACTTAGTCTGGCCATAAATACTGTTACAGTTAAAAATAAGAAAGATATTACATTTGAATTTGGAATCTGTCATTTTTATACGATTGTTCATTGAGTTTTCTAATTTTGGCGCCAATACATTGTACAATATTTTGCGATATTAAAATGGAGTGGGGTGATAAAGAGAACCGAATCGCTGTGATTGCATTACACAAAGTTGGTATGGAGCCAAATGCAATTTTTAAAACTCTCCATACGCTTGGTATTAGTCAAATGTTTGTGTACCGGGCTATTAATAGGTACAATGAGACCTCCTCTGTTTGTGACAGAAAAAGATCTGGCCGTCCACGTAGTGTTCGTACGAAAAAGGTGGTCAAAGCAGTAAGGGAAAGAATTCGAAGAAATCCTGTCCGAAAGCAAAAGATTTTATCTCGGGAGATGAAGATAGCACCCAGAACCATGTCGCGTATTTTAAAAGATGACTTAGGACTTGCAGCCTATAAGAGACGCACTGGTCATTTTTTAACTGATAATTTAAAAAAGAATAGGGTGGTAAAATCGAAACAACTACTGAAGCGGTACGCAAAGGGAGGTCACAGAAAAAAATTGTTTACGGATGAGAAAATCTTTACAATTGAGCAACATTTTAACAAACAAAATGACCGTATTTATGCTCAAAGCTCTAAGGAAGCTTCCCAATTAGTCGACAGAGTGCAACGTGGGCATTATCCGACTTCAGTGATGGTTTGGTGGGGTGTTAGCTATGAAGGAGTGACTGAGCCGTATTTTTGTGAAAAAGGTATCAAAACATCGGCGCAAATGTATCAAAATACCATTCTTGAGAAGGTAGTTAAGCCCCTTAACAACACCATGTTCAATAACCAAGTATGGTCCTTCCAACAAGACTCGGCGCCAGGTCATAAAGCTCGATCCACGCAGTCTTGGTTGGAAGTGAACGTTTCGGACTTCATCAGAGCTGAAGACTGGCCGTCGTCTAGTCCTGATCTTAATCCGCTGGATTATGATTTATGGTCAGTTTTAGAGAGTATGGCTTGCTCTAAACGCCATGATAATTTGGAGTCCCTAAAACAATCCATACGATTGGCAGTGAAGAATTTTCCCATGGAAAGAGTGCGTGCTTCTATTGATAACTGGCCTCAACGTTTAAAGGACTGTATTGCAGCCAATGGAAACCACTTCGAATAAGCTTTTATATTTTAAATTGTTTTATATTTATGTATTAAACTAACACGCTGTAAAAGTAATAAATATTATTTGCAATAAAAAAATATTTTTTTTCTTCGTGACAATATTTATGGCAAGACTAGGTATGTATCTATCCGGAAAGACTCATTCAGGAACCGTATTCCAGATCTTGGCGGTACGCACAATAAAAGTGGAGCTAAAGCGCATCGTTCGAGTCTTTGGAATATCCACCATAAAACGATGTCGCTTTTTCATGCTTCTTGCTGTCCGATAGAAAAAAGGGCATGGGGGAATAAGATCATGCAAATCAGATGCACACACACCGAAATGTATTCGATAAAAACTGATAAGCAAGCAACTTTGCGACGATGTTCCAGAGGTAGGAGCTGACATGCTGTTTAAATTATTAATAATAATAATAATAACGGTGTCATAGCGAAGAGGCTCAAGAGGCTCTCGCTCGATGGTTGGGTCAAGGGTCGGATACAGAAGGCAGTCATCCTAGACACGGCACGTATTGTCAGGAGGTTCCTTTCTCTGTAGCCCCTACCACCGGCAGCTTGAGCCCCGCCCCGCTGCCGGCGGCACCCTAGGTTTAAGTTTTTATAATGTTTTTATTGATTTTTTGTAGAAATATTGTAAAAACTTAGATTTAAGATATATAAATAAATATGTGAATAATAATAAGTAGTAAAGAAAATTGTATAAGAGATTCTATCTATTTTTCTTTAATTTGCTAGTAGCTCTTAGTGCACACCTCTCGACACCCTTAGCCACCCACACCGATGTTGCTTCTCCGGCGCCAATATGCGGCGCCACTATGGAGGGCCCATTTAGTGGGTGGCGAGTCATCACCAGCCTAGGTATTTTTGCATAATGAGACGGAATTGGCAGGTGCCGTTTTCTCATCCTGGTGCTCTCACACAGAGGTACTTCATCTTACCTGCTGTGTGAGAGCATCAGCCTATAGCCTAGTTTTTAAGTCAGACATTCCATCACAATAGCCAAGATCTATTAAACTCCATATTGTACAGTAATCCATTCATATTCCATCCATATACCTAACCTGTATTTTTTACTATACATTTGTAAAAAGGCCTCTCAGTGTTGGTTCCGGCCCCACTGATGCCTTTCAAAGGCCCGGGCTTGACCCGTGTATACATTTAAATAAAGGGCTATAATAATAAGTAAGGTAGACGGCTACAATGTCGTCATAGTACTAGTACCCGCCAGTCAGCAGTCAGTTGATATTGTTTTGCAATTTTAGCTTTTCTATCAATATTCTACTAAATGTTTAATAGGGCGACGTACACTTGGAAATATGATTAATAATTTAAACAGAAATACTCATTCATAACTGTAATAGTGGTGAAACTACAAGTGTTTAAAATTCTGATGTCGACAAACTAATGTTTTTTGGGGATTTTTGGAACTAAATTTCATCAGTGGGACGCTATGTATTTCCAATTATTACAAAGCTCTGGATGACACTAAGGTAAGAGTGTTTGTTTATTGCGGAAGCTTATAAGTTATTCTAGTGATATAATCTACAATTTGAGTTAATTTTACTATATATTGTACTTTTTAGGCGCATGGCGTCTAATGGTGCTCACTAACCCATGTCTGGCCTAATTTGCGCCAGAAATCCTGCTTTTCTGGCGAATATAAGGACACTGTTGTTAAGTGTTCATAAACCCGCCATTGAGTTCTTATTGCATTACGATAAGTGTTATATTCCTTTGATACAAAAAAAAAAATTGTTGTCGTATCACTGGCCCGGTGGCTATACGGGCGTACTTATGCATTTGCTTTTAAACTCGCCAGTATATCCTTATTGCTTTGAAATACGATTCATTTTTGTTTGATCCAGTAGCAAGTAGAGGAATCACATGTATATCAATGAACAAAATTAAATTCTAATTATTATTTTATGGTTACTCACGCTTTGTTTGATATTACTACTTTCAAGGAATACCTGATTTGTGTATTTCAGGAATACTATACCTAATTATCTATATTACTAACAATAATTGGATGCATAAAACCTCAATATATGCATCGCTTCTGAGCGGTTTTAGAGTTCCGTGATATAATAAAAAATCTGTAATAATTTCGAAGTATGGCTTCTGGTATGCAAAAAGAACGAATAGCGTACTAAAAATTATGAACTACTTATGCTGTGGAACAAAGCTCGAAAATCTTGTTTAAAATTTTACTACAATAATTTTTGGTATATGTTTGACCACAACTTACTTGAAAGAACGCGATGGTTTGATCGAAGATATAGCAAGTTTGTCTAGGCAAGATGACCCATATCTTTAATTACTTAGCGAGTTTCTCTGACAAACTAAGTATTTCTTCAGTGCTCTGAGGCGAGTTTAAATGATCACACTTCATATTTAGGATTCCGTAGTATATTTTTTGTCCGTTTATCTCAGCCATTTTACTCGAAACTATAGCGTTATATGAATTGAACTTGGCATGAAAATATAATATGGTATAATGTGCACAGCTACAAGATACAAAATTGACATAAAAATGTAAACAGCAAAAATAGGGGTAGCACTCCATATTTGTAGAGATGAGCATTCCTGACATATGTACGTCTCGACACGTTTGTCCATTTATTTGAACACCTGATTTTATTGATTTGTGATTTTATAAATTGGCAGATTAGGTTGTACTGTTTTTTGCAGCCTTACACAAAATTCTATGACATACATTATGATTCATTTTTCATTTCTGTTTATCATGAGTGGCGGCTTGCATCCAGCGTCTTCCCGCCACTTGTATGAGGTCATCTGTCCATCTCGTGGCTGGTCTTCCTACTCTACGCTTGCCGGTGCGTAGTCTCTACTCGAGAACATTTTGGCCCCATCGGCCATCAGTTGTACGTGCTATGTGCCCTGGCCACTGCTACTTCAACTTGCTAACTCACCCTGCTATATCGGTGACTTTTGTACGTCTACGTATCTCTTAAGTTCTGATTCGATCACGTAGAGAGACTCCAAGCATAGCCATCTCCATAGCTTGTTGCATGACCTTGAGCTTCCTTATAAGGCCCATAGTTAGGGGCCACGTTTTAATGCCGTATGTCATCACTGGTAACACACACTGGTTGTAAACTTTCGACTTGAGGGACTAGGGTATATTGGACGAGAAGACGCTTTTAAGTTTCCCGAACGCTGCTCAGCCGAGTTGGATACGACGATTGAACTCTCTCGCAAAGTTGGACTTGCCTAATCGGCTCGTTATCCTAGGTAGACGTATACGTCAACAACTTCAAGAGTGTAGTTCCCCACAGATATTGGGGTGGGCACTACATGGGCGTTAGACATAACCTTCGTTTTGTCCATGTACATTTTGAGACCCACCCGTTGGGAAACTCTATTGAGGTCTTCGAGCATCGTACTGAGGTCTTCCATCGGCTCTTCCGGGACTACTATACCGTCGGCAACCGAAGGTGAGTGAGTACTCGCCGTTAATATTGATGTCGAGCCCTTTCCATTCCAGAAGCTTGTAGGCATCTTCCAAACCGGCGATAAAATTAGTTTCAGAGAGACAACGTCTCTCTGCCTCACGCTTCTCGTCAATGGAATTGTTCCCGAATTCTGGTCTTGTACTCGAACCGACATGGTGGCGTTGTTGTACAAACATTTCAGCACTTCGATATATCGATAGTCAATACGGCGTTGTTGGAGAGCCTCAAGCACCGCCCAGGTCTCGATCGAATCAAAGGCTTTCTTATAGTCCACAAACGCTAAGCAAAGGGGCAAGTTATACTCTTCGGTCTTCTGTATCACTTGCCGCAGCGCGTGGATGTGGAAGCTCGAAAATCTTGTTTAAAATTTTACTACAATAATTTTTGGTATATGTTTGACCACAACTTACTTGAAAGAACGCGATGGTTTGATCGAAGATATAGCAAGTTTGTCTAGGCAAGATGACCCATATCTTTAATTACTTAGCGAGTTTCTCTGACAAACTAAGTATTTCTTCAGTGCTCTGAGGCGAGTTTAAATGATCACACTTCATATTTAGGATTCCGTAGTATATTTTTTGTCCGTTTATCTCAGCCATTTTACTCGAAACTATAGCGTTATATGAATTGAACTTGGCATGAAAATATAATATGGTATAATGTGCACAGCTACAAGATACAAAATTGACATAAAAATGTAAACAGCAAAAATAGGGGTAGCACTCCATATTTGTAGAGATGAGCATTCCTGACATATGTACGTCTCGACACGTTTGTCCATTTATTTGAACACCTGATTTTATTGATTTGTGATTTTATAAATTGGCAGATTAGGTTGTACTGTTTTTTGCAGCCTTACACAAAATTCTATGACATACATTATGATTCATTTTTCATTTCTGTTTATCATGAGTGGCGGCTTGCATCCAGCGTCTTCCCGCCACTTGTATGAGGTCATCTGTCCATCTCGTGGCTGGTCTTCCTACTCTACGCTTGCCGGTGCGTAGTCTCTACTCGAGAACATTTTGGCCCCATCGGCCATCAGTTGTACGTGCTATGTGCCCTGGCCACTGCTACTTCAACTTGCTAACTCACCCTGCTATATCGGTGACTTTTGTACGTCTACGTATCTCTTAAGTTCTGATTCGATCACGTAGAGAGACTCCAAGCATAGCCATCTCCATAGCTTGTTGCATGACCTTGAGCTTCCTTATAAGGCCCATAGTTAGGGGCCACGTTTTAATGCCGTATGTCATCACTGGTAACACACACTGGTTGTAAACTTTCGACTTGAGGGACTAGGGTATATTGGACGAGAAGACGCTTTTAAGTTTCCCGAACGCTGCTCAGCCGAGTTGGATACGACGATTGAACTCTCTCGCAAAGTTGGACTTGCCTAATCGGCTCGTTATCCTAGGTAGACGTATACGTCAACAACTTCAAGAGTGTAGTTCCCCACAGATATTGGGGTGGGCACTACATGGGCGTTAGACATAACCTTCGTTTTGTCCATGTACATTTTGAGACCCACCCGTTGGGAAACTCTATTGAGGTCTTCGAGCATCGTACTGAGGTCTTCCATCGGCTCTTCCGGGACTACTATACCGTCGGCAACCGAAGGTGAGTGAGTACTCGCCGTTAATATTGATGTCGAGCCCTTTCCATTCCAGAAGCTTGTAGGCATCTTCCAAACCGGCGATAAAATTAGTTTCAGAGAGACAACGTCTCTCTGCCTCACGCTTCTCGTCAATGGAATTGTTCCCGAATTCTGGTCTTGTACTCGAACCGACATGGTGGCGTTGTTGTACAAACATTTCAGCACTTCGATATATCGATAGTCAATACGGCGTTGTTGGAGAGCCTCAAGCACCGCCCAGGTCTCGATCGAATCAAAGGCTTTCTTATAGTCCACAAACGCTAAGCAAAGGGGCAAGTTATACTCTTCGGTCTTCTGTATCACTTGCCGCAGCGCGTGGATGTGGTCTATGGTACTATAGGCTTTTCGTAAACCGGCTTGTTTGGGAGGCTGGAAGTCATCAAACCTGCGTTCAAGACGATTCGTGATGACCCTCAAAAACAGCTTATAAACATGGCTCAGAAGCGAGATGGGTCTGTAGCTCTTCAGTTTTTATTACTGTAAGAAAGTACAATGTAATTACACTATTTATAGTAACTAAACATTAATAAACTAAGATCTAATCAAATTGTACAAACAGAGAAAGTTGAGCAATGAGTCCCAAACTAAGCTCGCGGCTTGTATCTTGGGGCTCTCGTGAGATGTTACCAGGGGCCTTGTTGTGTACAACAAACAAGGTTAACAACTGTGAGTTACATGATAAAAAAATCTACTGAAGGTTGGACAAATTGTATTACTCAGTACTTTGTATGAGGAAAGGGAGAAGATGTATGCTACAGATGCCATATTGTACAAGAAGATAATCCATCCGTAACTATTCCTTATAGATGCTATGTATAAGAGCTTCAGTTTCATCGCGATCTAGACTAAGTAGCCAGGTTCTAAGGTGCTTCTTCAAATGATACCGAGTGAGGTTTGACAGATTGCATTTTCTATACACATTATTATAAGTGCAGGGTAATGAATAGGCAGGACTCCGTTTGGCAAGGAGAGACCGAGCACGGGGGAGGTGTACTTTATAATGTCGCTTGTTTTTAGCAGTTCCAGTGGATTCTGGCCGACATGTCTGATTATAATGAGTTCTCAAGGTTGCATTGTACACAAATATCTGACGAACCCGCAGGACCCCAAACTCATCGTAGAGAGAGTCAGTCGGAAATCGGAAAGGTTTTCGTAAGATTACCTTTAACAAAGCTCGTTGAGCCCTCTCCACGGTCATGAATACTGTTTGACCTGCACTGCCCCAGACAGTTATGCAATATTGCAACACTGACTGACACAGGGCGAAGTAGATTTGCCGCAAAAGAGGCAGAGGAGCACAGTCACGTAAAGTTTTCATGACGTAAATCAGCTTACGGGTACGCGAGGCTATATCCAGTATTTGCTGTTTGAATGATAAATTCTCATCAATTGTAACGCCGAGATACCTAATGTGTTGTGTCCGATCAATGAAACTACAAGAGCAGTGAGAGGATTGACTTTGCAAGCCATTTGAGCAATAGTGAATTTGCAGTTTCATGTTAGATGGAGGTTGTGATACACAAGTTTTACTGAAAGGGATGTATTTCGTTTTCGAAGTGTTTAGAGTAAGAAAATTTCTATCAAGGCTTTTTGCAATCTCAGACAGACCATTCTCAGCTAGGTCAAGGACTCGCCGCCAGGTGTTTGCGTGAAATATAATCGCGGTATCATCGGCATACGTGATAATTTCGCCATTTAAGAGGTTACTGTTTAGAATGTCATTGATGTAGATAAGGAAGAGCGTGGGGCCGAGGATGCTGCCCTGCGTAACTTCGTAATCAATAGAAAGTGGCTCGCTGCAGTAATCCGAAACTTTAGTGAACTGTTTACGATTCAACAAGTAAGATTTGAACCACTTCAGGGCCAAGCCTCTCACCCCAGAGCAGTCGAGCTTCCTTAAAATTAGGCCAACCGAAATCGAATCAAAGGCCTTTGCCATGTCTAGGAATACGCCAAAGCATTTTTCCCCACTGTCTATAAAAGAAGAGACTAAGTTGACAAGAAGTGTGGCCGCGTCTTCGGTTGACCTACCTCTCCTGAAACCAAACTGTCTATCAGATATTAGCTTATTTTTTTCCAGAAAACTAACGAGCCTGTGATTAACTAGCTTTTCTAGAACTTTTGAAAGTACACTGAGAAGAGCAATCGGCCTGTAATTACCTGGTATACTTTTGTTTCCATTTTTATAAATCGGGGATACTGCTGCCACTTTCCAGCACTCGGGAAAAGTACCGGTCTCTAAGCTCAAGTTAAAAATAAAAGTCAGTGGGGTGAGAATTGAACTAAGTGACTTCTTGACCAGTTCTACAGAAATAAAGTCACAACCGGGGGCGCTATCGTTCTTGAGACCAGCGATTACCTTAGCTACTTCAAGCGGATCAGTGGGGCGAAGAAACAAAGAGTCAGAACATAGAGAATTAGGACTATAGAAATCAATCAGAGTTCCCTCTGTTTCTCCTAGTTTAGATAGAATGGCGTTGGCAAGGTTTCTGCCCACAGAAGTGAAATATTCGTTACAATGGTTAACTGGATTATCAGTTTTGTTGTTCGATTTTAGTAATTCGGAGGACCCGGTGTTGCGTTTGGAGGTATAACAGATCTCTTTTATACTTTTCCACAGGCGTTTAGGATCATTTTTATTTTCATTTAATACCTGGCTATTATATTCTGTTTTTATTTTACGTAAAAGGCTGTTGCAAAAATTCCTATACCTAGTGTATATGACACGGCGAGATGGATCATTAGGGTATTTTACCGAGTCAAAGTGAAGCTTGTCTCGGTGTCTCATGCATCTCACTAAACCTGGAGTAATCCAGGGTTTCAAGGACGTGAGTTTTCTGCCCAATTTTCGGGTTACCGTATGTTTGGATATTACATTCCCTAAGATATTGTTAAAACAATTGGCAGCAGCGTTTACGCAAGTGCTGGTAAAAATAGGAGACCAGTCAACGTTGTTTAACTCTGCAGTAACATTATTTAGGTTAGTTTTATTTTGATAACATGGTTTATGTTTGGCTGCTTGAACTTTTAAGGAGGTTGCCACTATCACGATAGAGTGATCGGTGACGGAGGCGTTACATATTAAACCAACAGATTTGGCGCGCGACTTGATGAAAATATGGTCTAAGCAGGTTCTAATTCGGGTTGGGCTTGTTATCGCTGCAAGAAAACCGTGAGACGCTAGCAGACAAAGGTAGTGTGATACTTGTTTGTTAATGGGATCGCAAAGGTTTATGTTTACGTCACCCGCAATGATGACAGAAGTTTCACACTTTCTAAATAGTATACACTATTTAGAACCCCTTCAAGTGAACGTAAAAACGGTTCCAGATTAATTACAGATGGTGAACGATAGATACCTAGGATAGTAAGTTTTCCATCTAGTTGAATCATTAATGAGGAGGGTTATGTTTTTCGAGCGTATGTATGTATGTATATTTCTTTGGCACGCCCTAGAGCCTAAACGGCTTGACCGATTTTGATGTGAGTGGTGCCAATAGATTCGTCTTAGTTGTGAGAGTGACACTGGGTACATCAAAATAAAAATAAAACAAAATTAAGGATTTTTGGCGGCAAAAAGTAATCTCAAAAAAAAAAGTTTTCAAAATACATCGAGTGTGGTATCAAAGTAAAGAATTTTTAACAGTGATTACGAATATATATATAACTTATATGTTTTATTGCAGTTTGGAATAGGAAATGCTAATAAATCACATCACACTTATAATATAAATGCGAAGTTTGTGTTAGTTTGTTACTTCTTCACTGTAAAACGGCTTGAGGGGTTTGGCTGAAATTTGGCACACAGGTAGTTTATAAGCTGGATTAACACATAAGATACTTTTAATCCCAGGATTCCTGCGGGAACGGGTAAAACAGGATTAAACCTATTTCCTATCTCAAAAAATCACCGACACCTGTCCCATTATAATTGTGTTTTAAGGTATGGAGAGGGGAGAAGAGAGGGGAGAAAAGAAGGGGGGGGGGGGTGTTTCAAGTGTATGTATGTATGTGGGTATGTATGTAAATCTATATGTTTCTATATGATCGCCTAAAGTCTAAAGGGCTTGACCGATTTTGATGTGAGAGGTGTCGTTAGATTTTTTCACTTGCTGAGTGTCAAAGGCTATATTTTTTTTATAATAAAAATCATACATCTCACACAAATATGAAAAACGCGTGTTTTTTGTAACTTCCAACGAACTTTTTCGTAATAAACAAGTGATTTTACTAGATTTTTTCTAAAGAATGCGCAATAATCTTTTACAGCGATTGTAAGCATACTTTCTCACAAAAACGTACACTCAACAGCGTATTAAGCGTAAAGAAATCGTAAGTTAGGCTGCAAAAACCTCTTTTCTGCAGTCGGGTATTTTGTTTTTCTTTTAACATTGATACTTGTTTGAAGAACAAGTACTTAATTTAAAAAAAAAAAAACTAGTACTAGCACTCACTTGACCCTCCCTGCAATATGTATGGGCACACAGACGGTATATTCACGTTTGACATGCGTGACATGTTTAGCTCGTATTGATTCTGAAGTAGAGATATCTTAAATATCTTTGTGACTGTTTTTTTAAATATTGCTGCTGCTTTGTTCCATTTAATTAAGTTTAAGTACTTTTTGTGGTGCGCAACTCTCAGTGCGCAAACCTAACTCGCACTTGAAGCGATTCATGTGTTGCTATCATTGTATAACTACTAAGTTTTTATTTCTATAAATATTATAGAAAATGGTAATTAATAAGATAATTTAGTTGACAGTGCACGTATGTAAGTGAAATGAAAAAGTAAACAAAGTAAAGTAAATAAATTATTGAATTTCAGAAATCAGTACAAACGAAAGCCTTCATCTACAAGTGTTCTATTTAGCTCTAGAATAAAATATTATTAAAGTATTTTTCTTTTTTGTTTTGTTGTATTGCAACTTTAAAGGAAGGTAATAAAGTTGAGATTCGCGTGAGAAACTGGCGATTTAATGTGCAGTTTAGCGCATATTGGTACGTTCCTGGCGGGTACCCGTACACTGGGGTCTTTTTCACAATATAAGCCAATATCATTAATTTTCCATTAGGATAATTTATTAATACCTATGTACATCATATCTTGGATAAATTCAGTAACAACTCATCCAAATTTCCTTTTGATACATCTATTGGTTGTAGAGTAGTGACGTTGTAAAGTCGATGAAATGCAAAACCTGGCGATTATTGGGCCGTCTACCTTAATGATGCAAACTTCAACATTTCGTTTATAACATTTTGAGTTTAGATCGTGAAGTTATACATAAGAATAAGTTATGTTTTAATTGAAGTCACTAGTCACCGCGGTAGGATACCCTGTGTTGCGATGACTAGGGCTCTTCTTATGAATCAAATTTTAAAGAGACAAAATCTAGCTATTCGAGACAGTGTGAAATTATTTTAACTGTTTAAATATCAATTAAAGTAAATATGTTATTAGTGAATTAGTTAATAGTATAATCATTTTATAATTTAAGTTTGAAGAAAAATTAGTAATAATAAATTAGTTTTAAATATGTTTTGTTAATGATGGTGAATAAGTTACATGTATTTAATCTTCGTATAATGTAATGTTCTATTTGTATATTCTGCACATAGGTATTTCGTGTGAATGATTTGTTATTATTGATGTTTATGCCGTTACCACGTATTTTTATTTAGTTCCTTGCTGTTAGTGCCTTTATTAACAGTTTAATATGTAATAACTTTTTAGTGTAAATGTAATCATTAGTTTTGTTGATGTTTTAACGTGCTAATCTTGTGCTAATGTAATGAAATTAATAATTATATTATTATATTAACGCCTATTTTCCTTATATTATAAGATATGCAGAGCGTCAAAGAGCATGAGATCGTTTGATGTGCATTTGACCGTGGTTAGAGGGTTAGAGGGTTAGATGGAAAGGAAAACGTATTATAGGATAAGATGTACAAAATGTTGACTTGCAGAAACAGGGGTCAGTCCATCTCCTAACTAGACGACTATTTCCCTCAACCCCTTAACTGACTTTTACAATAAGCCCATAAGGAGAAGCGGCGAGTACATTCTATTTTTTCCCCTTTTTCACAGTTTTTTTTTTAAATGCATTTTTCTTTCAATTCCATCTGGCAGGTGGAGGGAACGGCCAGTTTGAAGTTTTTAATATTTTACGAAGTAAAATGAGCTTATTAATTTCCTACGACACGTTAAATGAGATTTTTAGGCCTATCCATTGACATCTCTTTCATCATCATCATCATCATTTCAGCCATGAAAATCCACTGCTGGATATAGGCCTCTCCATGGACATCTCTTTACGAATTACTAAATAAAATTAAATACGATAACGTGTATGGGTTCTCGCATTGCCACTCGATAGTACCCAGTAACAGCGCCAGTTCTCGCATTGCCACTCGATAGTACCCAGTAACAGCGCCTGTGTTGCGATGACTAGGGCTCTTCTTATGAATCAAATTTTAAAGAGACAAAATCTAGCTATTCGAGACAGTGTGAAATTATTTTAACTGTTTAAATATCAATTAAAGTAAATATGTTATTAGTGAATTAGTTAATAGTATAATCATTTTATAATTTAAGTTTGAAGAAAAATTAGTAATAATAAATTAGTTTTAAATATGTTTTGTTAATGATGGTGAATAAGTTACATGTATTTAATCTTCGTATAATGTAATGTTCTATTTGTATATTCTGCACATAGGTATTTCGTGTGAATGATTTGTTATTATTGATGTTTATGCCGTTACCACGTATTTTTATTTAGTTCCTTGCTGTTAGTGCCTTTATTAACAGTTTAATATGTAATAACTTTTTAGTGTAAATATAATCATTAGTTTTGTTGATGTTTTAACGTGCTAATCTTGTGCTAATGTAATGAAATTAATAATTATATTATTATATTAACGCCTATTTTCCTTATATTATAAGATATGCAGAGCGTCAAAGAGCATGAGATCGTTTGATGTGCATTTGACCGTGGTTAGAGGGTTAGAGGGTTAGATGGAAAGGAAAACGTATTATAGGATAAGATGTACAAAATGTTGACTTGCAGAAACAGGGGTCAGTCCATCTCCTAACTAGACGACTATTTCCCTCAACCCCTTAACTGACTTTTACAATAAGCCCATAAGGAGAAGCGGCGAGTACATTCTATTTTTTCCCCTTTTTCACAGTTTTTTTTTAAATGCATTTTTCTTTCAATTCCATCTGGCAGGTGGAGGGAACGGCCAGTTTGAAGTTTTTAATATTTTACGAAGTAAAATGAGCTTATTAATTTCCTACGACACGTTAAATGAGATTTTTAGGCCTATCCATTGACATCTCTTTCATCATCATCATCATCATTTCAGCCATGAAAATCCACTGCTGGATATAGGCCTCTCCATGGACATCTCTTTACGAATTACTAAATAAAATTAAATACGATAACGTGTATGGGTTCTCGCATTGCCACTCGATAGTACCCAGTAACAGCGCCAGTTCTCGCATTGCCACTCGATAGTACCCAGTAACAGCGCCAGTTCTCGTATCTGCTCTAGGGAGAGACCGCAATAAAACTGTCTTCCGCATATTTCCCGGCTCGCTCACTCGTAACGTTAAGGCGAGGCTTGTCCAGAAATTTAGGTATTTTACGCTTCCTAAGTTTACGGCATAGTTCCGCGTTTTATGAGAGCGCGAAGTCCGCACAAAACGTGGCGTACGTTTAGTGCGATACCGATCCGCCGCGCGCCGCGCCGCGCGCGAGTCTCGCCGCGCGGCGCGCGACTCGTCTGAGCCACGTCTTCATTACATTGTAGTGGCAAGTAAGTTGTGATATACTGATATCAATCTATAAGCTTATTTCTTGAAAATCTATGAAATAATAATTTACTACTCGTACTCGTTCATTTTTCCGGGATAAAAGCCTAAGTATGTCATACTAAGTGAGTATATCTATCTCCATTCAACAACCAACTCACTAACTCACATAAAACACTAAATTATCACATTTATAAAATAATAGCTATGCTCCTGCGGTGTAACCTGCGTAGTGATGAAAAACGATGATGATTATGATAAAATATAGCCTTTGTCCTTCTCCAGGTCTTGAAGAATCTCCTGTCCAAATTTCATAAATATTGGTTAGAATTACATATTACAGGTCAAATATATCACGTAAATATCTTTGACAATAATGTAAAGGTCTATACAGGATGTTAGGTAATAAACACAAGCAGACACAACAAGGTTAATTTTATAATTATATTGCAATACCATTAGTTAACTGACTTCCAAAAAGAAGGAGGTTTTCAATTTGACTATGTTTTTTGTATGTTTGTTCACCGATTACTCCACCAATTGTGAATCGATTTTGAAGATTATTTTTTCTTTGGTAAGTGATTTCAGAAGTGGTCCCATATAAATTTTATCAATATCGGTCTAGTACTTTGGATTTTTATAACAAAATAACTTACAATTATTGTAGGTTTTAAAAAGATCCTGAGAGAGTTTACTACAAATAATAATAATAAGTTGTCTGTTTTGTTTGTTTATTGATTAACAAATTTACAGATTTACAGATTTGCAGATTTACAGATTTACATATTTACAGATTTACATATTTACAGAGTTACAAATTTAGAATCCGGAGTGTAACGTGGGATTCAAGCTCGCCCAAGACAAAAACACCTTTATCCCCGAAGTGCATACTCTACTTTTTACACCTAATGCGTGATTATAGAAAGAAATGGGTTTGAATCTACATTATTTAACAAAACAGAGCGCTTTGTTGTTATTTTTAACGTACAGCCTTGAAAAATTTCAGCATACGCTACCTGAACGGATTTTTTTTGATTCACATTATTACACCTACATTATGTAACAGAACGTCGCAATCGCAATTAAAATAGAGTTTTTCTAAGCAAACGCGCTCCATCGTAGACCGTAAACGTCGTTCAAAACTAGCGGGATCGGTGGTCAAGCTAAAGTTTCCCATGATAAAAATATAAAAAACAACCGTAGTACAATATCAAAAAATTAACAGATCTTTCAGTTGTAGCATATTTCATCTTCTTTGGTTGCAGTATTCGTGCCTGTTTTATTTCTTTTTTATGTTCTATTCTCACAACTTTATCACAACTCACATGTCGATGTTATTACTCTCACATGGTGGAATACGGGACAGATTATGCGAGTTTTCATTGACGGTCGTTCTGTAATATCAAAGTAAACGTTGTAGCAACCACACATTTTATCATTACTACGAGGCTAATGCACATAAGATATATTTTAATTATACAAACAGGTGCATTATAATTTATTTTACTTTTTTGCGTGAGGTTTTCACATAAATTGCTGGTCTACCTACCAATTCATACAAATTTGCAGTTACAAAAATGTGCATAAGCCTCATTTTTTGTAAAATAAATAAGGTTGTAGTGCTCACTCAATCCTAGAAGTATTCAAATCAACTGGCTCTAATGTTATCAAAGATTCGTTGATTACTTCAAGATGCTTCTTTGATCTGCAATATACAAGAATAATGCTAACAAGGTCGATCACTGATAAATGTACCTAACTAACCTAACATCCTGTATTTGTGGTGGAAATATAAATGTTATGAAACTACCTATCTAAAATATTTTATACTCAAATACGTAATATATGTATACGTAAATTCGCTGTAACAAGTTGTAGTGTGTATTTTTTATTCCAGTAAAATTACTTATTTCTTGTTTATCACGAAGAAGTTCTAGGTTATGAAAAAACATTTTATTTTATTTTTGCAAGAGTATAAAAAATACGTTACAAAAAATATAATATAGCATATGATATTCAGGGAGTAAAGACACCTAGCACATGAAAATCGGTCAAGCTGTTTAGGCTGTAGGAGGTAATCTAAAAATATGCATAGTACATACATAGATATACACCCACATACACCCTTACATACATAAATACAAACATACATATACTCGATAAACAACCCTCCTTACGCAATCGGGTAAAAATTACATACCTACGCGCGGCGCGGGCGGCGCGCGACAGACGGCGGTATATATAGGTACTCTCAAAGTCTGTGACGCGTTCAAAGATGCCGCGCCATATGCCGCCTGCCGCGACCGCGGTGTATTTTTACCGGACTGTGCAAAAAGGTGGGTTATGTTTTTCAAATGTATGAATCATATAAGATTATAAAAGCGAAATTGTCTGTCGTCTGTCTCTCTGTATGTTTGTTACCTAAACGGCTAAACGGCTGAACCAATAATTATGAAATTTGGAACAGAAATTCTTTAGGACCTGGAGAAAGACAGAATATATATATATTGACTGGCCTTGTGGCTTAGTTGGTAGTATGTTTACCTGCTAAGCTGTAGGTCGTGGGTTCGATCCCCACCCAGAGCAAACATATGTGTGATGAGCATGGGTGTTTGTTCTGTGTCTGGGTTTTTCTATGTATCATATGTATATATTTACAATAAAAGTATATATGTATTCTATCAGCAATCTAGTTCCATAGTACAAGCTTTGCTTAGTTTGGGCTAGATGGTGTTCTGTGAAATGTCCCCAAATATTTATTTGTTTATTTATTTATATATATATATATTATTATCACCATTTTTCATCACTACGCGGGTGAAACCGCGGGATGCAGCTAGCATGTGTATGTATGTTTATGTATACATTTATTTTTTATGAGCCCTGTTTGTACAAACTGTCCCACTGCTGGGCGCGGGCCATCTTCTCATTATAAGAAGGCTAAGGCCATAATCTACCACGCTGGCCAAATGCGGGTTGGCAGACTTCACAAATCTATCATAACTGTAATATTTGAACATCAGGTAAGAGTAATTACATTTTCTTTATACGAGTATGAATAGAACTCATAGGTTTATGAACTGCGAGTGCGAGTGATCTATATAAATACTTATATGTATATTTCTAAGAAATAATAACTTGCAACTGGGTATTTACCTTTTTCGGGATCGCATCATTTCTATATGAGCCAAAATTTTGCGCTTACGCGTTCGCTTATTTTTTGGTTTCTTTGTTCTATGATTTCCCATAGTAATTTGTTTTATTTGGCGCGCGATGCAATCCGACACAGTACCGTCGCTGACAGTGGTCACCGACAGACTGGCGCGGGTGAACAGCTGAAGCAAGGCGGCGGGACGGTTGCTCGCGAGCAAACTTATTGTAAAATAAATTACTATAAAATAATGCACTAAACGTATCAAAAATGTAATTCTAGAGAACACTAAAAAAATGTAATAGCTACTTAACATGGTAAATTTGGTTTTGATGGCTTTGAACACTTTAGAGATAAATGGGAAAAATAAATAAAATGGCATATTTTTCAAAAAATAAAGCTATCGAGATTTTTTTCAGCAATCGTGTTTTTGTTTCTAGCAAAACCTAGCCAACAGATCGAAAAATTACATACAAAAAATTTGAGCTTGAACTAATAATACAAGTATTTTTTGTAAATTTTCAAAAAGCTTTGTTTTACTGCTTTTGCGGACTAGCCGGGCCTTAATTTGATTGAATCAATAATAACGGCGGTGCGAGTGATCCGCGGACGGTGCGCACGCGCCGCTCTAACGGGCCCGTTACCGTTCGATCGAAACTACTCAGCATCAAACGAGATATCGAAATATAACTACATTTATTATAACCCACTTCTGCATTATGTTACGTGGTAGTCGCCGCCGCCGGCTCACAAGTACGGGAAAAGCGAGATTTTCATCTTACGTTCAACATAATCGGCGTGTAACCTCGGTCGTTGCATAATGATATCTAATGAAAAATAACTCCATAACCACTGTACTGTGCAGGTGCATTCATTCATACTTACAGCAGTCGTCTCTTTTATATATATTTGTTTATTTCAGTATATCGACTACGTATAATTTGTCCATGTTAGATATAGACTACCTTTACCCTAAGGTTTCACCAGCTGTTCAGCGGAATGATTGATTTTTCAGGGGTATAGCGTACTTATATAGTATATGTGTTAATCCAAGAACATTAGGTACTCTCCTGCTCTTCTGTGCCAAGATTACGTTATTTCTATTCGTAATTTAATTTTTCCGGCAGCCTAGTCGGGAGACCGTCTGACTTGCAATCCGCAGGTCCTGGGTTCTAATCCCGCGGCACGCACCACTGTCTTTTCGAAGTTATGTACGTATTATTGATTGCCGCCAACTTCAAACGGTGAAGGTAAACATCGTGAGGAAACCTACATGTCTGAGAGTTCTCAATGATCTTTAAAGATATGTGAAGTCTGCCAACCCGTACTTGGCCAGCGTGGAAGACTATGGCCTTACCCTTCTTACAATGAGAAGATGGCCCTTGCCCAGCAGTGGGACAGTTTGTATAAGCAGGGCTGATAAAAAATAATTACATTCCTTTCCAGCCGTTTTATAGTGAAGAAGAAATGAAGTAAAGTAAAAATCTGACCAATAATATAAATAATCGGCCAAGTGCGAGTCGGACTCGCGCACGAAGGGTTCCGTACTATCATCTATAATACTACAAAGTTTAGTTCTGTTTATAAAATAACGAGAAATCAACGAAATTCCAAGTAGTAAATTGCAAACTTATAGGTAGGTTTTCGATACACATCCGGGCAACATGACGACGCTCGCGCGAATACGCGCGGTTATGGCTCGCTCCGTGATGTTACCTCCCCCGCTACCCGCGCGTTCGCGCCACCACCACACCGCGGCGCGGCGCTCGCACCGCGTTTAGATGCACGGATTATTTTCATTTTGTGAGTTTTTATGTATTAGATTAGGTATTTATTTTTATAGTTAATATATTTCTAAATATTTACTTACAAATATTCAAGTTTCTACCTGTTAATTAAGATCGAGTAAAAATTGCTTAAAATTTACGTTTGTTGTATGGGAGCCCCCCTTTAATATTTACTTTATAGTTATTTAAGTATTTATTTTGAAAGGTAATATACAAGTAAGTATTCTGTGAAAATTTGAAGCGTCTACCTGTTACCGTTTTTAATATTGAGCAAAAAAATACGAAAAGACCACGTTTATTGTATGGGGACCCCTCTTAATATTTTATTTTTTTTAATTTTTAGTATTTGTTGTTATAGCGGCAACGGAAATACATCATTTGTGAAAATTTCAGCTTTCTAGCTATCACGGTTTATGAGATACAGCCTGGAGACAGACAGACAGACAGACAGACAGACAGACAGACAGTGAAGTCTTAGTAATAGGGTCCCGTTTTTACCCTTTGGGTACGGAACCCTAAAAACAAGTGCGAGTCAGACTCGCCCACCGAGGGTTCCGTACAAACTAATAGATTAAAGGGGGAAATCATATATTTTTTATATTTTCCTTCATAAACCGAAAAATATACCTACATCGTAAAAACATTTAAAACCGTTTGTTTTAGCTTGTGCTAATGAAGCTCAGTGCCTGTTTGTACAATACTCTTTGCTCAGTGCTCAGGGACAGGGAATTATGGAAACAGATGGAGGAGGCTTTTACCGGCAGGAGCGGGCCTCTCATTCAAAATCACAAATAAATAGCATTATATAGAATATTAACATATGTAGATTACTAAAACTCTGTTTGAAATTAATTAAGGGAATAAAGGCTTTATTATTATTAATGAGGCTCTTTCTTAAGATACCCCACATGATACGGTTAATTCACTTTAAAATTTGGACCCTCATTCCTTGCACAAAGACACAATTTTTTGTGATTAAATTAAAAATGTCCAGTTTTCGGATTTTTTCCTATATGTGTACTATAACAAATTCAAATTCAATGCTTTATTACCATATTATGTACATGGTTTTGGATATAAACAAATAATTGTATTGTTGGTATTACAATGACCCTGGTTGGGTATTGCAATTTTATCAGAGCGGGATTGTTCCATAAAATATTATGTCAATGAATGTAACAATATAAAATGCGGGTGGACTCAATCTATGATAAATGCCTTATCTTCAAAGTATTCGTTTATGTTGTAATAGGATTTCAAAACAAGTATGTTTTTAAAGTACTCGTGAATTCACAATAGTTTTCGATTTCTTTTAAATTTATTGGAAGTTTATTGTTTTTTTTATTGGAGATGAATATGGCCCAGAGCTATGCTATGCTAGTTTAGACGATGGTACAATTAAATTATGTTTGTGATTTGATCTGACTGGATAATATCGATTATCAACACGCCTGAGGCATGGTTGCCTGGAAGAGATCGCTCTAAGCGATAAGGCCGCCAATTAAAAACCTTAGCCTTAAGTATTTAATGTTATCTGTCTGAAATGTTTGTTATTATGTGGTTTTTAATAAAGAATTATCTATCTATCTATCTATCAGCTACTTTTTTGAACAGTAAAAATGGTGTTTGATGGTGAGCGCTTCACTCGAGGTCAGCTGGATCGGTTTGGTACGTCATAACATCACAGGTCCGTTGTGTTATTTGTACAAATATGTGCCTACCTGAATCTAAGTGAACATATCAACCTGATGAATCCCCCCTACCTTGCTCCTACCAGATCAAAATAACAGTCTATCTACAACCGACGCAAGACACAGAACTGTTACAGGATAGTAACGATATTAACGCGACTACCTGTTGCCATTATACTACAATATTTTTATTGGTGTAAAATAGCAAACGACATTACAAGAAGCACGCCGCTACAGCAGGGCCGGATTAACCCTATCGGGGCCCCTAGGCAATGCAATTCTCCGGGCCCCTTTCCTTTACCCTTTTCTTACTTTTTAAAATATATTTTTTCTATTACAAAAGTCGAGTTGATCAGATTGACTCCTGCTTTTTGCAGAATAGATTATTATAGATGTGTGTGACCAAAGTCGTAGCCAGGAATTCATGGTGATAGCAAATTTTTGGGTAATAATATGATTTTTAACGAGTGCTCAGCGTTTGCTGGCCAAGTAAATAAAGACATAGGTAATAAATAGCGTGAGCGAAGCGAGCGCGTAAATTTTTGTTATGTTTTTATAGTAATATGCTTTATTTTGGAAATAATTTGATTCATTGATCTTGTTAGCGTGTCCTAAGTTTTTGTGGCCCAGATGAACCAAACAAGTATTTGTGTTAAGAGAAAAATGAAATCCCCGACAGGGATAAGAACGACTTTAACGTTACCAAAAATTATAAATACCTACAACCATTTGAATGCATTGATTGCAATTTTATTATTCCTAATAAAAAAACATATGACTTTATAGAAAATTACAAACATACGTTTTTATGTGAAAGTATGTTCAAAACCACTGTAAAAGACTATAGATGCGCATTATTTAGAATAATGCTAGTGAAATCACTTACTAATTACGAAAAAGCTCGTTGGAGTTCTAACGAATCTAACGACACCTAGCACATCAGAATCGGTCAAGCCGTTTAGGTTTGTAGGCGATCATATAGAAACATACCCATATACGTACATACATACACTTGAAAATCATAACCCTCCTTCTTACACAGTCTGCTGAAAATAATAGGAAATAATCAGGCGCGAGCGAAGCGAGCGCGAAATTTATGAAACTTTTTATCAAATATTAGGTATTCATATGCTAATTTGCTGTTAATGTTGTCACAGTATTGACATTCGCCTTCCGCCCTGTGGGCTTTGGTGATATCCTGTGGGTTTGAACACCCAAAACCACCCCTCTGCTTACGGACTTGTGTGTGGCCCGCATCGACTAGGACCCCGTGGGCCCCTAGTTGGTGTGGAGCCCCTAGGCAGTTGCCTAATCCGCCTAATGGATAATCCGGCCCTGCGCTACAGCGGACTCAGTTACGTAATTATGACCGCGTCTAAACGACGGAATTAAACATTTTTCAGTTGACTGGCACTTCTTTAAAGAAAATACGAGAGCAGCTATATACGCAACTAAAGTAACAGTTAAACTAACAGTTGTAGCAGCGAGACAGGTAGCAAAAACCAACCTCCGCTCGCGGAAGAAGAACCGAATGTTTTTTTTTTAATGTAGAAATAGGTTCGCGCTTGACCGCCAACTCGCCTGATGTTAAGCGACGTTGCGGTCTACGATGGAGCACGCTTAAAAAAATATTGGTTGAACTCGTATAAGTACAAAATATTTATGTATCTAAGTATCTAGTATCGTTTTGAGAAATAAAATGTGAAAGAAACGTAGAGTTCGTAAGTATAAGTTTGTACATCATACCTTGAATAGAGGAATATTCATTCACTCCATACCTCCGCATACTTTTTGAGGGGTTCTGTACCTCAAAAGGAAAAAACGGAACCCTTATAGGATCACTTTCTTGTCCGTCTGTCCGGGTGTCAAGACCCGGACAGACGGACAGGTTATCTCGGGAACGCGTGAAGGTATCGAGTTGAAATTAAAACCATATACGCGGATCCATAATCTCTAGCTGCAGAAAAAAAAAAAACTCAGTTTTCGTAAAAAAAACGTTACAGCCGAATATATCGTAAAAAACGCACATTTCGACACTCACAAGGGAACCAAAACCTATGGGTACTTCCCGTTGACTTCGAACTATGAAATTTGGCAAGAAGCATTGTGTTAGAGTACACATATAGGAAAAAATCCGAAAAGTGGACATTTTTAATTTAATCACAAAAAAAGTGTCTTTATGCAAGGAATGAGGGCCCAAATTTTAAAGTGAATTAACCGTATCATGTGGGGTATCTTAAGAAAGAGCTTCATTTTTACACACATTTTTAATTATTTTTACGATGTATATTTTTCCGTTTATGAAGGAAAATATATAAAAATATATATGATTTCCCCCTTTTATTTAGTTTCTACGGAACCCTCGGTGGGCGAGTCTGACTCGCACTTGTCCGGTTTTACTTAACAAAGCGATGAATAACTCGAGTGTTAGAGCTATCAGTCTACAGCTACAAACTTTGTCGCGAGTTTCATACAATAAAATGATCAAGTTTTGACCGATTTAGTGCGTATATGTTATGTGATATTATGATGTTTCGAACGTTTTGCGGTGCTCGCGGTCACAGGTGGAATATACCTTCTTAGTCTTCTTACTTGTGCAATAAAACCGTTAACATTTGTTTAAATTATATTTCAGTTATTTTTGAGTTGAGTTTCGCGAATATGCGATTGCAGTAACAAGATAAAGTTTTTATAGTTCTTGCTAAATAATGATTACGTAATTTGTCACCTAAACCAGAAGCTACGTGTAAAAACAATACTCGTACGTGTTGAATATTATATAAACTAGAAAAACGTGGTAGAAAACAAGAGTGCAACACTACCTCATACCAAATGTAATAGGGCGAATTCTGTGCCTCATACCTACTTCGACCATCATTGGTTTTTGAGTGAAAACAAACAGTTATTTATTATACTAGGCTGGAAACTTGTATTTTACCGTCGAGTGTCTGACAGTTGAATCCAGAGCAAGCGAAGGATTCTAGGTTTGAACCACAAGCGCAGCGAGTGGTTCTAGTGTAGAATCCTGAGCGTAGCGATGGATTCAAGGGTCCATACAACAAACGGATAATTTTGCTCGTTTTTGCTCGATAGGTATTGATAACGGCAACAGGTAGACGCTTGAAATATTCACAGAATATTGAGTTATATAATTAACTTTAAAAATAAGGAATTAAATTAAAATAAAATTAATATTTAAGGGGCTCCTATACTACAAACGTGTTTTTTTGCCATTTTTATAGATAATAGTACGGAACCCTTCGTGCGCGAATCCGACTCGCACTTGGCCGGTTTTATTGTAGATAGGTACGATATTCTCAATATTGAAACGGTTCGAGCTTTAAAACAATGTTTCCTGCGGTAGACTGGTGACTTACTCAGTGCCTTCAAGACAAACAATCGATATTCAATCAGATACGAGGAGCTGATGTTAGACTAGATTTTGACTTTTCCGAGAAAACAAACCTGGAGCCAAATAACAATAATTTAAATAACTTTAAAATAAACTTCTTTCAACAGACACGCGAATAAAGTTTGTATATAACTGTTAAAATTACTAAAACCAAAGTAAATGAAAATTTAATTAAATCTCGTAGCGCCTCTACGGAACGCAAGGCACGTAGCACACAGGTGACGATCAAAATTATTATGTGTGTTACATAAATTTAACTTCACGGTATTCCTACTAATGTTATGTAGGTAAGTTAAAATTACCATACACTTTTGACATGAACCGAACATATAATCTATTTAGTTTACATCACCTACGCTTGTAACACACCAACTCCAAACTCAAGCTCAAAGTTTTATAAATGATTTCTTGATATTTTATGTGTCCAGGAGCTTGTCGTAACGTAATACGATAATTAATTATGTGATTATTAGGCAACTTAAAAATAATACTTACGATAAGCAATCACCTAATCATACACAGAACACTACCTGAAATCTTACATACGCCTGCCGTGACCGCGACAACACTATTCAGTTTCACTACTATTTTTTTATTTTTTTTGCATTAAATGAATTTTATTGTCATGGATCGCAAACATAAAGATTTAAATTTACGTATAATATTCGCAGAGTACGAAAACCGTGGTTACTCGCTTATACAAAAATCACACTGATATGTTTGTTTCTAAGACGAACAAGTTTCAAAACGAGATAATGTTAGCTATAAAATATTCGAATAACGTACGCAGAATACTGTCGTGCGAGCGCAGACGCGAGCGCGCTTAGAGCGAGTGCTAGTGACGCGCGGCCCGAGGCCTGGCTCGTGCGCTACTGACAGCGGAGCTTCCAGCCAGCATCGCTCCACTCCGCGTCCGCGTCCGCTGTACTCGCATGCCCCGGCAGTCCCGGCACGCAGCTTGCAGCCGCTGCACAACACGAGCGGACCGTGGCCTGACCGCTCATACCCACCATCACTATCATGTCAATTATTCACATAGATTTAGTAAATATGCATGTAGACTGATTTGGTAATGCAATCGCCAACCAACAAAAAGCAGTGAACAGGCAGACGGCTCGCCTGATGGTAAGTGATAACCGTAGCCTACAATTGCCTACATTGCCTACAAGCCTAAACGGCTTGACCGATTTTAATGTGCGAAGTGTCGTTAAATTTGTTACTCCAATGAGCTTTTTCATAATAAATAAGTGATTACACTAAAATTATTCTAAATGATGCGCATCTATAGTCTTTTACAGCGGTTTTGCGCATATTTTCTCATAAAAATGTATGTTTGTAATTTTCTATAAAGTCATAATACCTAAGTTTAAATTTAATTAGTAATAATAAATTTGAAATCAATGCATTCAAACAACACTGGGCCTAGTTGCCATAAAGTCCCGGGGAACCCTCAATATTATTTAAACGTCTATGTGCCTTACCGAAAAACGTTACTTAACTTTAACCATCGTCTTAAATTCTCTGTCTTCTTTCCGCAAGTGTCATTACGTGTCAGGGAGAAGTTGACAAAATATGATAAGCAATGTTTAAAGTTAAGTAACGTTTTCCGGTAAGGCCGTATATCTCCACACACGCATACGTATCACTACCAACAAGCCTTGGCAATCTATTCCCGTCCTTATTTAAATATTAAGAGGTGTGAAATTTGTTAGTGGGACGAGAGAATGACGTAAAAAGAAGTTGTTTTCTTTCATAGAAGTACTTACGTATTACAAATACTTTGTAAACGTTTAAATGCAAAAATTGTTTTAAGTCATGGGCGTACCCAGGGGGGGCATAATTTTTGATAACGTAAAAGTCGTTCTTATCCCTGTCGGATATTTCATTTTTCTCTTAACATAAATACTTGTTTGGTTCATCTGGGCCACAAAACCTAGGACACGTTAACAAGATCAATGAATCAAATTATTTGCAAGATTTAATTTTAAAAACCTTCTAAATTTTCGCGCTCACTTCGCTCGCGTTTTTACTACTTGAACATAGAAATACTGTGGGCTCACTTATATGAGAAATAAAGCATATTACTTTAAAAACACAATAAAAATTTGAAAAGGAATTTCAAAAATTTCTGATTATTTCCTATTATTTTTACCCAACCGCATATGAAAGAGGGTTCAGTTTATTCGAGTAAATGTATGTATGTATGTGGGTATGTTTCTATAAGATCGCCTACAAGCCTAAACGGAAAGCCTAAACTAGAATTATTCTAAATAATGCGCATTTATAGTTTTTACAGCGGTTCTGCGACTCTACAACATATTAAAGGTAACAAAATCGTAAGTTACACGTCGGGTATTTAGTTTTTCTTTTAATATATATACTTGTTTATTTGTATTAATTATAATATTAAAGTGCTGTGAACTTGATAATACAATCACAGTAGTAAGAAAATAATTCACAAAAAACAATCAAGCAAAAATTGTTTCCCAACTGTCGAAAAAGTAGCGTGTATCTTGTAGGTATGTTTGTAATTTTCTATAAAGTCATAGGTTTAAATTTAATCAGGAATAATAATTTGCGATCAATAAATTCAAATCGTTATATTTATAATTTTTTATAGCGTAAAAGTCGTTCTTATCTAGTCGGTTATTTCATTTTTCTTTTAACACAGATACTTGTATGGTTTATCTGGGCCACAAAAACCTAGGACACGCTAACAAGATCAATGAATCAAATTACTTCCAAGATTTAATTTAAATGACTTTTTAAATTTTCACGTTTAACATTTTTCTAATTTAATATAGAAGTACTGTGGGCTCACTTATACGAGAAATAAAGCATATTACTATAAAACATTACAAAAAATTTCGCGCTCGCTTCGCTCGCGCTATTTATTGCCTATGTTTTATTACTAACCAACAAAATTGTTACACTCCCCCTCCCTCCCCCCTCCCCGCTATGTTTCATGTAGGTGTTTTTGTGTAGTGTGTATGACAAAACAGCCGCGGTCGATCTGACCTAAAAAATCTGACTTGCCCCCCCCCCCCCCCCCCCCCCCCTAGACCAGAAGCTGGGTACGCCCATGTTTTAAGTTCAAGCTTTTTTTTAGAATAATCGTAAATTTAAACCTAATTTTTCTTTTGAAAAATTACACGGTACTCTTTTAGCAGATTCACCGTAATTACCCGACTGCGAAAGAAGGAGGGTTATGTTTTTCGAGTGTATGTATGTATGTATATTTCTTTGGAACCCCCTAGAGCCTAAGCGGCTTGTTGTATTTATATGTGAGTGGTGTCAATAGATTCGTCTTAGTCGTGAGAGTGACACTGGGTACATCAAAATTAAAAAAAAAAACAAAATTAAGGGTTTTTGGCGGCAAAAAATAATCTCCAAAAAAAAATGTTTTCAAAATGCTTACATCGAGTGTGGTATAAAAATAAAGAATTTTTAACGGTGATTACGAATATATATATAACTTATATGTTATTATTGGAGTTTGGAATAGGAAATGCTAATAAATCACATCACACTTCACACTAATAATATAAATGCGAAGTTTGTGTTAGTTTGTTACTTCTTCACGATAAAACAGCTTGACGGGTTTAGCTGAAAATTTGGCACACAGGTAGTTTATAATCTGGATTAACACATAAGATACCGCTGTGCGGTCCCGGCGTTAGAATAGGACCGCCCCCTATCTTCCCGTGGGTGACGTAGAAGCCGTCTAAGGGATACTCTCAGAGGGCACATTCCATCTCACGCCCTCTGCATTCCAACCCACTTTATTTAAATAACAACATTATATTCCACCCCACTTATTCCAACCAATTTTCAATGCTCCACATCTTTGTACGAACACTTCAATCCTCTCATAACGTATTGCACCCCCTTTTTGATTACAACTACACTTACATGAACCCAACTAACCCACCCCACTACTTGACCTTCACCTACTCTACCTTGACACCGACTTGACTTACCCACCCCACTTCTTCACTCTGACACTGACTTGACTTAACCACCCCACTTTTGACTCGCACTTGCCACCCCACTTTTCGTTTATCTTCACCGACTTGACTAAACCACCCCACTTCTTCACTCTTACACCGACTTGACTTACCCACCCCACTTTTTGACTAACACCTACCTTGACTCTGACACCGACTCGACTGACTCACACCGCTGAACGTGCTTCAACTTTGCTCTGACTACTCACACGTGATAAGGGCTCTTTCCTCCCTAGTGAGTTAAGAGTCACTATCACGTGTGACGGGTCGGGGCTGGGTGGAGGTGCGTTCAGCGGTGTTTAGGTTATGATAAGGTTCCCTCCCCTCTCCCTCTCCAACTCTCCAACACAACCTTCTTCCCCCAACATAAACTCCAACCCACTTCTCCCACAACAACCTTTTTCCCCCAAACATAAACTCTAACCCACTCTTCCCTCACCATGGTGGGCGTTATGAAGCGAGTTTGACTCACTAACCTTCATACACCACCACCTTCGGGACATCAGAGGGAATGTGTATACCATTAGCGCTGAACCTCTGATGTCCCAATATCCTCACCATCTTCTTAAAACACCAACCCAATCCTTCAAAAAAAAAAAACACATAAGATACTTTTTATCCTGGTATTCCCGCGGGAACGGGTAAAACAGGATTAAACCTATTTCCTACCTCAAAAAAATCACCGACAACTGTTCCATGTGTTTTAGGGTAAGGGGAGGGGTGAAGGGAGGGGGAGGGGAGGGGAAAGGGGAGATGAGGGAGAGAGGGAGGTGGGAAAGCCAAGTCCTGTCAGTGAAGATGAGTAACATATTATATCATACCTATCACAGAGACAAACGGGAGACAAAGTTTTACCACCATACTAATCCTTACTAATTAATACAAATATAATATACATTTGTGTATTTAAACGCACATATGTTATATGTACATGTATTAGACAAGGCTATAAAAAAGAAATACTAAAATAAGTAATACGTAAACATTGCTAATAGATGACAGCACATATAAAGTTAAATCGCGCTTAAAGTTGTATTGCATATTTTAGACAAATCATCGATTCCTTGTGATACTTTCATACCTAATTTCGATTTATAGGTACTTACTTAGTTGTTTACTTTAGTTTTGTAATTCTGTTGCAAATTATCTATCTAGTTCATACTACATATTTGATATTTTAGTTTCATGCCCATTTGTTACCCGACTGCGTAAGAAGGAGGGTTATGTTTTTCGAGTGTATGTATGTATGTTTCTATATGAGCACCTACAGCCTATAAGGCTTAACTGATTTTGACGTGCGAAGAGTCATTAGATTCGCTCCCAGGGAGTTATAGGCTTTATTTTTTTTATAATAATAATACATCTCTAACAAAAATAATAAAAATGCGTTTTTTCTTTACCTTCAACGAACTTTTTTGTAATAAACAAGTGATTTTACTACAATTATTCAAAAAAATACGCATTTATAATCTTTTATAGTGACTTTACGAACACACTAAAGCGAATTTCGCCCTTATTGACATACTAGTATCGCCACCAATGAAAATTTTACAGAAGTATTGTCGGTGCAACAGCACTAATTTTACCTACCTTCTTACTAGATGTCATTGCTGTGTTTTTCAACTTTAGTTTTTTTGAGGTGTTGCATGTTAAATAAAGGAATACACAAATTTTAGGAAAAAATTACAAACAACTTTTCTGCCTTTGTAATGGTGTAAGATGATTTAGTACTTTAATAAACGTGAGTGCCCTGTTAGAAAACGAACTAAATTGTTTTTTTTTTTCGATATTTATTATATACATTTTAGAATCTTATTGGAACCGATATGATAAAATATTATGATGATACATATTTATGAGAATGCAATCTATTTGAATTCTTCATATAAAATAATACCTCTTGTCCCTTCTAGTGTGTTAGTCAAGCGTGTGTAAAATTTTTATAAGAATATTATAGAAATAAAAGTCGATTAAATATCTTGTCTTTATTTTATTGAAATAGAGGAATCCTTACACCGTTACGTTACAGAATAGTTTTTCAATATAATTTGGAACCTAATTTTATAACAATGGCAACATCATAAGGTAAATAAAATTCAACGGTTCGCGCACAGTAGAAATTGAGTTTGGCGAATTTTAATTGTTTTTAAGCATTTTTCTTGTTACTGTTGTTTTTTTTGGAGTTTTTGTTATGTTTCTGTTAAGTTTTTTGTTGTTTAGGTAGGTGTTAGATAAGAGTTTACGGAAAGTAAACTGTGTTTTTGGATACGAAACTTTTGGTAAGTTTCTACTTTTCAAATTGTCTTGTTTCTGCACAGTAGAACTAACATAAATATAACCGTTTGTTTCTGCATGTTATTTATAATAATTAGGAGGCCTAAAAGAATACAGTTGTACAAATAGGCTAGCCTCCCTGATAGCGGCTTCATGTAGTGTCAATCAGTCCCAAAATACTCCACTAGTGAAATTAACCAGCCCACTTGTGATATTTACCTTAGTTACTTATGTTTCAGGAGAGTTAATGCTTGGGTCAAAGCAAGTCCAGACAACGTACGCAACGAAGACCCCAATAAAGTATTAAGGTATCGAATGTGTGATTACCATTTTAAGCCAGAATTTAAGACTCGTGGACATGGATTAACCAATACTCCACTCTACCATCACTTTTCCATATAGGTAAGATAAATTACATCTTTTATTTTACATTACATTAGATGCAAATAAATAAATAAATTCTATTGATATTAATTTAGACAAATGGTCAAGGAAAGAAATATTATTGACTTAATGAACAAGCTATACATTTCAAAGCTGCATTATTCTCACATAAAAATAACATTATTAGGGCCACAACTCAGTGTAGAGTGCACTACGCTGTTCAAAGGATTTAAGTAACATGCAGTGACATGCAACCAAGTTGTTTGTTACACTTCATATGTGCTTGGACCTAGCTTTTATACCTATCGCACAAAATTTCTGATGATTCCTACTTATTTTCAGGAGTGCCAACAAGATTAACGTCAATTGACAATGAACACAATTATTGACTGCCATGAATGAGATCAGCCTCATCAAGAAATAGTGCTAATCAAGAATCTACTAGTTTTCAACTTGACCAACCAAATCAGTTACTTGATGAAACAAAACAAGGTATGTTATGTACTAAAATATGATGAACCATTGTTTCATATTATATAAATGTAAGCTTTATATACTTGTTATTTATGTTTTTGTAATGGTAAAACTGGAAAAACCAAATTTTGTAATGATAATTTGGTAATGACAAAATTTGTAATGATAATTTGGTAATGACTGACTGGTTTTGACTGGTTTTGACTGGCCTTGTGGCTCAGTTGGTAGTGTGTTTACGTCTACCTGCTGAACTGAAAGGTCGTAGGTTCAATCCCCACCCAGGGCAAACATTTGTGTGATGAGCATGGATGTTTGTTCTGTGTCTGGGTGTTTCTATGTATCATATGTATATATTTACAAAAAAAAAAAAAGTATATATGTATTCTATCAGCCATCTAGTTCCATAGTACAAGCTTTGCTTAGTTTGGGCTAGATGGTGTTGTGTGAAATGTCAAAAATATTTATTATTTATAATGACAAAACTCTTTCTTCTTAAGTATGGTAGACACTGGTAATTCCAGTGAAAATCATACTAAATATTTTGTGTATTGGTACTATAGTTACCAAACTTCATTAGTACTTTTTTGATTTTTCAGGACTGTCAAACCAAGCCTGCCACCAAGCATGCCATGTACCTGGGAAAACCCTAAAGGTATAAACTTTATTGAAACTTACATTTCATAAATAGCTTCGCCCCACGGTTTCACCCGTGTAGTGATGTTTTTATAATGGTAAAACTAGAAAAACCTTTTGGTAATCATAAAACTTTCTTTCTTCTTAAGTATGGTAGACATTGGTAATTCCAGTGAAAATCATACTATAACTGTATTCACAAAATATTTGAGCAACAAATATTTTGTGAATTGATACTATTATAGTAACTAAACTTAATTTGTACTTTTTTATGTTTCAGGACTGTCAAGCTAAGCCTGCCACCAAACATGCCATGTACCTGGGAAAAAACCTAAAGGTATAAATTATATTGTAACTTAAATTTCTTTGCCCCACGGTTTCATCCTTGTAGTGATGTAAAACAATGATGATCATAATAACATGTAGCCTATGTTAACTCCAAGATCAAAGCTATCTGTGGACTAAATATATAACAATTGGTTCAGCCTTTTGATCCTAAAATGGTAACAGAGAGACTGAGTTATTTTGCACCATCATAGAACGTCACTCAAAACATCCGTTAACAGTCAAGCGCAATCCTGTTACTAAATAAATAGAAAGGGAATTTTCACCTTTTCCTGCTTGGCGAGTCTCTTACTTATTGAATTATTTCAATTATTCCTTTACTAAATTAATGTATTATTTTTCCTTTTCAGGTGAATTGCGACCTAACGTTAAAGATGAAAGGGTTAAAAGAAAAAAATCGCCTAATAAGACAGTTGAAGCAGACAGTGGCTCGCTTAAAAATAAAAGAAGACTTATTCAAAACGCGTTTAGCAAGAGCTGTAAAAGTGGCTAATTCTGCATTCAACATTTTTAAATATACGTCGCACCATTTTTTTTCTCAACTGCAATGCAGAGAGTCCAAGTAATGGTATAAGTTTTAGTAATGTTATAAGAATTAGCTCTCAAACGGATGAACCGATTTTGATCTATTTTTTCTTTTGATTGAAAAAGATTTAATTGAGAGTATTTTAGCTGTTTTATCAAAATCGGTTCAACCATATTTTTTGGCGGGGGCTATTGAGTTTTTTTTAAACTTATAGTTGTTAAAACTAAAATCAAAACTAGATTATAATCAGTCCATCCGTTTAAAAGCTATGATGCCACAGACAGATTCACAAAGACACCAATTAAACTTATAATATTCCCTCTTTTTGGGCTAGCAGTTAAAATATCGAGAAATCTATATACTATTTATTTATATTTGTAAACCTGTTGCTAGGGTAGCTATTAAATAACCTATCTTATAGCAAAAATAAATATAGCGGAGTGGCGAATAAATACTCATAATTTTGAAAATGATCCATCTCCTTTTTATGTGATTATTTTTTACTTATATGTGACAGGTTTTCGAAAATACAGGCTTTAGCTAATGTAGTATATCAATATAATGTACACCAATATTTTTATATAAAACAAAATTAATACTGATGTGTTACACACGTTACATATACCTAGCACGCAAAATTTGTGCTCATATTTTAATTAGTAGTAATAAGCAGTAGCATATTGTTTTGTATAGTCAACTTTTTAATAAATTCATAATCTCCATTATTTCTTTTATTTACTTTTAGTAATTCCTTTTTATTAAAATAATATTATAGGAATAAAAAATATAGGAGTATATAGATACGTATGGTTATATAGCTCAGTACACGTAGAGATAGGTAGGTATACTTTAGTTCTGAAATCATTTCACAGGAGCGCTACTTTCTTCGTGTTTCAAAAAACGGGCCAGAGTTGCCACTCTTTTGAAGTTAAACTGTTTTTCAGCAGTCGGGTATTTTGTTTTTCTTCTTCTTCTTTTTTGTATTGGACCCGCATTTAAGCATTTGCCAGTGTCAAGTATTAAGATATTTTCAAGTTTCTTTAATAAAACAAGTTGTAAATGTCCTAGTCACAATCTAAGTCATGTATACAGTCAAGTTTATTTAAGTCGAGTCCTGCTTCAGTAAAGTGGTGGCGACTTTACTAGAAACTTCTATAGAGTTTTGCCGACAACATAAAATCACACGTTTTACTGCTTTATTTTACTTGCCTACACTCACGCACTTTATCGAAAACTTAATGAATAAAACACCACCATTTTTATAGCATTAATGTTCAAAATAACACAAGTTTAGGAAAATAAAACAAAACAACAACACGTTACTAAGACGTTCCCGCCAAAACTCCTTTGTTTTTCTTTTAACATAGATACTTGTTTTGCCTAGAAATACGGTATTTTTACCCTTGCAACACGGACACTGGACTATGGTATTGTACGAGTGATGTGAGGCACTAATAGCGTGATTCGGAATTAATTTGCCAAAGAGAATTGTACTCTAGAGGAATAATTAGCTAACTAAAGTTTTGGAGTTTTGGCGGGAAAGGCGGGAACGTCTTAGTAACATGTTGTTTGCTTTGTTTTATTTTCATAAACTTGTGTTATTTTGAACATTATGCTATAAAAATGGTGATGTTTTATTCAATAAGTGTTCGATCAAGTGCGTGAGTGTGGGAAAGTGAAATAAAGCTGTGAAACATGTGATTTTACGTTGTCGGCAAAACTCCATAGAACCTTCTAGTAAAGTCGGACTCGACTTATAAATTGACTGTATACGTGACTAGAACATTTACAACTTGTTTTATTCAAGAAACTTGAAAAAATCCTAATACTTGACACTGGCAAATGCTTTAATGCGGGTCCAATACAAAAAAGAAGAAGAACTAAAGTTTAAGTTTAAGGGCCTAACCGAAAAACGTTACTTAACTTTAACCAATGTCTTAAGTTCTCTGTCTTCTTTCCGCAAGTGACATTAAGTGTCAGCCAGAAAATGACAAAATATGTTAAGCATTGCTTAAAGTTAAGTGACCACTTCCCTATCATCATGTCTATCCCTAATAAAGCTACCCCGGCACATAATTCTTTCTCTTCAAATAGATACATATTATCAAACGCTAACTGGACCTCTTATTCGACTTCTCTAGAAAAGAAAACAGAGTCCCTTTCCCTTCCTAATAATATTAATTATTTAGAAAACTATTCAAAATTTGTACAGTGCATAACAGACACTGCCAATGAAAATTTCCCAAAAAAAAAACCTTTTCATCTCAAGGTCTCCACCCCTTGGTGGGACACAGAGTGCACAGCTGCTGCTAAGAAAAGGAAAGAAAGCGAGAAAGCCTACAAAACTTCTATGACTGTGCAGAACTTTCTTGAATATAAGAAAAATGCAGCTGAGGCCACTAGACTATTTGTAAAGAAGAAAAGACAAGGGTGGCTTAATTATTGCCAAAATCTTTCACCAAGAACACCATCTTCCTTAGTCTGGAGGCAAATAAAAAGATATAGAGGATCTTTGGTTGTTGATAATAATGTATCTATAGATTCTTCACAATGGCTAGAAGCCTTTTCTGATAAAATGGCCCCCCCTTCAGTCCCATACTTAGACTTGTTTGCATCACCAACTTGTCCCTTACCTTCTCTTCACAACCTAGACTCTGCCTTTTCCTTCTCAGAGCTACAAATTGCTTTGAATGGGTTATGTGACTCTGCTCCGGGAGCAGATGGGATCCCATACTCATTCCTAACAAATGCTTGTGATAAAACCAAGGAATACTATCTGAGTCTTGTTAATCACTTTTATGAATATGGGAATGTTCCCCAAGCTTGGAAAACTCAGATAGTGATCCCATTATTAAAGCCTGGTAGGGACCCAGCTGATTCAAATAGCTATAGACCAATCGCTCTGTCTTCCGTGCTAGCTAAAATAACTGAACACATGATAAAACATCGTCTAGAATGGTTTATTGAGAAAAATAACTCATTGGCAAATTCTCAATTTGGATTTCGAAAAGGTATGAGCACTATGGATAGCCTGGGAATATTAACTTCAGATATACGCATCTCTCGTATAAAAAAAGAGTTCCTGGTGGCGGTCTTTCTAGATGTGGAAGCGGCATATGATAACGTCCAACTTCCAATACTCAGGAGTAAACTCATGCAGCTGAGTGTCCCCGAGAGGCTGGTTAGGTTCATATGCAATCTACTGATGGAAAGGTTCATCACAATAAAGGGTCAAAACTCGCTCATCCCACCGAGATGTGTATGGAAAGGATTAGCACAGGGATCAGTCACAAGTCCAATTCTGTACAACATGTACACATATGACTTAGAACTAACGGTACAGCCCTATTGTCAAATACTCCAATATGCTGATGACATAGCTCTATATGCTATGGAAAAAACACTAGAGGAAGCAGTAAATAAGTTAAATAGAGCTCTCGAGTACATGAATGATTGGATGCATCGACACGGACTATCCCTAGCAGCTTCTAAAAGTAAGGTGGTAACATTTACTAACAAGAGACTTGTTCCTCCCGCCATTATCAAGGTCAATGGAGAAGTAATTCCAGAAGATTATAAAGCAAAGTTCTTGGGGATTTGGTTAGACCGCAAATTAACCGGTGCCACCCACTTTGACTATGTGACCCAGAAATGCGAGAAAAACTTAAATGTCCTAAGATCAGTATCAGGTGTGTGGTGGGGTGCACACCCATTTACACAAAAACTGCTTTATAATGCCATCGTCCGTAGTCATATAGACTATGGCTCCTTCCTTCTGGATCCTGCTAATAAGCTTGGCCTTGAAAAATTGAACAAGATCCAGTCAAAAGCCTTACGAATCATCCTTGGTGCAATGAAATCGTCCCCCATTAATGCCATGCAAGTCGAGTGCGGTGAACCACCTCTCTCACTTCGCCGGCAATATCTATCTGACAGATTCTTCTTTAAAATGGCTCAACACAGTAAACATCTTCTTCTCCTAAAAATAGAGCAACTATCGACTCTATATCATCCTCACCGGTTATCAGATGACGATATTCCATGTCTACTTCGTAGTTTTATACTATTCACACGTCTTCCTAACCCACTCTTTCAAACTTCCATGTCACCACTATATTCTACGCCTTATGAAGCGTTGATCTTCCAACCCAACATCATCCTGGACTTTGGAATAGACAGAAACACTGTAGAAGCTAACAAAATCTTTTGTCATAAAATACACACCGAATACCCAAATTGGTACAAAATATATACAGATGCTTCTAAATCTTCCTTTAGTCCGGTTGGTGCTGCGGTTTGGATTCCCTCAACAAGTATAATTCTTAGTTATAAATGTCCTTCCGTCACATCTGTTTTTACAGGTGAAGCAATTGCTATTCTAGAAGCCGTGCTATTTGTAAAGTCCCATCATCTCAGTAATACCATAATTCTATCAGACTCTAAGAGCTGCCTCCAAGCTATTCTAGCCAACCCATTTCGAACTAAAACCAGGTTCCCAACAATCTTCAAAATTAGAGAAGCATTATTAGAGTGTCACAAGCTGAACATTAATATTATTCTAGCCTGGATACCTGGTCATGCAGGAATCCTGGGCAATGAATGTGCTGACTCGTGTGCTAAAAATGCTTCAGAAACAGGCTCTCTAGAATATTCCCAAATTTATTCCCACGATATGTGTACAATCATAAAACCTATTCTATATAAATGTTGGTCCCAAAAATGGCAGGAATCGCGAACCGTGAAAGGTAAATTCTATGGTGACCTTCAACCCGAAATTCCCCACAAACCCTGGTTTTTTAAATTTCAAAAAGCTGATAAGGTAACCACTTCAACAATCTCTCGTTTACGTTTAAATCACATATGTACACCCGTTTTTCTGGCCAAACTTAGGATTAGGAACCATTCTATCTGCGAATGTGGTTTGGACGAAGGAAATGTTGACCATATATTTTTTAGTTGCCCTTTAAACCAATTTTCACTTTATGAGGTCATTCCCCCTGAAATTCCCCGTCCTACTTCCGTTAAATGCCTTCTCTCTCTGGTTTTTACCCCTTTTGTAAGTACTCTATGTAAATATATAAAAATTAATAAGATTAAACTGTAAATATAAATAACATTATAATATGCTATATACTTTATTAAACTAATGCTATATTAATTTAAGGTTGTATATATATGCTAGTAATTTGTAGTTAATTGTAGTTGGTAGTTAGAATAGGTAATTTATTTTGGGTTCACAGGTGGTGGCAAAGCAAAAACTCTGCAGATCATCATCACCAACCAAAATTAGAAAACCGTACCAACTCTCTCTGTTTGATGGTTGTACTACGTGACATTGGCGGAGTCGTTAATACGAAGAGCCACAAAATAAAAGTTGAAGTTGAAGTTGAAAGTTAAGTAACGTTTTTCGGTAATACAGTAACTACAGAAGGCCGATTTACACAGGGTCAGTAGCTGTCGCCAGTGCTGGCAACGAAAACTAACTCATACGATTTACACGCAGTCAGTATTTCGTCAGTAGTCGAGGATATTTCTTATGGTGTACACACGTTTGTAAAGTCAGTGCGGAAAAATGAATTCTCGAAAACAGCGAAAACAGCAATATTCTGTAATGCTGTTATGCGCATTTCTTTATTTCTATAATTTTGTGATTTATTATCCCACAGGCATTCATTATCGCGGTATAGTTGAATAATCTTTAAGTTCTCCGTGTCGCTCAGTTTTCGCGTCATTTTGTGATGTGGTGCAACGCAGCGTGGTCCCCGTACAATAAGGCGGCAGCGACTGACTTCGGCATTTACACTAGGGATGGGTTATACTTGCAAAATCTCATACCAGGGCTTCCAAGTGCGCCCACATAAAAATACCAGCGCCAAAAACCAGGGCTCAAAACCTTTCAAAGTATTTTTTTCGTTAAAGAAAATTGATTTGTATTTTAACTAAGATAAGGTGCACAATTGCGTAACAAGTTTTTCTACTAAAATACTTTCATAGAATATTGTTCATTATATACGTTATAATAAGAAGCATAATGGCATTCACGAAATTCAAAATGTTCCAAACGATACCAAACATGACTGAGCGAGCGCGATATATATTGCTTGCCTACTTCGTTCCGTGTATTTGACGATGACACCCGAGTGAAGCGCCAAAAACCAGGGTCAAAACCCTTGAAAGTATTTTTTTCGTTAAAGAAAATTGATTTGTATTTAAGTTATAATAAGGTGCACAATTGCGTAGCGAGTTTTTCAACTAAAATACTTGCATAGGAAAATGATCATTGTACATGTTACAATAAGAAGCATAATAGCATTCGCGAAATCCCGTAAAGTACATACTTTTTCTACTTGCAAGTGTTTCGGGCGGCACCTGGTCGCCATACTTGCAAGCAAATACCTGGTGTAAAAACCTGGTTGCGTAAATACGCACCTTCCCTAATTTACACGGCGTGGGTGGCGGGGGGAGCGGACTGACGACGAAAAATATGAAGCGGGAATATTGAAGTCAGTACTGACGCGACAGTACTGTACTGACTTGAAATCAATTTACACGATGGCAGTGCCAGGTCAGCACTGACTCGGCAGTGCACTGACGTTAGTTACTGACTCAATGTAAATCTTCCTCAACTCTCACCAACTCTCACTAGTCTGTGATCTGTGTAAACGAGTATTACATTCTCTTTGTGTAAACTAGGGATGGGTTATACTTGCAAAATCTCATACCAGGGCTTCCAAGTGCGCCCACATAAAAATACCAGCGCCAAAAACCAGGGCTCAAAACCCTTAAAAGTATTTTTTTCGTTAAAGAAAATTGATTTGTATTTTAACTAAGATAAGGTGCACAATTGCGTAACGTTTTTCTACAAAAATACTTTCATAGGATATTGTTCATTATATACGTTATAATAAGAAGCATAATGGCATTTACGAAATTCAAAACGTTCCAAACGACACCAAACATGACTGAGCGAGCGCGATATATATTGCTTGCCTACTTCGTTCCGTGTATTTGACGATGACACCCGAGTGAAGCGCCAAAAACCAGGGTCAAAACCCTTGAAAGTATTTTTTTCGTTAAAGAAAATTGATTTGTATTTAAGTTATAATAAGGTGCACAATTGCGTAGCGAGTTTTTCAACTAAAATACTTGCATAGGAAAATGATCATTGTACATGTTACAATAAGAAGCATAATAGCATTCGCGAAATCCCGTAAAGTACATACTTTTTCTACTTGCAAGTGTTTCGGGCGGCACCTGGTCGCCATACTTGCAAGCAAATACCTGGTGTAAAAACCTGGTTGCGTAAATACGCACCTTCCCTAATTTACACGGCGTGGGTGGCGGGGGGAGCGGACTGACGACGAAAAATATGAAGCGGGAATATTGAAGTCAGTACTGACGCGACAGTACTGTACTGACTTGAAATCAATTTACACGATGGCAGTGCCAGGTCAGCACTGACTCGGCAGTGCACTGACGTTAGTTACTGACTCAATGTAAATCTTCCTCAACTCTCACCAACTCTCACTAGTCTGTGATCTGTGTAAACGAGTATTACATTCTCTTTGTGTAAACTAGGGATGGGTTATACTTGCAAAATCTCATACCAGGGCTTCCAAGTGCGCCCACATAAAAATACCAGCGCCAAAAACCAGGGCTCAAAACCCTTAAAAGTATTTTTTTCGTTAAAGAAAATTGATTTGTATTTTAACTAAGATAAGGTGCACAATTGCGTAACGTTTTTCTACAAAAATACTTTCATAGGATATTGTTCATTATATACGTTATAATAAGAAGCATAATGGCATTTACGAAATTCAAAACGTTCCAAACGACACCAAACATGACTGAGCGAGCGCGATATATATTGCTTGCCTACTTCGTTCCGTGTATTTGACGATGACACCCGAGTGAAGCGCCAAAAACCAGGGTCAAAACCCTTGAAAGTATTTTTTTCGTTAAAGAAAATTGATTTGTATTTAAGTAATAATAAGGTGCAAAATTGCGTAGCGAGTTTTTCAACTAAAATACTTGCATAGGAAATTGTTCATTGTAAATGTTACAATAAGAAGCATAATAGCATTCGCAAAATCCAGTAAAGTAAATACTTTTAAGACTTTTTCTCCTTGCAAGTATTTCGGGGCGGCACCTGGTCGGCACACTTGCAAGCAAATACCTGGTGTAAAAATCTGGTTGCGTAAATACGCACCATCCCTAGTGTAAACGTAAAGTTCTGTCGTACAGTACATAAAGGTGTCTTGTTTTGATGTTTTCGTTTCAAATTTCCTGTTTTTCTGAGAAAGTTAGCAAAAGAAAACTTCAGTGAAATGGAACCGAATAAACCAAAGAATGCTTCTGAAGGAATTGCAGTGAGTAGATTAATAATAGAAAAGTGAATATCACAACATGTTTCACCGTTGAACCCAAATCGAAACTATGTCATATTTCTTACTTGGGTGTGCCCAGTATTGTGGAATATGAAAATCCATTACCCTACTCTCCCAATCCAATTTAAATTTTCCATTATTTGTTTTCATTGCATTATAATAATAATTGTTACTGACGCCTGTTTTAAATTTTCCAGCCCATGGGCATAACTGCCCTAAATGATACTGTGCTGAGCAATCAGCCCGAGTCCCGTTACGAGTGTCCCATTTGCCTGAACTGGCTGCGAGACCCGGTGATCACTACCTGTGGCCATAAGTTCTGTAAAAATTGTATTACATCTTGGTTACAGTAAGTACCTTTAAGAATTAATTACTTAGTACCTACTATTATTAGGATTTATCGCATGTCTATGCGATAAATCTAGAGCTTCACACATTACAATACGAATTTAGCTACTCTAGAGTAGGTCAAAAATATGTTTATCTCAATGCAATAAATGTAACTAGTACTAAGTCAAAGGTAGAGGTGGTGTCCAGCTGCCCTGGTGCCAGGGCACTAGAATACGGCATCGGTATCCACTGCCTACAGTAGGAACCTACTAGAAGGGGACTCCTGGGCCCGGGGTTGTTTTTTAGGGTTCCGTACCTCAATAGGAAAAAACGGAACCCTTATAGGATCACTTTGTTGTCTATCTGTCCGGGTGTCAAGACCTTTATCTCGGGAACGCGTGAAGGTATCGAGAAATTAAAACCATATACGCAGATTCATAGTATCTTGCTGCAGACAGAAAAATAGAATTTCTCAGTTTTCGTAAAAAAAAAGTTACAGCCGAATATGTCGTAAAAACGCACATTTCGACACTCACAGAGGAATCAAAACCTATGGGGTACTTCCTGTTGACCTAGAACTCTAAAATTTGGCAAGAAACATTGTGTTAGAGTACACATACAGGAAGAAATCCTAAAACTGGACATTTATCATATGAAAGAGCTTCATTAGCACAAGCTAAAACGGGTTTTTAAATGTTTTTATGATGTATATTTTTCGATTTATGAAGGAAAATAAAATAAAAAACCCATTTATATACTAGTTTATACGGAACCCTCGGTGGGCGAGTCTGACTCGCCTTGTCCGGTTTTATTTTTAATTTAATCACAAAAAAATTGTGTCGCTATGCAAGAAATGAGGGCCCAAATTTTAAAGTGAATTAACCGTATCATGTGGGGTATCATATGAAAGAGCCTCATTAGCATAAGCTAAAACAGGTTTTTAACACATTCTTCGCCCCCTGCAGACCCTTCACTTCAGCTGGGAACCAAAACTTTTTTGGTGAATTTTGATTAAGTACAGAATGGCCGTGCAAATATTTTTACGATGTATATTTTTCAGTTTATGAAGGAACATATTAAAAAAAATATGATTTCCCCCTTTTATTTAGTTTGTACGGAACCCTCGGTGGGAGAGTCTGACTCGCACTTTTGAAAAAAGTCTTGCACTTTGGTTGGGATTGGGACTGCATCACAGTGCTGAGGGCTCTGGTATATGTTCGTCATGAGAATCTGGTATCCTCTGTTTAGCACAAAGGCTAACCAACTAGGGGTTTTTAGTGAATACAATTCTACATAATCCAGTTGCATTCCCAATATACAATATTTTTCCCTCACCAATAAAGGGTTAGTGTAAAGAAGCTAAATGATGATTTTATTTATTCAACAAAATCTACAGCCCTTTATAACGTACATAAAATAACTTAAATAAGGCTTAAGGCCAATAATACATTTACATCATATACATATTTATGCAATTACAGTCATTAAGTATAGGATACTTTTACATCAAATAGAAAAAAAGCCCAGCTTAAACTAAATGTGTGCGTGATGGGAGTGTATGATGGTGAATGTGTGCATATCTGTGGATTTGTGTGTGACGTGTCTTATTAGCTTTAATTTGATGGAGACTTGAAAATGGGATAACTGTAGCTCCACTGGTAAAATTATTCATTGTAAACATTATCATATTTTAACATATGACATACAATCTACTCACCACACCATATTGAGTAGACTTACTCATATTCATGACTCACCGACATACTCACAGATATAACAAACATCAGTGGCATAACTGTAGAATTTTATTCTTATCCAATAACATTATTTCCTTTACAAGTTTTATATAAAAATATATAAGCTCAGCAATACTTACTTTATTGCATGACTTACACTACATCAATATTATAATTATGTGTTTCTGTCTTAAATATATGTTCTAGATTGTCTGTCAGATTGCATTAGTGTATAATATTTGGTATCTTAGTAGTAGGTAGCCATGCTTGATTACTGACTGTATGAGTGATGGTTGTAAAATATTGAAGTGTTTTAATTACAGAAATAGCGGACACTGTCCTATAGACAACATCAATCTGAGCATGAAGGTGGATATATTTCCTGATAATTATACAAAAAGAGAGATTCAAGAGCAAAGAATGAACTGTCCCTTTTCAAATAAAGGTGGGTAAAACAGTTAGTTAGTACAGACTGAGTGGTTAGCTAGTGTAGAGAGTATTTATGACCTGTGATGCTGTGACAAGGCATCAGTGTCTTTAAACTGAGACCTGCAGTTTGTTCCATCATCTGATTCAGCGAAGTTATATTTCGACCCTTGTTACCAACCTTTGGAACATTAATTTGTGTGATGACAGCACTATAGTCGTACCGGCTAAGAATAATATAGCCCGCGAGATGAGGATGAGGAGGTAGGTGCCCAGCATAACAATATATGTTGCAGGATAGTCATTACACATAATTACAACAAGCAGGTCATAGGACTGAGTAGGAACACGTTGTGCATCCTGGTCAGAGCCCTGACTGGACGTTGTTATCGTAACAAGCCCACCATGGGAGGGAGCGTAGGCTATTTCACGAAGCTAACAAAACTCCTATCTAGACACATCCTGACTAACTGTGGGCCATTGATGCATAAACATCTGGGCAAGCACATATTGCAGCCAGATGAAGTCAAACATGTTTGACAGGCCTCATGGCTCAGTGGTAGAACGTCTGCCTCTGAGCTGTAGGACTTGGGTTCGATCCCCACCCAGGACACACATTTTTGTGATGAGCATGGATGTTTGTTCTGTGTCTGGGTGTTTATATGTATCATATATATGTATTTACAACAACAAAAAAAGTATGTATGTATTCTATCAGCCATCTGGTTCCCATAGCTTTGCTTAGTTTGGGGCTAGATGGTGTTGTGTGAAAATATCTTCTGATATTTAAAAAAATCTCTACCGAGAAAGTACTGGGCTTCCTAACGAGTGCAGGACTATGGAGAGAACTGTAATACAGCGGCAGTCACACGAGATCTTCATAGGTCGCAGAGACATTTAAGCCGCCTTTTGCACAAAAAAATAGGTGGTATGAACATTTCACTTCAATTTAAAAGATATCTGAATAAAACCTTTTTTTTAAATATTTTTCCTATCTAAATATACAAATTCGACTCATTTTCTAATATCCTTACTCGATGATTTTATACATATGTTTAAAAACGTCGTGATACGCGAGAGCGATGGCTGCGCGCTTAGAGCGAATCCTTAAGTGGTATAGTTTTATAGAAATGCCATATAATGTTGCAGGCTGTAAATCGAAGGTGACTCCGCTGGAGCTGGACACGCACATAGCGGAGTGCGAACACAACCGGGCGGAGGCGTCGGCGGGGGACGAGGCGCGGCTCCCGTGCGCCTTCCGCGCGCTCGGCTGCGGGGAACACTTCCGCACGCGGGGGGAGGTGGACCTGCACCTGCACGCCGATATACAACAACACATGAGTGTACGTCTACTCTACACAACACGATACAAATACACGATCGATACGAAAACTAACATAATATCCATCGTTCTCATAGTCACACAATATACAGGGTGACTGTTCGAGCACTACCAATATTGATACAGGGTGTTTGCTACTCGATGCTCGTTCCATACAATCAAACAAAATAGGTAGTTAGGAGTAGAATCTCGGACGAGGAGCGAGCGAGCGAGCGGCGCGCTTCAATAATATAATCATGTTTGTAGAATGTGAACGTTTCCAGTTGCTGATGAACGCGTACTCGGAGATGAAGATTCACAAGGACATGTCAAGCGCGAGTCTGGACGAGGCTAAGCAGCAGGAGGCCATGACGCTCTGGGACGCGCCCGACAAGGAGGGGGAGCCGGCTCGGCCGGCCTCGGGCGACACTACCGCGCTCATACGGTGAGTGCCACCCGGGTGCGTCTGATTACCTCTATAAATCTTCTGAGCCTTATGACCCAGTAGACTATCTTTTTTTAAACATTAAATCAAAATCAGCCCTGTTTGTAGAAACTGTCCCACTGCTGGGCATGGTCCATCTTCTCATTGTGATAAGGGTATAGTCGACCACGCTGGCCGAGTGCGGGTTGGCAGACTTGACACATCTTCAAGAACGTGCTTCTTTTGAAGCTTTCCGCTTATGGATTCTCGGGATCTATGCTAGATTGAATGAGTTCTTACTTGAAAAACCGAAATTGTTATGTTGTTGCAGCTGGTTTTATGTCAACAAGCAACTGGGCATAGGTTCCGGGGTACACCCAAGGTTACCATTTTGATCCTCTCTTTTTTAATCATTTTATAAACGATCTTCCAGACTGGTTAAATCATAGTACCCCTTTTATGTTTGCTGATGATCTCAAAATGTTGAAAATGATCCACACTGCTGAAGCTGAAGATGCTGAAACATTACAGAATGATCTAAACAGTCTGAGTGAATGGTGTCAATTAAATGGAATGTTTAAATGACAAAAAAATAGTCAAATAACTTTTAGTAGAAAAATGTTTAATATTAAACTAATTATAGAATAGGAGCAGTCGAATTGATAGCTATTAAAACAATCAAGGACCTTGGGGTTACATTTAATGATAAATTGTCATTTATCCCCCATATTGACAATATTACCAAGAAGGCCTCAAAAATGTTAGGATTTATTATCTGCAATGGCAAAGAGTTTCATAAACCGAAGACTAAAATCTTGTTATACAACTGCCTAGTTCGCAGTCTGTTAGAATATTGTTGTTCAGTCTGGAGAACACATTATGCCGTGCATTGTTTGAGGTTAGAAAGAATACAAAAAAGGTTTTTGTAGCACTTAGCTTATTCGACAAATAAGGCTAAAACGTTAAAATCTTACAATAGTAGAATAAAATATTTTAATATTATTTCTTTAACAAATCGTCGAATCCAGTTGGTTTTAACTTTTCTCCATAAGCTACTACATAATAATATCGATTGCCCTAATCTTTTAGCGAAATTTAAATTTAGAGTTCCTTTTAAATATCCGCGTAAACCTATATCGCCATTTGCTCCTATATACCGTAGAACTGTGCTAGGAGCCAATTCACCTGTCCCAAGAATTAGTAATATTACCAATAAGTACCACACGGAAATTCTCGACATATTTGGAAACACACTTTCGAAATTCAAAATTAATCTAAGTTTAATTATGACCGACATAGACAAGGAGTCTCTCTAACTATTTAAATGAACGAAACGAAAATAAAAAACAAAAAAAAATATTAAGAAGAAAAAAAATACAAATAAAACCATCGACACGAAGAAGAAGAAGACTCTTTAAATAAGCAAATATGTAATGTCGCTGAGATAAAACAACTTTTGACGGATTTATCACGTAAATTTTACATAATTTTATGACATGATGTTTCGAACACTTTGCAGTTCTAAATTGTTTTATTTCCATGAGTAGGTATCACTAGCGCAAATCTTAAAAAACAATATATTATGTACAAATTTTTCTAAACATATAAATAGATTTAGCATATATATATCCTGTCACTAATTAATACTATTAATAATCAAATTAAGTACTGTCAGCGTGGGTAACTGTACTCACACTTTTTCATATTTTTGACGATATCAGAGTATTAATGAGTCTAATAGTATTTTATTTATTTAAGCGTGTTCTTTCGTGGTCAATTTTAAAGTAAAGAAGTTTTTTTTTTTTATTATGATAGGCGGCTTAAATGTCACTGCGACCTATTGAGATCTATTGTGACTGCCGCTGTATTACAGTTCTCTCCCTAGTCCTGCGCTCATTAAGAAGCTCAGTACTTTCTTGGGAGAGATACTTTTGACCTCGTCTGGCTGCAATGTATGCCTGCCCAGATGGAGGCTACGTTTGTGCATCAGTGGCCCACAGTCTGTGAGGATATGCATAGGTGTTTCATCAGCTTCGTGACAAAGCCTATACTCCCTTGACTCGCTCAGTCCTATAATGGACATGTGCTTATTAAGACAACAATGTCCAGTAAGGGCTCTGACCAGAGTGCGCATACTGTTCCTACTCAGCCCTATGATTTGCTTATAAATCTTACGATCATAGGCTTTGATGAGTGATTTCGAATGTATAAGCCCTGGCATGTTTGACCATGCCTTGGGGGATTTATTCTCATAGTGGGTTTCGAGCGTTAGACGGGCAAGGCTTTTGGGGATGCCGCAAAAGGGTTTGGGACCATATTGCATACTCTCAGTCCCCGCCCTGGCTAGTTCGTCGGCGATTTCATTCCCCTCAATCCCTGCATGGCCCGGTACCCATCTAAGGGTTACTCTGTTGTGGCGTCCGAGAGTGCTTAGACTATCCACACAGTTAGCTACTAGTTTTGAGGTTACCAAGTTGGAGCCTAGTGCTAGCAGTGCTGCCTGACAGAGTTAATATATATTGTTTGGTTGTTGTAATTGTTCAGAAGGTTTGTTTCTGCGCATTCTAAAATGGCAAATACTTCCGCCTGAAAAATGGAGGCGAACTTGCCCAGGTTTTGTGATAACCTAAGCTTGGTCTGCTCCCCATACAAGCCAAAGCCTACGTCGGAGCCCATTTTGGACCCGTCCGTAAACCAATTCTGGCTTCCCATCTCGCAGCTGACTTTCTCATTGAGCCAGTCATCCCTTGACGGTAGTTCCACCTTGTATATCTTGTGGAAGCTAATGAGTGGAGACATGGGCGTACCCAGCTTCTGGTCTAGGGGGGGGGCAAGTCAGATCGTCCGGCGGCTGTTTTGTCATACACACTACACAAAAAACACCTACATGAATGCGGGGGGGGGGGGGGGGAAGCGGGAGTGTAACAATTTTGTTGGTTAGTAATAAAACATAAGAAATAAATAGCGCGAGCGAAGCGAGCGCGAAATTTTTTGTTAAGTTTTATAGTAATATGCTTTATTTTTCGTATTAGTGAGCCCACAGTACTTCTATATTAAATTAGAAAAATGTTAAACGCGAAAATTGTAAAAGTTATTTAAATTAAATCTTGGAAGTAATTTGATTCATTGATATTGTTAGCGTGTCCTAGGTTTTTGTGGCCCAGATAAACCATACAAGTATCTGTGTTAAAAGAAGAATGAAATAACCGACTGGATAAGAACGACTTTTACGCTATAAAAAATTATAAATATAACGATTTGAATTTATTGATCGCAAATTATTATTCCTGATTAAATTTAAACTTATGACTTTATAGAAAATTACAAACATACCTACAAGATACACGCTACTTTCTTGACAGTTGGGAAACAATTTTTGCTTAGTGATTGTTGCAAGTTCACAGCACTTTAATATTATAATTTTTACAAATAATCAAGTATATATATTAAAAGAAAAACTAAATACCCGACGTGTAACTTACGATTTTGTTACGCTTAATATGTTGTAGAGTCGCAGAACCGCTGTAAAAACTATAAATGCGCATTATTTAGAATAATTCTAGTTTAGGCTTGTAGGCGATCTTATAGAAACATACATACATACATTTACGCGAATAAACATAACCCTTTTGCTTATGCGGTTGGGTAAAAATAATAGGAAATAATCAGGCGCGAGCGAAGCGAGCGCGAAAATTTTTGAAACTTTTTTTCAAATTTTTATTGTGTTTTTAAAGTAATATGCTTTATTTCTCATATACGTGAGCCCACAGTATTTCTATGTTCAAGTAGTAAAAACGCGAGCGAAGTGAGCGCGAAAATTTAGAAGGTTTTTAAAATTAAATCTTGGAAATAATTTGATTTATTGATCTTGTTAACGTGTCCTAGGTTCTGTGGCCCAGATAAACCAAACAAGTATTTATGTTCAGAGAAAAATGAAATATCCGATAGGGATAAGAACGACTTTTACGTTATCAAAAATTATAAATACAGCCATATGAATGCATTGATTGCAAATTTATTATTCCTAATTAAAAAAACATGGCTTTATAGAAAATTACAAACATACGTTTTTATGACAAAGTACCGCTGTAAAAGACTATAAAGGCGCATTATTTAGAATAATCGGCCAAGTGCGAGTCGGACTCGCGCACGAAGGGTTCCGTAATATCATCTATAATACTACAAAGTTTAGTTCTGTTTATAAAATAACGAGAAATCAACGAAATTCCAAGTAGTAAATTGCAAACTTATAGGTAGGTGTTCGATACACATCCGGGCAGCATGACGACGCTCGCGCGAATACGCACAGTTATGGCTCGTTCCGTGATGTTACCTCCCCCGCACCACACCGCGGCGCGGCGCTCGCACCGCGTTTAGATGCACGGATTATTTTCATTTTGTGAGTTTATATGTATTAGATTAGGTATTTATTTTTATAGTTAATATATTTCTAAATATTTACTTACAAATATTCAAGTTTCTACCTGTTAATTAAGATCGAGTAAAAATTGCTTAAAAATTACGTTTGTTGTATGGGAGCCCCCCTTTAATATTTACTTTATAGTTATTTAATTATTTATTTTGAAAGGTAATATACAAGTAAATATTCTGTGAAAATTTGAAGCGTCTACCTGTTACCGTTTTCAATATTGAGCATAAAAATACAAAAAAAAACACGTTTATTGTATGGGGACCCCCCTTAATATATTTTTTTTTAATTTTTAGTATTTGTTGTTATAGCGGCAACGGAAATACATCATTTGTGAAAATTTCAGCTTTCTAGCTATCACGGCTTATGAGATACAGCCTGGAGACAGACAGACAGACAGACAGCGAAGTCTTAGTAATAGGGTACCGTTTTTACCCTTTGGGTACGGAACCCTAATAATTCTAGTGAAATCACTTATTTATTACGAAAAAGCTCGTTGGAGTTTTACGACACCTCGCACATCAGAATCGGTCAAGCCGTTTAGCCTTGTAGGCAATCATATAGAAACATACCCATATACATACATACACTTGAAAATCATAACCCTTCATCATCCTTCATAACCCCTCATCATCCTTCTTACTCAGTCGGCTAAAAATAATATAAATAATAATATTAAATTTTATGTATTCTTAAGCTGATTTGCTATTAATGTTGTCACAGTACTGACATGACTGACATGGCTCAAAATACAAAGGTTATTAAATAACTTTGAACGATCGGCGAAAATATTCGTTTAACGAACCAGCTGGTTGATTTGCCCTATATTGTTGGCTTGCTGTCCTTGGAAGACGCAGCTCTCATGATTCAAAGCCTTAGCATTACATGTCAAATAAAATAAATGCTAGTCGCTCGCAACTCCCTACCGCCAAGAATACAAACGCTCAGCTAGATTCGGTAATCTTCGTCCGCCATCGTCGCAGTGGCGGTGCGCGGTAGCTGGCGACTGTAGCGCTTGCTCACTGCGCGGTTTTTTTATGGCAATAATAATTGCACCGTGCATTTTGCCAGTGTTTACTGCGCGGTTTATTTAAAAGTTAGCACATAAGGCCCCGTTTAAACGTTGATTAGTAGGTAATTAGGCGAGTTCATACATTTTCTGCGAGTTTCCATTTTGCCATTTCACCCCATTCCATGAACTGCATACCTACTGTTTTCTTTATGTTTCTTGAGTTATCTTTTGTTTGGTTTTTAAAAGACTAGTTTTCGGGTATGTACTAACTAAAAACAATTTTAATAAATCGGTCAAGTGCATGTCGGCCACGGACAATGTAGGGTTTCGTAGTTCCATATCACAATTTATGTCTATGTCAATATTATGCGAACTTAAAATAGGGTTTTTTAATACTAAGAATATTCTAGTTAAGCTAAGTTGATTGACTATTACTCGTTAACTTGTAAAACCTACTTACTTGTGATATTTTTCCTTAGAATTTCGTTAGGGAAATTAATTGCTGGTTTTTTTCAGCATACCTATTCGATAAGAACCATTTATCTGGTAGAGGGGGAGAGACACTTGACCCTAACAAAAATTAGCATTTTATAGCCTAATATTTTGCAAAAGAGACGAAGACAAACATGGAATACTAAATTGAATAATAAAGAGGTTTTACCTGTAAATAAAACATTTATTAAACATACTTACCTATTCGAAACCCAATTAAATATATGAGAGAGTAGCGTGCTTGACTAACATCCGGAATAGTCGTGCCGTGATTCGGGTCCGCTCGTTCACTTCCGGTTTTCTCGTCCAATCAGAAGTGTCTCCGCCCTTTCCGGCCCCTTCCGGCCCCCTTCCATCCCCTCCACGTGTACCATCACCACAGGTAGTGCGCTGGGCGCAACTAGGATTCATTGGTTATCTCATATAATTAGGCCACCAGGCAGATATAGAAAGTATTGGGTTTCGAATAGGTAAGTATGTTTAATAAATGTTTTATTTACAGGTAAAACATCTTTATTAAACAACTGTACCGTAATTCGAAACCCAATTAAATATATGAGAGACTTGTTTGTTATCGCCTGGTAGTGATGGTGACGTTACGCCAATGTGATATATTTAGTTTGACTGTATAGGTGTAGTCAAAGACAACTAATATTTTGAAAGTGATGTATTAAAGTAACTACTAGTTAAGTAGTTTTAAATACTCTTAGCAAGGTCAAGTTATTATCAGGAACCGACTGTTATAGAATATTATTATTTTGTTATTACAATTGGTTGATGCCACTGCTAGACTGTAGCTGCCAGGTATATTTAATTCAGTGTTTACTTCTTTTAAGCAGCATCAGCTATAGTGTATATATGTATTTTACATAATTTTGCGATTATTTCGAATACTTTGCAGCGTCTTTGGTAACGGATGAAACTAGACCAATTGTTCTTGGTTTAATAAATCCAAACTGAAGTTGTTTATTATTACAATAATTATGGTACAAAACATTAAACTGCAGCACTAGCTCCCAAACTGGGTGAAGTTAAACACTTCTAGGCATAAAAGCATCTTACATTATTTCCATTAAACACGGAGTAATTGTAGTGTGGGGTGGAACTGTGAAAGTTCATATGCGATTATTTATGATAGAAATTTCTGGCTGCGGTACAGTATAGAATTAAAATATGTAACCGCTATCATTTTTAACCAGGATGGACTGCTTACAAGTTTATGCAGGTTAGTCAAAAAATATTCAACTGAGACACGAGAGGACTTTAGCATAGCCTGTCTCAATTCATATAAGGTATTGATACCTCTAAATGGCAGATATATGTCTTATTTTAAAACTATCAATATTATTCATATTAGTGTGATATGTCCACAAATATTTATTAGTTTATTTATTTTTTATTCATATTAATTACTATCGGCGGTGGGTGGCCGGCCATAGTAACAACTGGAACTTGGTTTCTGAATTTTCCAGTGGTTTCTAAAGTTCGTAAAACCTGGATACAATTGTCATCAAGCCAAAAAGGATGGAAAGAGAATGGGGAAGTCTTTGCCCAGCAGTGGGCTGGTACACACTAAATTCAGAGCATATCCTACCAATTTACAAATGTAGGTCTGCAATGTGATTAGTTTTTAGATTCATAAGTTGGTTATTCGTAAGTTGCGATTGTTTGTAATTTTTTAATAAAAACTATAAAGAAATTATCCACTATCAGTTATTTTGTTGACTTCTGATCATTTCTCAAGTAATTTATTTCTTAGTTGTGGAGATGTGAAACAGACCAAGTAAGATTAAAGGTGTCTAACTCTATGTTAAAGAGCATCGTAACAATTCACCTGAGTATTTGATGTTCAATCCTGAAACCATTGCAGAATACAGGTTTGTTTGATGTGGACCTTAAAGTTTGATTTCCTCTTCGTTTCAGTTGAAGTTTGTAATTCAGGTAGGTACTTTAAGAAGTTGTGCTGAATTCTGTACGGCATAAATGGCATATGCGAGTGTTGCGATTGTGTCGTAAATGTTAAATAATAGATTGACCATGTGAGTATTGCACTGACATAAGATTTTTCAATGTCTTTCATTAACTGCGGTGTATTTAACTAGTCTATTGTGATGATAGGCAAGGGATGTACTTGAATAATCTAATGATATTGGTCTTGCAAGTTCCCTTACGATTGCTTTTTTCTCCTTAGTCCTAGTCGCTTCATTGTCATGTCTGTGTTAACAGTGATTGGTACACTTTGTATGTCCGAGGGCAAACTTTGTACCCTTGTATTTGTATGTTGAGCGCTTTGGCGCGAGCACACATAGCATATTATAGCAAAAAATACATGTGTATATTTGTTTCAAACACTAGGGTTTGGAAGTTTATTACTACTTGTGGGGCGACTTCATGTTTATACCGTCCAGTCTGATATGTATAGCACAGTCTTGGTGGAAAGCCCTTGATACAGAGTGCAAGGCACAGGTACAGGTGCTCAAGGCATTCTCTTTCGATAATGCGCTCAATTTCTCCTCCTTTAAATTCTAGAATTAAGAAAGTGTCCGGCCGAGTTGCAAGTAGCCAGGAAGTATATAGATTTGATGTTTATGAAATTAATGTTGAATCGATTTTCGAACATATTTTATAATATCGTTATAAGCAAGCCACATAAATGCAGTGACGGCTTAATGCAGTTGGAAAAAAGAGGGTAGGTTTGACACAACGTTAATTATGAATGTTTTCATAAAAATAAAAACTCTGTATACGGTGGCAGTTGACAAATGAATTTATGATGGTGATACATTTGTAGCCGTTCTGTAAATAGCAATTATAGCAAAACAATTAATCTCATCGCACTGTTCTTAAAATACTGGATTTACACATGACAGCAGATGTGTGAATATCGTGAACGATTCACTTGGTGAGACTGCATCGGCAAGTAAAAAAAAAAAGTAAGGTCGAGCCCTAAGCTCTTTTCAATTAGTAATATTTCTAAGCAATAGAATGGAAGGCGGGGGCTTTTGATGATCGTAATATTTATTTCAAAGCCTGAAAATGTTTGGCAGAGCCCTTTAGTATTTTCCGATAAGCTATCTTTAAAGGTTGAAAAAAATGGGGGCGGAGGCTTAGGTATTTTGCGATGAACATAACGCTCATTTAAAAAATTGAAAAAAAGAAAGTAATTATAATTTTCTCAAGCATTTAGTGCTTATTTCGAAAAAGTGAAAGGAGGAGCCCCCTTAGCACTATTTTATGAGCGTAATACTTATATTAGATACTGAAAAGGTAGGGTGGAGCCCTTTGCATTTTCTGATAAGCGTAATACTATATTCAAGAGTCGAAAATGGAGGCGAGGCGCCTGGCATTCTTGCAATGAGCGTAGTCATCGTTATAAGTTTGAAAATTTGGGCCTTAGCATTCTCTGATGAGTATAATACCACCTTCAAATGTTAAAAATGTAGGATAAGGCGCCTGACATTTTTAATAAACGTATTCCTTATTTCAAGTACTGTAAGTAGTTTTAGTACTGGTATTCCTTGTTTTAAGTTCGAAAATGTAAGATGAAGCCTTAGCATTTTCTAATAATCAGATTATCTCCCAAAATTGCAAATGTAGGGCAGGGCCACTAGCATTTTTCGTTTTCTGCTCCTATCCCGATGGGATGAGGGAGAAACTACATAGTTTGTCACTTATTTCTTGGTCCTATGTAAGATGAAGCCTTAGCATAATCAGAATCTCCCAAAATTGCAAATTTAGGGCAGGGCCGCTAGCATTTTTCGTTTCTGCTCCTATCACTATGGGATAAGGGAGAAACTACATAGTTTGTCAGCATCTTCACTTATTTCTATCTTCACTTAAGTATATATTTAAGCATATAGAACATTATATAAGGCATAATTGATTTGCTATAGAAAAATTGATAAAGCGAGAAGGTTCTGCCCCTGCTCTTTAGGTCCTGTATGTGAATATTCCCAACTCGTGTTTGGGCTCGGGCTTTCGGGTAAGTAATTTGGTAATAAATGTATTGTAGTATAATTATGTCACAGCGATAGCTGTTTGATAAGTACTATTTCAATGGCATATTAAGCCTTATTCCTGCAACAGCTAAATCTTCATTTCCTAACATCCGTAGTATTCCTTGTTGGAGCGGAACCCTATTAAATCTTTTTAAAATACTGGAATAACCTTAAATTCAGTCTGAATTTATAAAATAACGAACGGTAACACCGTTAAATGTGGTAAAGTAAATAATTGTTCAGGACTTACCAATTATCAACCTCTTACCGGTTAACACTATTACGACGAAAAAGACGTAAAAAAACTAGCACGACGTGGCCTATAAAGTATGTAGAAGGTACTAACGACCGCTTTTGGATGAAAATCCAAACGCCAATTAATCCTAGTTGCGCCCAGCGCACTACCTGTGGTGATGGTACACGTGGAGGGGATGGAAGTCACTTTTGATTGGCTTCACTTGGATTTCACACTTGGCTAGCGTGGTAGACTATGGTATTACCCTTCTCGCAATGAGAAGATGGCCCGCGCCCAGCAGTGGGACAGTTTGAACATACAGGGCCGATAAAAAAAAACTACTAGGCATATTATTATAATGGCAAAAGCGTAAAAATGATATGAAAATAATCGCAAGCGAAGCGAGCGTGAATTTATTTAGCTTTATAAAATGACCTGTGACTATTCTCATACGAATTTGTTACGAGCTAACTTTCGCTTTAATAATACTAGTGAGGAGTTAGAAAGATGAAATCGGATGAGATGTACTTATACATACTCAATACGTACTGTACGTACAGTACAGCGAGCGTATTGAGTATAAAACTGCACGAATGAAGCGAGCGCGAATGTTTTTGTTTAGGTAAGTATATAAATAAATAACTGTTCTCACACGAACTATGATTATTACTTAGGTGGTGCGGGGCTGCGTGGGTGCGTATATGGAAAATATACCTTCACACAACGCTCATGACGTCAGAGATCGTGTTGCTGTCGGGTATATTTTCAAATCCAGAAAGCGAAAATCTATTCATTAAAGCCTACCTTTACCTAACATTTGTGACGTCACTGGTGCGTGTTGACTTCGGGTATACGTTCAGTTTGGAAACGCCCGCGCAGTTATTTTAAAACATACCCGGCCGCAACGAAACGAGTAAAAAATCTTTTTTTTTTTTTTTTGGCCCAGGGGAAACCCTTTATGGGTACCACTGCGCCTCGGGGGAGGCCGCGTGGTTATGTGGGAGTCCCGCCCAGGCATACTGCCTGGTATACCGGGTTACCCACTAAAACCCCTGGGGTGTTTAGTCCGCGCGCCTTTGTGCCGGGCCTATGGGTGCACTCTTCGCACTCATCCACGGGCCCGGCGGCGCCTGTCCTTTCGGACCCACCTCTGGCGGGTGCTCAACACCCGCCGTCCTTGAGAGGCGCGCGGAAACACCGCGCGCGGAAACACCGCGCGCGCCCCCTCTGGGCTTATTAGCTGGGCGACGAACTCCCCCGAGTCCATCACCCAAAGCCCCGGCTTCCCTCTGTGAACCCCCATACGTACACAGAGGAAAGCTACCACCTCTTTTCCTTCTGTGAACCCCCATCCGTTCACAGAAGGAAACCTCCACCTCCGGTCCACCACACCAGAGTTCCAGTTTCAGTCTGTGAACCCCCATCCGTTCACAGACTGAAACCACCATCTCCTCGATGCGAGCACCCGACTCAGTGTGCAATGTGTTGGCACACTGAGCCCGGTGATCGCATCCCTTCCCAGGTTGATGAAGAGCCGGTCTGACCAGTTTCCGGCTCTCCATCAAGCCACCTCCCAAAGGTCTCTCGACTCCAAGTGTAAACACCGGAATCGAGAGACCACCACGTCTCATAGATGCCCAACGGGCCCCATCCACCATCTCTTAGTGCGAGCACCCGACTCGGTGTGTTTTTTTTTTTTTTTTTTTAACGAGTAAAAAACCTAACCTAACCTATAATCCTAACATATAAAAATAACCATCCCTTTGTCTGTCTCTGTATTCGTTGAAAGGCACTAAAACGGGTATAGATTACAGTATAGCAAAATGGAATGTCCTACTTGAAAGTATACCCCAAAAAAATGTTGCAGTCGGGTATACTTTGAAATCCTTAATACGGCTATATATATATTTTTATTGTATATCCGAACTCAACACTATGGAGCGTTGTGTAAAGGTATAACGTTGCAGTTGGCACGTTGCAGCGCCCTGTACGAGCGCGTGGTGGTGCTGGAGCAGCGCAGCCGCGAGCAGGACATCGCGGCGGCGAGCCTCTCGAGGCAGGCGGCGGCGCTCGCGCTTGCCAGGAGCAAGCAGGGCGCAGACCTCGCGCTCAGGTACTGCATGGGACAGTACGTGTGGCGCGTCGACACCTTCCGCGCCAGGCTCGACGCCATGCGGCGGGACCCCGCCAGGATGCTCTACAGCCCCGGGTTCTACACCTCGCCCGCCGGATACAGGTCATGGCGCTAATCTCGCTCTATACAGACTTATTACTATTTATCGTCACAGATTATAACCTCGCAGCTCGCCGCACGACCGACTCTTACAGCCTCCGGCCGATACTCGACCGCTTCGTCAAAAAGTTGGCAGTGTTACTCGACACAGGATCGGACCCACAGTCCCGCACCCGATACGAGGGAAGCGCACATCTCGGTGGGAAGAGACGCCCGACCTTATCGAGGATCAAGTTGTTCACTAACTAGTTTAGCCAGGGGAGGGATCCAAAATTCAATGTAGCCAAGAAATGTCGTAGTGTAAGGATGGTGGCGAGTGTACCGTGTCCGTCCGCAGGTTCTGCATGCGGCTGAACATCTCCCCGCAGAGCGAGTGTTGCCTCGCGCTGCACGTGCACCTGATGCAGACGGAGCACGACGATACCCTCGAGTGGCCCTTCAACGGACGCATCTCCTTCGCCATGATCAACCAGCGGGACCCGGAGCTGACGCAGCGCGACACCATGATGTCCAACAGCAGCCTGGTCGCGTTCCGGCGGCCCGCGGCACAGATCTGCGCGCGAGGCTTCGGGTACTCGGAGTACGCGACCCTCGGGGACGTGCTCGGGAACGGCTTCCTCAAGGACGACCAGCTCGTCATCAGGGTCAACATCAAATGCGTCTGACGCTGCGACTGCGACTGCGCACTGCCGTCTTTATGAATCGCAGAGACGCGACTATTCGCTAAACAAGGGGGTATCTGTAGGGATATCTGTAGAGGTATTCAGAACTTATTCGGATTTGGAATCTATATATATATTTTTTTATTCGACAATAGGCTTGCGCTTGACCGTCAACTCACCTGGTGTTAAGAGACAGTTATGGTCTACGATGGAGCGCGCTTGCCAAGAAGACACCTATTCACTCGCGATTTGAAGACACCTAGATTATATCTATTCGGAAAGACCCATTCAGGAAGCGCATTTCACATTTTAGCAGTATGCACAATAAAAGTGGAGCCAAAGCGCGCGTTATCGCTTTTTCGTGCTTCTTGCTGTCCGATAGAAAAAAGGTCATGGGGGAATGAGATCATGCAAAGCAGACGCACTCTCATAAAGATAAAGACTATGAATACAGTCTTTATCTTTAGACTGACAAAGAAACTCACCGAAATGTATGCGATAAAAAACCGATAAACTAGTAACTTTGCGACGGTGGCGCTCCAGACTTTGGAGTTAAGTCTGGACAAGGGAATTGTCACAAAAGAGCCTCCTAGCACGCCTCTCAGTGGTCTCTAACGCCTCGAGCTGGTACTTAGCAGATTCATCCCAAAGGTGCGAACAGTACTCCATGCGCGACCGAACTTGTGCTTGGTATAGTGTAAGCAACTGTTCCGGCGTGAAGTACCGACGCACCTTCGAAAGGATCTATATCTCCGTCTCTCTCATTTCCATAGAGAATGACAGAGACGGAGATATAGATTCCGATGAGGATACTGACAATGACAGTTTATACTTGTAATACTTGAGGCATTTCATTTCTATCTACAGTAATGATTTCATACCTTAGTTTTACCATGTGTTATCCAAATTATTAGGAAGAAATATATTTCAATTTTCTGTTTAAACGGAGTCACTAAAAATGTATATATATTTAAGTACCTTAGAACATAAGCTTTTAAATGAGGTATATATAATTAAAGGGTTGTAAGTCTAAAGGGTCTAAGTGCCATTTTTTTAATATATTTATTTCATTTGCATATATTTAGGCACATAGATCGTATTTTTATAATAATATTGTTTTTATTTTGGCACTTGGACCCTTTAGAATTACAACCCTTCAATTTCTGCTGAATAAAGTGCCCAATATTGGTACCTCTCCCTTTAAATCTAATTTTAATGTCGATGTTTTCCCGTCACATTGCCGAATAACCGAGATATTGTTCTCTGGGACTATTAAGGCGAGGCTTCCCAACAACTTTAGGTACGCCAACGTAACGCATAAAATACATATTAACTAAAGACTATAAAAGTAATACATCAGTTATTTTCAATGAAAACCCTTGCCCGGTATTTACCTGTAGTATTACGAGAATCTCTACATAATGTACGACTCAACATTCCAATAATGGGAAATTAACGGAAAACGACCATAAATACATGTATAGCCCCGTTAGGAAAAGTAAAGATACTTTTTATTTTGTTTTATACGCTTTACATTGTCTAGGTAAGTGTTGTACTTAATAATTGTTTTATTCTTGTACCTATTTAAGTATTGCGAGGTACATTCCATACCCAGTAATATTCTTATGATTAAATCAAGAAGACTCGGTGCCTTATGTGTTATCATTTACTAGATTATAGGCTTGTTGTTTTATTTTAAGTAAATATTTCTTTCTAATATTTGTTCTTTTATATAACCAACAAAAAATTAACTTTACTTACATTTTACCCAATAGTACTTCTATTTATATTTTTTGTTAGTGTCTATTTTTGGGAGATAAGCCCCCGTATTCTGAACCCATTCGGTTTCGGAATCGATTCGATTTGTATATCTCCGTCTCTGTTATTTTCATAGAGAATGACAGAGACGGAGATATACAAATCGAACCGATTCCGAAACCGAATGGGTTCAGAATACGGGGGAAGGTCCTAAACAACAACAGGTGAGCTAGCCTTTATTTGGCCGCGGTCCTATTGCGTAATGTTGTGTGATCTTTGTGATGGATTCGTGTGGAACTGTAACAATCGAATTATAATGCAGACAAGTACCAACAGAGCTACACAGTACGATCGCGGGCACAAGGGGGCCGCCGACCAACAAGTGTTATATTATAATACGGACAAGTACCAACAGAGTTACACAATAGGATCGCGGGCAAACAAGGGGACCGCCGACCAACAAGTGTTATATTATAATGCGGACAAGTACCAACAGAGATACAAAGTACGATCGCGGGCACACAAGGGGGCCGCCGACCAACAAGTGTTATATTATAATGCGGACAAGTACCAACAGAGTTACACAATAGGATCGCGGGCAAACAAGGGGACCGCCGACCAACAAGTGTTATATTATAATGCGGACAAGTACCAACAGAGATACAAAGTACGATCGCGGGCACACAAGGGGGCCGCCGACCAACAAGTGTTATATTATAATGCGGACAAGTACCAACAGAGTTACACAGTAGGATCGCGGGCAAACAAGGGGGCCGCCGACCAACAAGTGTTATATTATAATGCGGACAAGTACCAACAGAGCTACACAGTACGATCGCGGGCACACAAGGGGGCCGCCGACCGACAAGTGTTATATTATAAGTACCAACAGAGCTACACAGTACGATCGCGGGCACACAAGGGGGCCGCCGACCAACAAGTGTTATATTATAATGCGGACAAGTACCAACAGAGTTACACAGTAGGATCGCGGGCAAACAAGGGGGCCGCCGACCAACAAGTGTTATATTATAATGCGGACAAGTACCAACAGAGCTACACAGTAGGATCGCGGGCACACAAGGGGGCCGTCGACCAACAAGTGTTATATTATAATGCGGACAAGTACCAACAGAGCTACACAGTACGATCGCGGGCACACAAGGGGACCGCCGACCAACAAGTGTTATATTATTTTCGAAATAATGCGGTCTCGTCGGTCACCAACCCGCCATTGTTTCCATTATAAGTCGAGGAGATACTAAAACTAGGCATCTTACTACTAAAATCAAAGTGACCATATTCAATAAATTCGTTTTTATTTTTTATTCAATTCTTACAAAATACCGTAAATCGATTGAGAAAACTGTTACCTTAATAAAATATAGGAATTTAACTTACATCATCTAAGATTACATTGTTATCTAACGTTCTTATCACATACAGTGATCACATACCTGACATCACACACCCGACGTGACATACACACGTCGACCCTCCGATGATCTACGAAATTGATCAGTTACAGTTGGTCGGAATGAAATTACAGAATGTAAACTACGTGTAACCTCATAAGATAGTTCTCGGCCCGCTTCACTGCGCGAAATAAACCGCTGCTAGAACAGGCATGTCTCATACCCACTCGAAAACAAAGATGGAGATCTTAAGAAGGAGTCACACTCACACCTGTATTTCTCATTTACATCTAATTTACAAATTTGACCAAATTATGGCCAAATATTAACAAAAAAAAACAATTTCGCACCTACTTATAACAAAACCACTACAAACGGTCTGCTTCACTTACAGACATACATACTTCAGCCTCTGAAAGTACCTAAATGATTTCTCTATAACATCGTAACTGAAAAGAACGGTGCCGGTTAGTTTTTACAATTTTATCACCTATCATACGATTACAGTAGAATGAATATCTCGTTCTAGGCAGGGTTAAAACGTGTTTGATTAGTTAAAGACCATATTACTTAAGTAATATGGTGAAGTGTCGTCTTATTATAGAGTATGTAGATTGTGGTAGGTACAATCATTTGATAGTTTCGTCTGGAAAGTTTTCCGGGAGTTTTGAAAATAGTGCTGTTATAAATTTCAATGTGCTATTTTTTACCCGACTGCGAATGATAAATGATAAATTCGTTTATTGAGATAAAAACGGAAAAATACCAATTACAAAATATTAAAATATTTTTGCTTGTAATATCGGCGTTTGTAAGCCAATATCGTCAAAAACAGTTTAGCGGTGACTCATACACTTTTAGCACTGGTTTAATAACACTCCATTGATTGTATTTGTTCACTACAATAAAAATGAATGAGGGTGGTAATAGAAAGATAATAAGTTTATTTTATTTTGATTATCACTTATTTCTCAGTTTTTAGCACTGTTCCCTCAATAATTATTGTTTATATCACTACACTATTCAGTTTATGGTCCACAGTCGATGTTTACAATTTACAACGTAAGAATACGCAGCTAACACTATCACTTTATTTGGCGATGATTTTAAAACGTTTTCACTATTTCCACGTCTAGTCTAGTCTAGATAACGTTATCACATTACACGATTCATAAGTTTGTTGATCTAAAAATTAGTTTTATATTTTTAAATAATTTTTATGCACGGAGACGTATTGTTCGAATCGACCGCGTCACTCACTCCCGAAAGAAGGAGGGTTATGTTTTTCGAGTGTATGTATGTATATTCCTTTGGCACGCCCTAGAGCCTAAACGGCTTGTCGTATTTTTATGTGAGTGGTGTCAATAGATTCGTCTTAGTCGTGAGAGTGACACTGGGTACATCAAAATAAAAAAAAAACAAAATTAAGGGTTTTTGGCGGCAAAAAGTAATCTCAAAAAAAAAAGAAGTTTTCAAAATACATTGAGTGTGGTATCAAAATAAAGAATTTTTAACGGTGATTATGAATATATATATAACTTATATGTTTTATTGTAGTTTGGAATAGGAAATGCTAATAAATCACTTCACACTTATAAAATAAATGCGAAGTTTGTTACTTCTTTACGGTAAAACGGCTTGACGGGTTTGGCTGAAATTTGGCACACAGGTAGTTTATATTCTGGATTAACACATAAAGATACTTTTTATCCCGGGATTCCCGCGGGAACGGGTAAAACAGGATTAAACCTATTTCCTACCTCAAAAAATTACCGACAACTGTTCCATTATAAATGTGTTTTAAGGTAAGGAGAGGGGAGAAGGGAGGGAGAGGTAGGGGGGGGGGGGGTGTTTCGAGTGTATGTATGTATACCTGTATGTTTCTATATGATCGCCTAAAGGGCTTGACCGATTTTGATGTGAGAGGTGTCGTTAAATTAGTTTTCACTTCCGGAGTGTTATAGGCTATATTTTTTTGTAATAAAAATCATACATCTCTTACAAATATAAAAAAACGCGTGTTTTTTGTAACTTCCAACGAACAAGTGATTTTACTAGATTTTTTTCTAAAGAATGCGCAATAATCTTTTACAGCTATTGTACGCATACTTTCTCACAAAAAACGTACACTCAACAGCGTATTAAGCGTAAAGAAATCGTAAGTTAGGCTGCAAAAACCTCTTTTCTGCAGTCTGGTATTTTGCTTTTCTTTTAACATTGATACTTGTTAATTTTTACATTGCTACAAACATGCATGCTTTGCCGCTCGAGCCGTCATTTTGTACTACTTAAGGCGCAGAGATGAGTTTGTTGGCCAAAACGCATGTCGAAGAAGACTGCGGCGCTACTACTCTAACACTTCGGATTTGGACGAAAAAAAGATTAAACATAAATTATAAGAAATTACTTACAGTTTATTTTATTTTAAAACTGTTTCATCATGAAGATTCAGAGGAATTCTGCGTTGCATCAACTACAGACAGATTACGCTTCACTGAGTACAATGCGAGCTGTACACATCACCATATTATGGTCCCTCTGTCTCTGCGCCGTGAGGTGGCAGATCTAACTCCTGCATAATGTTATAAACACCAAGATTGAATGCAGTGACCTTCTCACCCTGATTCAATTTCAAGTGCCGACCCGTACCTACTTCTAGTCGAAGCAATTTCTTAAATTTTCAATACTAAATAAAATCACACACATATAGTATGTTATATCAATACTTAAATTTCGAATTAAAATGATTACTGATCAATATGGCTTAGCAATTTTAATTATGTACTACTCTACCTACTATTTATTTATTATTTTAAAAAGTATGTATTTAATTACCAGATGCCTCCTGGCCTCCTGGCCTGTTAACTAAAATTATATCGGTGAAAACTGTAAGGCTTATTACGTACTATTAGTTTACACTATATATGTTCAAAGTTGTTTGTTTACCAAAAATAAAATAAGCCGGAAAGGAGATATTATCAAAAAAGTGTTTTAGGCACAATTTTATTCGTTAAGCGGCTCGAGAGGCAAAGATACGAGATAGCAAAATTGAAATTCGGAAAGAGCACATCAATATCTAACTCATCAATTTTCAAAGCTCCCGGGAAACTATCCAGGTAACCTCTTTTTAGGGTTCCGTACCTCAAAAGGAAAAAACGGAACACTTATAGGATCACTTTGTTGTCCGTCTGTCCGAGTGTCAAGACCTTTATCTCGGGAATGCGTGAAGGTATCGAAGGTATCGAGTTGAAATTAAAACCATATATGCAAATCCATAGTATCTTGCTGCAGAAAGAAAATTAAAAAAAATCAGTTTTCGTAAAAAAAAGTTATAGCCTAATATGTCGTAAAGAACGCACATTTCGACACTCACAAGGGAATCAAAACCTATGGGGTACTTCCCGTTGATCTAGAACTATGAAATTTGGCAAGAAGCATTGTGTACACATAGTACACTACACATATAGGAAAAAATCCGAAAACTGGACATTTTTAATTTAATCGCAAAATAATAGTGTATATGCAATCTAAGGAATGAGGGCCCAAATTTTAAAGGGAATTAACCGTATCATGTGGGGTATCATATGAAATAGCCTCATTAGCATAAGCTAAAACAGGTTTTTAAATATTTTTACGATGTATATTTTTCGGTTTATGAAGGGAAATATAAAAAAAATATATGATTTCCCCCTTTTATTTAGTTTGTACGGAACCCTCGGTGGGCGAGCCTGACTCGCACTTGTCCGGTTTTTTTGAGCACCAAATGACTGAAAATGATAATAGTATTTTTAAACAAATTTATGACTAAAATCAAACATAATAATAACACGCCTGCAGCGAGATATTGGAATGGTATACTTATATTAGTATTGTTATAATAGACGAGGACAGCACGCGGGTCCACAGATACACTCGTAACACAGTCGGTTCCGTCGCGTGGTCCGGATTGTGACGCACGCACGCAGCGGAGTGCTGTGCCTGTACGTACAGGTGACGCACACGTGTCCGTCTGGCGTCTCGAGCACGGAACTATTTGCATATTGTTTGAAGGTTATTTGATCGAAAGTAGTTCTATGATTTTACAAAACTGTTGAGCCGTTTTTTACGACAGATTTTTAAAATTTTAAAACAATTAGTTTAAAATTTGGTAACAACATTAAATTAATTATATACGACCCCATCGTACCTTTTACGTACCTAACGTTGTAATCGTTTACATAGCTATAAGTTATTTTACCACAAAATGAAGCTTACAGTAAACGTCATACTTGCTTATAAGTAAGTACACCACATGAATAGCTCTCATAAAATTAAAACTTATTATATGCACAATTTAAGCTTAAATATTTTTTTAAATACATACTAAGTAATTTTTAATTTATAGTACTTTTGAATTTTATCCAAACGGTGGTTTCTCATTCAGTCTATTTTTAGAACCATCTGTTAAATCTCTGCGATTCTATGCTTCAATTCTATGCTTTTTTAAATATATTTTTACAAATTATAACAATTATATGAAATATTGATAAGGGCGAAATATATAACAATTTTCATTTAATCAATTTATATTCACACTTAAATATACCGGATGTACTGATAATAAATAGACTACGCACATAGTCTCGAAGGGCCATTCGTGTGATTAGGAATAACTTACTCCGAGCCGAGACCTTTATTAGGAATAACTTACTCCGAGCCGAAACCTTTATTAGAAGAATTGCCTGTTAATACACTGATGTACTTTCGATCAAAAGTCTTTATTTTTATTATTGTATAGATTGTTCTCTTTCAGAAACTGGCCCGTCGTAAAACTCGTTCATATCGTTCAATAGATAACAAAATATCTACAATCTTACATAGAGATATTATCTCTAAGCAATCTTAATTCGAAGACACCTCACGACGAAACACACAAAATTAGGTGCACGAATAATGCCAAAATAAATACACATAGCGAAAGCAATGGAAATATTATATAAATTAATAAATAAGGAAGACGTTTCATTTGGAATTCATTTCAAATGCGTGTTGCAGCCGCCACACGACGCGTCCACGTCGCCGTCATACATCGCGCGGTGCTGCACGTTATCCTTACATAATACTCTGCTCATTCATATTACGCAGGAAGACATTCGACCGTCCAACAGCAGCGAGCCGACCCGACGAACGGCTGCAGAGCTAAACATGTCACAGATGCAGTTAACGAGTCTGCCCATTCACGGATCCCGTATCAGGGGCGGCGGCGGCGGCGGGTATCTCTAGTTGCAGATGTTGCAAACATGTGCGCGAAACACTCACGCCAAATGTGCAGTTCGCGACCCTCCCCTAACTACATACATACATATACACTGTGTTAACCAATACATGGAAATCGTGGCTCAATCGGAGATATTAGTGCGCAATCAAATGTGTCGCAGCGAATCGATCAGCCCGTGTATGGCGCGAGTAGGCGTGACCGTGTTCCCTCTCGTAGCCGTCCGTTGGAATACGTCGTCCCTTGAGTGTCGAGTGTTGAGATGCTCACTGATCACATTGCGTTAAAAATTTAATGAAAAATATAATCCTACTGTTAATATTAATGAATGAAATGAAGACCGCCGACCCTCGGTTGATAGATACTTCTCAAATGTGAACCGATAGATTAAAACCACAGGGATGCGGACGTGACGTCACTGACACTTCCACCTGTGGACCTTCCTGTCTATGGCTTATACGAATACTCAATCTACCGCTTTTAATTCGATAGCATTTTACTATTTTTAACATTAAATGAAGATCATCGTTGTTGTGTATCACGTGCTCATAATGGGGTATGTAAAGAAAAATGTAACATATTCAAACCATATTTATTACTTTGGGCTCTTAAAATGATAATATGGTGCGTATTTTTACGGAAATATAAAAAAAAAATTGACCTTTAGTCTACCTCTAAATGACGTCATACTCGTTAGAACCGCCTTTTTTATCTGTAGAAAGAAGTGGACGCCAGTTGTTGAGTAACAACTGGCGGCCTTATCGCTAATAGCGATCTCTTCCAGGCAACCTTATAGGCTGTTTAGTAGGTAATCATGGTGTTATTATATTCAGACGGATTTGTGACGTCATCACGCCTTTTTTTTCTTTAAACAAGTATCAATGTTAAAAGAAAAACAAAATACCCGACTGCAGAAAAGAGGTTTTTGCAGCCTAACTTACGATTTCTTTACGCTTAATACGCTGTTGAGTGTACGTTTTTTGTGAGAAAATATGCGTACAATCGCTGTAAAAGATTATTGCGCATTCTTTAGAAAAAAATCTAGTAAAAATCACTTGTTTATTACGAAAAAGTTCGTTGGAAGTTACAAAAAACAGGCGTTTTTTATATTTGTGAGAGATGTATGATTTTTATTACAAAAAATATAGCTTGACACTCAGCAAGTGAAAACGAATCTAACGACACCTCTCACATCAAAATCGGTCAAGCCCTTTAGGCTTTAGGCGATCATATAGAAACATACATACCCACATACATACATACACTCGTAACACCCCCCTCTACCTCCCCCTCCCTTCTCCCCTCTCCTTATCTTGAAACACAATTATAATGGTACAGTTTTCGGTGATTTTTTTCCCGTTCCCGCGTGAATCCCGAGATAAAAAGTATCCGTGGTTATCCAGATTATAAACTACCTGTGTGCCAAATTTCAGCCAAACCCGTCAAGCCGTTTTACCGTGAAGAAGTAACAAACTGACACAAAAATCGCATTTATTTTATAAGTGTGAAGTGATTTATTAGCATTTCCTATTCCAAACTCCAATAAAACATATAAGTTATATATATATTCGTAATCACTGTTAAAAATTCTTTATTTTGATACCACACTCGATGTATTTTGTAAACATTTTTTTTTTTGAGATTACTTCTTGCCGCCAAAAATCTTAAATTTTGTTTTTTTTTAATTTTGAGGGACCCAGTGTCACTCTCACGACTAAGACGAATCTATTTGACAAGTTGAGTTTCGAGTGTGGTATCAAAATAAAGAATTTTTAACAGTGATTACGAATATATATATCATCATCATCATCTCAGCCATAAGAAGTCCACTGCTGGACATAGGCCTCCTCCATGGATTTCCAAAAAGACCGATTGGAAGCGGCTTGCATCCAGCGTCTTCCCGCCACTTGTATGAGATCATCTGTCCAACTCGTGGCTGGTCTTCCTACGCAAATATATATATAACTTATATGTTTTAATGCAGTTTGGAATAGGAAATGCTAATAAATCACATCACACTTCACACAAAAAATATAAATGCGAAGTTTGTGTCAGTTAGTTACTTCTTCACGGTAAAACGGCTTGACGGGTTTGGCTGAAATTTGGCACACAGGTAGTTTATAATCTGGATTAACACATAAGATACTTTTTAACCCAGGATTCCTGCGGGAACGGGTAAAACCTATTTCCTACCTCAAAAAAATCACCGACACCTGTTCCATTATAATTGTGTTTTAAGGTAAGGAAGGGGGGGGGGGGTGTATGTATGTGGGTATGTATGTATATCTGTATGTTTCTATATGATCGCCTCAAGTCTAAAGGGCTTGACCGATTTTAATGTGAGAGTTGTCGTTAGATTCGTTTTCACTTGCTGAGTGTCAAAGGCTATATTTTTTTGTAATAAGAATTTTATATCTCACTCAAATATAAAAAACGCGTGTTTTTTGTAACTTCCAACGAACTTTTTCGTAATAAACAAGTAATTTTACTAGATTTTTTCTAAAGAATGCGCAATCATCTTTTACAGCGATTATACGCATACTTTCTCACAAAAAACGTACTCAACAGCGTATTAAGCGTAAAGAAATCGTAAGTTAGGCTGCAAAAACCTCTTTTCTGCAGTCGGGTATTTTGTTTTTCTTTTAACATTGATACTTGTTGATATGACAGTTGTCATAGAGATATTATCTATGCTTGATATTTAATGCCAATGCTGTCAGCATCAACTTTTTTTTTAGTAACTGTGACGTCATTTTAGAGGTCGACTGAAGGTCATTTTTTTTTATATTTTCGCAAAAATTTGCGCCATCTCATCATTTTATGGGCCCAAAATAAAAAGATATGGTTTATAGACATACAATCTCGAAATGGTTTTGGAATCAGCATATGTTACATTTTTCTTTACATACCCCATTAAAAATAAAATTACCGAAAAAATTCTTTACATATCCCATTTTCACTGCATTTCATAATTATACTTAAGCTTCATCATCATCATCTCAGCCATAAGAAGTCCACTGCTGGACATAGACCTCCCCCATGGATTTCCAGAAAGACCGGTTGCGCGCGGCCTGCGTCCAGCGTCTTCCTGCCACTCGTATGATATCTTCTGTACACCTCCACCTTGTGGCCGGTTCGTGGTCTACTTAAGCTTATCGCGAAATAATTAGCGTCAATTTTGTACAATTCTCTAAATTCGTCCCCGTTTACGTCTTTTTCAAATTTCATACTAAAAAAAGGACGGGAACAGTGTCAGCGCTATTCATTTAAAGAACGGTATGTTAAATCGAGCACGCTCGACACCAAAACATAAACGTAATACTTACAAAAACATTCATATGGACATCTATCTTAACAATAATAACATGATTTCGTTATAATAGTAAAAATCGTACAAAATGTAATATACATCGAAGAGCGGCGTCGGTTCCGTCGCATCGCTCACCGAGCTGAGATACCGTCGCGTCGTCGGTGGAGTCTCCGCGGCGCGCGGCGTGGCTACAGCGAGCCGCTGGAGTCGCCCGGGAAGTGCAGCAGGTTGTCGCCGCTGCAGCTGTGCGCCGGGGAGGAGGCGGGGTCGGGGGAGGCGCGGGAGGCGGAGCTCAGGCTGCTGGAGCTGAGCTCCTCCTGCTCCCGCTCCCGCTCGTAGCGCACGCTCTCACTCGCGCCTGCAACCAACGCGCACACACCCATACATCACCACCGATACTTTACACTCGCACCTTCATCACTCACGTATTTCGTTCGACGGGAACCTACATCCTTATTACCTACTGTTTAATTCAATATTTGCGAGTATATTGTCCTGTGTGTTTCTACAACAGTAGTCCGCCCGGGAGCGCCGAGCCGAGCGTCACACCATTCCGGGTGTGCGGCTGTCACAGGCTCACAGCCATTTCAGTAGTAGTCGCACGGAGAGGGCGTTCCAGACATACATACAGATTTGGTGTTATAAATATTATACTTGCTCGGAGAGGGCGTTCCAGACATACACACAGATTTGGTGTTATAAATATTATACTCGCTCGGAGAGGGCGTTCCAGACATACACACAGATTTGGTGTTATAAATATTATACTCGCTCGGAGAGGGCGTTCCAGACACACACAGATTTGGTGTTATAAATATTATACTCGCTCGGAGAGGGCGTTCCAGACATACACACAGATTTGGTGTTATAAATATTATACTCGCTCGGAGAGGGCGTTCCAGACATACACACAGATTTGGTGTTATAAATATTATACTCGCTCGGAGAGGGCGTTCCAGACATACACACAGATTTGGTGTTATAAATATTATACTCGCTCGGAGAGGGCGTTCCAGACATACACACAGATTTGGTGTTATAAATATTATACTCGCTCGGAGAGGGCGTTCCAGACATACACACAGATTTGGTGTTATAAATATTATACTCGCTTGGAGAGGCCGTTCCAGACATACACACAGATTTATTCTTATAAATATTATACTCGCTCGGAGAGGGTGTTCCAGACATACACACATATTTGGTTTTTGAATTTTCATTTTTATTATATTTGATTTTAAACACTCCTTAATATTATCAACAAATCGTAGGTACTGTGAGAAGCGGTCGAATATACAGAACAATGTTGTTACTCGCAAACGATAAATATTTATAATGGTACAAGTTTTAGGCACGATCGAATATAACATGGCTTTAATGATAATGTAGCCATAACTACACAATAAGTATATTATTTCCTAATTGTCTCTAATCGCGAACAACACGCCCTCGGCCCTGTGACCGGCGAGCTCCGAGCTCGCGACAGTCTGCGCTATGACCGGCGAGCTCCGAGCTCGCGTCGGTCGGCGCTCGTGACCAGCGAGCTCCGAGCTCGCGTCGGTCGGCGCTCGTGACCAGCGAGCTCCGAGCTCGCGTCGGTCGGCGCTCGTGACCAGCGAGCTCCGAGCTCGCGTCGGTCGGAGCTCGTGACCAGCAAGCTCCGAGCTCGCGTCGGTCGGCGCTCGTGACCAGCGAGCTCCGAGCTCGCGTCGGTCGGCGCTCGTGACCAGCTAGCTCCGAGCTCGCGTCGGTCGGAGCTCGTGACTAGCGAGCTCCGAGCTCGCGTCGGTCGGCGCTCGTGACCAGCGAGCTCCGAGCTCGCGTCGGTCGGCGCTCGTGACCAGCGAGCTCCGAGCTCGCGACAGTCTGCGCTTGTGACCGGCGAGCTCCGAGCTCGCGTCGGTCGGCGCTCGTGACCAGCGAGCTCCGAGCTCGCGTCGGTCGGCGCTCGGCAAGCAGACTGTTCACGATATTGGACACGCAAAAACAAACAATCGTTACATGAATTCATTATTATAGACATTATGCTTAAATACCTATTGAATAAACGATCGAAACGATCATGTCTTCTGTAAATTCGAGATGTTGAAATTCATTCTTAAAACAAATACTATATAAAAATTTGATACAGATATTAAACTATGATAAATAAATCACAGCGCCTTAATTCATCGATAAATGAAACATCAATAAAAAGGTTCCCAAAAATTACAAACATCTGATCGATATTTTTATACGAAAGTATATTCGTACACATTCTTAAATGAATTAATTAAAAAAAAAACTTGCTTCCAATAATACATTTACATTAATTGCATAACAGAAAAATAAAAACAAAAATATAGCTGTATTTCCGTCGAAGACGATTAATTTAAAATTTTCTAAACGAATCGTGAATCACTTAATTTAATAGCAATTGTACTAAATAATATCATAAAGCGCTGCCATCCCGGTGAGGCGATGTGTATCCCGCTCGCACGCACGCCGCAGCGGCCGACTCCGGTCCTGCTCGCACAATCTACTCGCCCCGAACGTGCAAGCGGGATATGTATGCAACGCACTTGGGAAATTGATTAGTATTATAAAGGAACCAATAACACTGCCAATTACTTAAAACGTCAAGTCTTAAAAATATCTACAATATACGAGATAGATAAAAAAATATATTTCATCGTGAACTCGCGGACACCTAAGAATCTGTTATTACTAGATTCTGAATGATACATGAAGAACAGGTACATACTCGTATATTACGATTATAGAAATGTAAACATGGCACAATAGGTCACTCATATTTTACATTATAAACGCAAAGCGTGACAGTAAAGCTTCATTTGCGGATTGTTATTTGGACCCCCTAGACATCGCTATAAGAGATGAGTGTAACTCCAGAGCTCTGCCTTCTGGCACGTGCATCCTCATCCAGTGCCACCCTTCAAGGCATTTGCAACACATGAATTTCAGGAGCGTTTGTGAGCTAGGTATTTTGTGATCATCACAGTACCTATTAATTACTGTTCCAGTTTCAGTTGGTTGGTTCTTTGTGTACCCCAAAACACTGTTGAGCCTGGTGGTAGGTACGAGTACGTTCGATATATATACTGAGCTGCAGTCTCTTTAGTTAGGGCCAGATTAGCCTTGCCGTCGACAGCCGACCTGAGCTTTAAATGATTGAGCTTCAATTATTTAAAATTTTATATGCCTACCTTTAAACTGGTTAAGCAAGTATTGTCCAAAAACCAATCAAATCATTTTATTGCTGTTTATACGTACAGTTTGGATTTTTATATGGAATTATAACAATTCTAGATTTTCCCTAAACCTGCCTCTCCGGCAGGCATGCAATGCTGGAAGTCGGCTCACCGAGTGCTTTTATAAATGACATTTCATAAAAAAAAACTATTACAGATAAAAAAAAACATAGTTTTTTTTAAAACTAAAAAAAATGCAATTCATTTGTTTTTTACGTATTATGTGCGTAGCACAAATGTTTTCGCTTGCAAAATGTAGTTTCTCTCCTAAGGGACCTAAATTACACACCAATAATGCAGCTTTACATCACGCTTTGGGTTTTTAGGGGTTTTTCTGTATAATTTAACTTTGCCTGTCATCAATTAAAATTTAGATGAAAAATCTCTTTGTTAATATGTATATATATTATATGTATGTTTGTTCCCAATTTTAAATGTATCTTCAGGTTTTGTGTAATTTCCCAAACACGCCGTATAACATTTTCACACCGTGAAGGTCACCTTCGAGTGCACAACAGATCATATAAATAACTTAATAAAGACTAATAATTTGACTACTTAATCTACCTGCAGCTCACGGCTAGAGCTCTATACACACATATATTATGCACCGATTACGTATCACTATAATAAAACTATGTAATAATTTCAAAAATTTATGTAGGTACATAAAAAAATAAATATTTGTCATGATTCAACATATTAAAGCTAAAACATAGGTATTTTAGAAAATAATACTCAGTTAATAAATTATAATTGTAGGAAGCCGTGTATGCGATGAGAAGGTGTAACAAATGGCGTAACATACAACACAAAAAAAACAACACCGGTGCGGCCTGAATAGGTGATTAATTTACTTCACAAATTATTTTGCGGTGTATGTATTATCGTGATGTACAATATCGAGCCGTACATTATTAGCATCGTACATTATTGGCTTCCCAATGAGGTATTATTTATATACCAGATGACTACGTCATTAGAGACAAACTGGATCAAATGACAATTTCAATTGAAAGTATTTCACCTTTGTTAGAAACCGTTTCATATTTGTTTAAAATTGTTTGATTTTTATTGGAAGCCTTTTGAACTCTATTAAAAATGTTTCACCTCTGTTCCAAACTGTTTTAGTTAATCTACTTGAAAGTGTAATTTAGCGTAAAACTTGTAACGGTTGATGCAATAGAGCACACGGCTCTGGCACCTCATCTGCTAGCTTACACCTATTATAAGTTAATACTGAGCTATTGTAAATATAAGAAAAATATACACGACAATAAGAAAGTAACATGCCTCACGTATACCTTATACAATAAGTGTAGAGATGGAACTAGCAGACTTGACAGTAACGATATCAAACAAACAATCGCACAGAACAATATTAGACGAGTGGCCACTCGTTTTACCACCATTCCACTCATTTAATAAACGTCACTAGAATAATACTAATGATACGCAATTTTACTAACTTGGATGCCATATTTACTTTCAGTTATTTTGTTGTAGATTACTGAACCGATTTGATAAAATGTATATGGGACCACCTCTATACCAAACAAAAAAGAAATATCAAAATCGATTCATAAATGGCGAAGTAATCGCTTAACACACAGCCGAATCAAAAACTTCCTTTTCCTTTTTGAAGTCGGTTTAAAAAGTAAATGTATGGGATTAACATTAGCTAAAGAAATGTCGCGTGAGGTCACGTCCCATTTATTTATCATTACAAAGCTTCATCGTCAGTGTGTATACTTGTCTAAGGCTGCAGTAATCCGGTAATATTTTTGCGTATTTTTATAAATGCGATAAATTATTCATTACAAAATAGTAATTTTGTCCAATAAGTGGCGATAGTCGCGGTGCCAACGTTTTCTGTTATTTTCGTACAACGTATATATTATTTTGAATTAGGAATGAATGGTGTTGACAACACAAGAACGGCGCTAGTATAACTTTTAGTGTAAGTAGGTAGTTTAAGTGTAGAGTTTGCTCGACGTGCACTATTATTGGAAAAATAAATGAGACGTCATTACGAAAAAAGCATTATTAGGAACATAAGTATTTTACAAGAACAGTGTAAACTGCATTCAACTGATCTCCCAGATAATGTCATTCATTGCACTTAGAATGAATGACATTATCTGGGATATCGGAAAATATTATAATTGTAAATCAATAGCACACTGGCAGTGGCCAGCCACACGTTCGCCAGCATTTAACAACAAACGGCACAGATTTATAAGCGTTGTATTCCTTCTCGTTCCACGCAATATATTGTTATGCATAGTGCATTACTGTAACAGATATACCTATAACTAAACCCAAGAAATAAGTACTAAGGAGCGAATATACGCATGTTTGGATTTTCTATAAGACAAAGGAAGTAAACGGGTACAATCCACAAACTCCGATACCAGAATAGGCAAAACCTAATTTAATGGCTCGAATATTTATGGCGTTTCGACTTCCAATAGTCTTCATGGAAACTCCAAATCTTGTAATATTTTTGAGATTTTACATTTTTATTTTTTTATTTTTATTTTTTCGATATGACAACACCACTACCTTCATTACAATATTTATAAAATCATCGCCTATATCTAAGGTTAGGCATTAGTCGCGTAATTTTACATCACAAATGAAATATTTTAAGATTTTTTTGTCTTTTCCTGTGCTTAATCACTAAATTGCTTTACTTAGACTAACATAACTACGATCAGCGAATGTAGTGGAACTATCGGCTAGGTTCGTCACAACAATCGACAAAATGAACACATTACTTCTTCTTTCTACGCGATTTCTTAGATTTAGACGATTGCTTTGAAGAAGGCAAGGTTACGTTCGAAGCACCACTTGATCTCTTGTCCTCCTTGTCGCTGTCCGTGGAGAGCGCAGGAGATGCGTTTTCGTCCTCGGATGACTTCTCTATCACTTCGATCTCTTTACCTTCACATTTGGAGTCATCGTCCGCTTTCACTTCTTGACTCGTATATTTATCGTTTTCGACGACACTGAAGCCTTTCTCTTTTTTATCAGGAATCTTTTCGAGGTCTATCAGATTGAAAGCGCTAGTGGACTCTTTTATGGAGGAGATAATGCTATCTATGTCGATTTTGCAAATCGGACTGGATAGTTTCGTATCGTCGACTTCGAGAAGGCTATCCCTCATGACTTCGAGTCTAAAATTGTCCAAGCCGAAGTCCAGTTCGAGAGGAGGCAAATCATGCAAAAGGGAGTGATGCTCTTCGACAAAATTCAAAGCCGAAGGAGCGTCGCACTGCGCAACCATTATATCCGTTCTCTTGCAGAGCCTCATCAGTTCTTCGTGTAAGGAGAGCGGTTCCTCGTCTTCCTCACGTTTGTTAGCCTTCCGGTTCTTTTCTAATTGGACGGCCTCGACATCGTCTTCTGTATTATCTACTATATTTTCTATCTTTGCACTCGCTGATCGCTTGTCCTCTTCCGATTTCTTAGAGTTTTTACCGGCAGCGATAGAACTCCACGATTTAATCGGCTTTTCTGGAATCACTTCGATATCATCGTTTCCTTTATCTATATCTAGTTGCGAAGACTTCTTGCGCATCTTGCTTCCCCTGCTCGTGGTGATTTGAATTTCTGGGAACTCGTCTTTAGTGGTGTCGATCACATAGACGTCCTTGACATCTATCTCTAATGATTTTTCTACTGGTTTTCGACTATCTTGGCCGGGCACCACCGGCTTGGGCTTTTTATCTTTCAAAGAGTCTTTCATAACAATATTTTGTTTATCGGCAGTGTCAGAGCTATCTACATTCTTAATCTTCGATTCTTCCAATTTAGCTTTAAGATCATATTCAGAAGCTAATTCGATACCAGACACGACGCTCCTTCTCTTATTGGAGCTTCTTAATTGAATATTACAATCGATATCTTCTAACGACCAATCATCTAATTTTGGTTGGCATTGTTCTTTCTCTATGGTTATTTTGGGTGAGCGAGACTTTTTAGCTTTGGATGAAAAGGAACAATAAGCCGATTCTATTTCCTCGAAAGGTAACGAAATAGAGACTAATTCTCCGCTACAAAGCTGGGCCTTTTCTTCGATAGCGTGTATTTCCACGAAGCTGTCATCTTCAGATTTATTTTGCGTGTCGTCTTGAGATTTTTTGATTTTGCGATTCCTTTTGGATTTTGTTTTATTTTCGTCACTTTTGTCGGAAGCCATCGACTGCGGACTGACGCTAAGTACTCGTTTTTCTGGTTCATTTAAAAGCATATCCCAAGCTTGTTCTTCAGTTTTTATTAGGACTTCTTCTAAGCGCAGAGTCTTCGAAACGTCGGCTTCTTTTCGAGACGATATCGTTCTTTCGAGAGGTTCGGTATTTATAGTCCAATCTAATTTAGGAGAATCCTTCTTCCACGCCGAGAAAGATTTCGGTTCGTTTCTCGGAGAGCTATCGCGATCGCTGGACCCTTCTTTCGAATATGGTTTCGGTTTCGGAAACTCCGTAGACTCCGTAGATTCGGCTACTGGCGCCCGTGTCGTCGTTAAATAGTTTACGTCTTTCTTTGTAGACGCTTTGGAATCAGATAATTCTTTAACAGACGTTTTCATTTCAGATGTAACTTCTTTTAGCGATACCTTCGATTCGAACGATTCCTTTTTAGCGGAGGATTTCGTATCAGAAGTTTCTTTCGTTAACGTTTTTATATCCGGCGATTCCTTTCCGGTCCTCGACTTCGTCTCGGATTTCGTTCCCTCGATCGGTTTCGTCGTTTCGAATACCTCCTTCCTGGGCGTTTCGGTTTCAGATTTCGATTCCTCGGTCGTTATCGAAGTGGCTTCCTTTTCAAATTTCATCTCTTCTGACGAGACCTTAGCCGCGGACGAATCTCTCTTCGCCGATACCGCTTCCACGGCCTCGTTCTTCGATGACGTCATTTCTTTTTTCATTTCGACTCCTTCTCGTTCCGTTATTTTACATTCGGAATTTCCTTTCGTCTTCGCCGTTTTCGAATCCCTTTTATCTCTGACTACTTTTTTGTCGTCACTCTTCGGCTTCGCACGAGTCACGGCTTCTAAAATCTGTGAAGAGATTTCGACGTTCGAATCCGTATTCGGCGGGTCGTCGGCTTCCGACATTCGTGCGTGTTCCGTGCGGTCGCGTGCGTCCATCCTCCCCGAGTCGGCGGAGTGCAGCGGCTGCACCGGTATGGTCGTGGTGCGGGGCAGCGGGCGCGCGGGCAGGTCCCGGGGCGGGAGCGCGGCCGGCGCGCGCACCACGGCTCGGAACGTGGTCTCGTCGCTGTTGGCGCGCGTGTAGTGCTCGTGCTCGTGGTCGTGCGGCGCGCCGCCGGAGCTGCGCGCGCGCACCACGCACCCGGCCGGGTCCACGGCGAGCTCCACGCCGCGGCTGCCCCCTCCCCCCGCCGCACCGTCCGCACCCTGCGCCGGCGCGCTGCACCACCACCCTATACCAAACCGAAGGCAACCGTTACTTTTTTCTTTTATTACGTGAACTGTCGTACAGGAGAATCAACGTTCATTTTACCGAGGGTAGGACGTATTTCGATTTCGACTATTTCCATACGTAAGTATTTTTACCATAATTATGTAGTCGAAGAGTTCGTATACTCGTAGTTTGACGATGACTCGATCGTGGTAACTCGAATATCGGTCTTTATCGGCGCCGAGCAGACGAACAGTGCTCGTCGAACGAATCAGGAGATCGATTACACATTTTATTCGAACGATTTTTAATTGAAAATTATGAATAACTATCTAATTGAAATTTTCGCTATCGATCTCGAGTTTTTTCTTGAAACATATCGATTTGCCACCGATACAACCCGACATTTAAAGCTAATTACGATTATTTTATTGTAAAACTATACTGTATACTGTTTTCGACTATATTCGGTAAAAACATTTTTGTATGGAAATCTTACCACCTTAATACGATCATTCTGTACGACGTTGCGTGTGAAGGAGCGAATATGAGAGTAGCTCTGCAGAGAGCGAGCGAGACCGCGCGAGTCGAGGGGTGTTAGTGCGATGGTGCCTTCGGCTTGTGAGCGGGCGGACGGCGGCGGCGCGGGGGGGGGGGGGGCTCGCCAGCGGCGCCGGGCCCGCGTCTCGACCACGGATCGAATCCACCGACACGATACCGACGTACGGAGTTAACGTTTTCATAACGATTTAATAAAACCGTTAATCGCTTTTTGGTGTCAGTTTTATCGTGAGATGAGCCGCCGCCCGCCGCGACACGAGCTAACGTGATGTCACTATGACCACATTGCGTGTCAAGCGAAGAAAGCTTTGCGGCAGATAAATACCGTTTTGTAATTGATGTGTTGTTAGGTTGGTCGGGCGCCACATGTGACGCGATGGTGTGTGGTGTGTCATGTTGTGGGGGCACTCACCGTGGTCTTCCTGCATGGCCTCCGCCAGGTCCTCCCGCAGCTGCAGGTCGCAGGCGGAGGGCGCGCGCCCCGTCTCCGCCAGCAGATGCTTGCGCCGGAAGCTGTCCGAGGGCGAGTGCTCCAACGAACCTGACACACAAGAACACATCTTACTATTCAACTAGTCGACGTCGCTGTGCACACATCTTAAGGTGCTCCCTCACCGGGACCATTCACTTGTAATGCCTCGCCTTTATGCGACGATTTCAATATAATTTTTTTTATGGAATTAAATTCATATGAACCGATTCAAACAAAATTTTGTTCCGAAGCTTTTCTAATGATCTACGATTGAAAACCGATTCGCCCGATGTCGAGCGGCGTTGTAGCCGAGAATGGAGCTCTGCGATCCTTGGATGCATCGATATTCCGACGAGTAGATTCTGCCATTTTCGTATGAGTGAGACAGGACAGGTGTATACTGACTGGCGGAGGTGTAGAGACAGGAGTGAGGCAGGAGTATATACTGACTGGCGGAGGTGTAGAGACCGGAGTGAGGCAGGAGTATATACTGACTGGTGGAGGTGTAGAGACCGGAGTGAGGCAGGAGCATATACTGACTGACGGAAGTGTAGAGACAGGAGTGTATACTGACTGGCTGAGCCGGAGTCGACGAGCACGGGCACTAGAGGGCGCACGCCCGGCATGTTGACCGGGTTGGAGCGCGCCACGCCGCGGCCGACGCTCGTCTCCACCTCCACGGTCTCCGCCTCCGACAGCGACGAGCTCGACCTGCAACACCTCACACTATATAAACATCGTTCACGATCAATCTCACTGTTCTCTTCGATAGCGTCAGCCGCCTCCTTACATGAACACTCGAGCGCTCGTTCGCTTCTAATAGATCTAGACACGCGGTAGCGTGTCAAGCCAAGTTCAAGCTAACAGAACTGGCGTACAGCACCGCGTGTATATTTATCTCGAACCAATTGGAGCCACTTTTGACCTTCTCATAACTCAAAAACTACTTCACATAAACATGTCAAATTTGGCTCGTATATTGAGACCGGCGAGATACGTATGTGCTCCAAATTTCATACATACACCTCAAACGATTATTTAGATATTAAAGTCCAAAAATCGCCATTTTATCACTGACTGACCTATAGATCAAAATTCTAACCCAGTTCCAGATGACCTAGAAATTTCAAATTTGGCATCCAGATAAGTAGTTGGGTGAATACAAAGGAAAAAATCCGAAACTAGTAAAATTCTACCATTTTATTATAATTTTTCAGTTAATTGATTCCATTAGGAACACTTACTTATAGTGTCTGTAATGTAAGAATCAGTAATCAAAATTGATGACAGCCGGTCTTTATGTGGATTTTAATGTCTTCACGTGAATATATAACGAATGGAATACCACCCTTAATATCTGTTTTAATCCAAACATCAGTTTTAGTACTTATAACTGAGAATATAGTCGGCTTTCGTATTTATTACGTTATTAACTGGGATTTAGTATTAATTATTATTTATTTGAATATTTAGCACACATCAATAGTGTAAAATGATTACTTATAAATAATTAAATAATAGGTATTTCGGAGCACAGCGCACGATGCAGCGCGGCGGCCGTGGAGCAGCGGGGTGGGGAGCGGTGCGTTAAAAACTTGACGCGAACGTGCCCGAACTGCCCGAGTGAGCGGCAGCCGCGCTCATAAGCGCGAGCGCAGTCTTGCAGTCTGGTTGTATCTCGATTCAAATTAGTATAAACAGAAAATGCATAAAAAAACTGGATAGTATCCAGATTTTTTGTCTGGGCTATGCACTCGAACATTTCAAAGATACAGATAATAAATAGAAAAAAAAGATAATTATACCCTGTAAACGCAGGAATATACAATAGATTAACAAAAATCATTTGATATTAATTTTATTATGAATAAGTACCTAAGTACTAATAATTTATGTACAAAAAGTAATGATATCCCATCAAAATGTGCTATATGATTTTTTGTCTGGGCTATGCACTCGAACATTTCAAAGATACAGATAATAAATAGGAAAAAAAGATAATTATACCCTGTAAACGCAGGAATATACAATAGATTAACAAAAATCATTTGATATTAATTTTATTATGAATAAGTACCTAAGTACTAATAATTTATGTACAAAAAGTAATGATATCCCATCAAAATGTGCTATATGCAGATGACACGACTTTACTTATAGAAGGTAACAAAAACGAAGTACATCTACTGGAAGATGATATAAATGATGCTCTTAATTCCATTATGATATGGCTGAAACATAATGACCTACATGTTAATCTTAGCAAAACAAAGTTAATGCATTTTCAGACATATAATAGGACTCCTTTACACCTAAATGTTTCTTATGACGATAATACAGTGGAACAGGTAGAATAACCAGGATTCCTAGGCTTAACTATTGACAAATATTGTAATTGGAAAAATCATATTGAAAAGTTGTGCTCTAAATTAGACCGTTATGTGTATGTATTGAACCGAATGCGGCATGTGGCCACACCACAAGCTGCACTTACTGCTTACCATGGTTATGTGTCGTCTTTGTTACGTTATGGTTTAATCATGTGGGGTTACTCAGTAGACTGGGAAAGAGCTTTCAGGGTCCAGAAGAAGTGCATCAGAGCATTATGTGGTGCATCTTTTCTTGAGCCATGTAGGCCTCTATTTAAGAAATGTAATATTTTGCCTTTGCCTTCCCTATACATACATGAAATATGTCTGTTTGTTCGACGGTTTCATTCGCAATTTACATTAAACAGAGATGTGCCTGGAAGAGACAGACAGCAACGACACATACATAAATTATTAGTTCCTCAGCAAAGAGTACGCGTGTATAGTGACAATGTTTACTGCATGGCTATTACTATTTATAATAAATTACCAGATAGTTTTAAGGAATTGAATTTTAATATTCTAAAATGCAAATTATTTAAATTATTAATGGACAAATGTTATTATGATGTGGATGATTTTTTAAGAGACAAAATGAAATGACTGTATATTTATATGTGTTTTAAAAATTGACTAAGAGAAAATAATGTGAACCTTAGATAGAAAAATATTCTGATGCTATATAATTAAAGATTTGTACACCTTAGGTATAAGGTAGAATATTTGAGACACAACATTGTACAACATCTTATGACAATATTCTTACAAATAAACAGATTTGATTTTGATTTGATTTGAAAAACATAAATGTGAAATGAGAGCCAAGTTCAATATTATGATATATACCTTAGTTGTAGTAGTATTTTAATAAACTTTATTTCATATGTGATTTCACCACCGTCAGCGTTTACTTTTTTTCTCTCTTTTACTACCTTAAGATTATCTGGAAGAGATCGGTATTAGCGATAAGGCCGCCTTTTGTACCTTTTAACGCCTAAATTATGTACCTAATGTTATTTTATTATGGTGTCAATAAAGTGTATGTATTGTATCAACTTTATTTTTATAAGATGAGATTAATGATCTGGACAAACGTCGATGGGCAAATGTCACACATCGTATGAACGGAGACTAATCATTCGTTCCCCAAATTATAAAGACAACAATATAATTATATAATATATATGAAATAATCAGAGACGACAACTTTATCGTCCTGTTCTATTTATGTCGTATATAAGCATCTTTGCAATGATTTATTTATTTATTTAGTTTATTGGTACACAAAACAGAATACAGTCTTTACAGTTTTTACAAAGTACAATTCATAATTTTGACCTAAACTATATTCCTTAAATGTATGTACACAACATGTTATAATTACAATAATTATATTTACAGTTTCAAAGTAAAAGAAGTAAAAAGAAAATTGGTAACATCAATTAATTAAACTTCATCATCATATGCAGCAAGCACAATATTATTAACGTCTCGTTTAAATTTGTAAAATGTTTGATTGAAGACATCAATTGAAACATAGTGTTCTTTAGATATTTCATTGTATTGGCGACACATTCTTACTATAGGGTTATAGAAAGAAGTAAGTTTTTAAGAAGTTTTTGCAAATCCATCGCGCTTTCTGGGCTTAATTTTTGAGTGTATAATTTTGTATAAACAAACTAAATCTGAATTTTATCGTCGCGTTTTGAGAGTTTGTAACTTAAATTTAGGCAATTTTTGTTTATATGATTTAAGCTTTCGTTTTAGGCCCTGTCTATAACTTAAGATACCTAAACACTTGCTCTGTACACGCTCGATACGCTTCGTGTGTATATCATAAAAGGGGGACCAAATAACTGAATTATATTGTAGTATACTGCGTATCATTGTAGAATAAATAGCTAAGAAGCTGTACGGATTTTTGAAATCTTTAGTAATACGAGAAATGAACCCCAAAAGTTTGTTACTTTTATTTACAATATAGTCATAGTGATCACGAAATGTAAACTTCTCGTCAATCATAACTCCGAGATCTTTAATCTTAATATGCATATGATATACACATGGGACATTTTTAATTGAATGGACAGCTTTAGGAGGGCGCACAATACGGACCAATATATTTCAACTTCCAATATATAAACATTTAGTTTTATGGGGAGGGATGCTCTGTCCCTCTTTCGCGTACCAACAGTTTGTATTGAATTTGTACGCCGAACTTGAACCATGAGGTCATCATTCGCTATCGTCTGCTCTCTGTCTGACATGAAATTGAAATGCTTGTAAGTTTCTTATTTATGAAGGAATTTTAATTTTCAAATAAAAATAAATCATGAATATTCCCTTTTGTCTGAACTCTGAACACATATAATGACAGGTGAAATGATAGGTGCGCATGAGTGCGTATAGTACTCACCCGGTAGAGTTGTAGGTCTTGAAGACGAACTGCGGCCCCATCCAGAGGCGGCGGTGCGGCCCCGCGTGCGTCACTATCTCCACCTGCGCCAGCCAGCGCTCCTCCTCGCTCGCGCATGGCTCGCGCTCGCCGCGCCGCTGCACGCATACACACATGCATACACTCATACTTTCTACCAACTCTACGGACTCGTCTCACTTCATTAAGGAGGAGGAGGTTCTCGATTCGACTCTTTGTATGTTTGTTACCGCATAGCATAACTCCGTTATTTATAGAACGATTTGAAAAAATATTTTTTTATTTTAAAGGAAATACAACATGTACTTCCGGACCGGTCCCATATAAATTTCATCAAAGTCGATAAAATTCCGGTAGTTCGGTTTTTAAAACAAAATTTAGCACTTTGAAGTCAATCATTTCAGTTTTTTTAACTATATTTATCTGAAAAATTTACAACAGTATTTCGTAGCGGTTTACAGAATACATATACTTGGCGAATTAGTTAGTGTAGTGCAGTGTACTGCGGTGTAGTTTAGTGTACGCACCGCGCAGTCCGGCGGCTGCAGCAGCGGGTTGCAGGGCGGCAGCGGCGCCAGCAGGTCGCCGGCGGTGGGCGGGCGCTGCAGCGGCCACTGCGCCACCTGCTCCACGTCCACCTCGATCGGAGAATCGTCAGAGATCTTCTCTTTCGGCACACCTGTGGCGTCACAACGGTTCAGTGGGAGTCGAGTGCGCGGATACAACTCTACGACGACACGTACACTTTTTGTTTTAAATGTGACCTATGAATGAATAATAACTACAAAATTTAGTAGTTAGTTCACAGGGACACGTGAGCGCTTTAAATATCATGCGATCTCTAAGTTTTTTATACTAATTGGGATCACGCATATTTTTATTTTTTTATTCATTGACACGATTGACCACCAACTCGCCTGATGTTAAGCGCCGGTGCGGCTGAGGATGGAGCTCGTCGATCTAAAAGATATTTATTCACTCTAGCCTAGAAAGTTGTGTGTGTGTGACTATACTTTGGTAGCAAATCTGAGCGCGGGAAGCAAGGATCCAGTGATGAATCAATAGCGTTCATGCCACCAATCCTTCATGCCACCAATGTGACCGATAAAACGCTCAATGCGCAGGTAAACATTTCGGTGAGTGTGCGTCTGCTTTGCATGATCTTATTCCCCCATGCCCATTTTTCTATCGGACAGTACGAAGCACGAAAAAGCGACATCGTTACATGGTTGATATTCCGAAAACACGTACGAAACGTTTTAGCAGGATCGGGAAGGGGTTTGGGACGGAATTTACAGGGTGATAGGGAGAACTAAAACTAGGGAAGAAGACATATTATTGGAGGTTGACAGTACAATACTGGATGCAAAAGGTTCCGCAAATGTATTAGCCAATACATTCTATGCGAAAGAGTACCGAACATCGCAGGATTAGGGAAGAAACACAGAGTGAATGAAGGAAGTCAAGATGATCTATGGGATCCTCCATTCATGCAAACTGAGCTTGGAGCTTGAAATTGCAATAAATACCTTCAAACCCAAGAAATCACCCGGCTCCGATGGCTTTACAGCAGATATATGTCGCCAAGCAATCGGAAACGACCCAGACCTGTTCCTTGGAATCCTGAACAAATGCCTTGAGTACAGCTACTTCCCTGGACTATGAAAAGAGTCCACGGTTGTACTGTTACTGAAACCGGGGAAAGACACATATACCTCTCCGAAGTCATATAGACCCATTGGGCTTCTCCCAGTATTGGGGAAGATTTTCGAAAATATGTTCATCACTCGGATCAGATTTCACCTATTTCCAACGATGAGTACCCGCCAGTACGGATTCACGCCTCAAAAAAGCCCTGAAGACTCCCTCTATATCTTTAATGCTACATATTTATCAAAAGCTCGACCAAAAGAAAGTAATCACAGTAGTGTCGTTGGATATAGAGCCTTTGATAGTGCATGGTGGCCAGCTATTAGAGTTCGACTGGCGAAAGAAAAATGTCCTGTGAACTTGAGAAGGGTGATAGACAGCTATCTTCGGAACCGGAAAGTCGCGGACATACCGCGAATGTCTGCGGAAAAGCCATAATTTTTTACAGACACCTATCAAGAGCTGCGACAATAAACTGGGGGCTACAGCCAGAAATCAAAATAACTATTTATTCTGCGGTAGTAAAGCCTACAATCATGTATGCTGCTAGCGCGTGGGCACCAGCTACAAAAAAGATATATTTAAGAATCCATCTCAATACAGTGCAGCGAGGTTTCGCCCAAAAAATCATTAATGCATATAGGACGGTCTCTTTAAACGCAGATATATTGCTCGCTGGACTGCTTCCGTTAGATATAAGAATAAGAGAAGCAGCCTCGCTTTTTGAAGCAAAGAAAGGTTACTCCCAGCGAGTTGAAGGAGACGAAGAAGTGGAGAGACCGGTTACCTACGTGCAAAAGCCGCAGCAGATGAAGCTGAAGTTCGAGTGTCTGGCGGACGGGGCAGCACTAGAGCAAAACTACAACAGTGAGCTGAACATCTTTACAGATGGCAGCAAAATTTAGGGGAAACTCGGCGCGGCACTGTCTATTTGGGATGGCGTCGCGGAGATCAGTACCCGAAAACATAAACTGTCTAACTACTGCTCCATTTACCAGGCTGAGCTCTTGGCCTTGTCTGATGCGACAGAAAAAGTCCTGAAATTATCCAAAACTAGCTGCATATCTATTGCGACTCCAGGTCCGCTCTTCAAACGGTTGTTAGCAACTCTTCCCTTCATCCCCTAGCTGTAAAAACAAGAGAAAATTTATAAACAAAATATATTTGCAGCACAAAATATTAAATCTATTTTGGATAAAGGCTCACACGGGACTGAAGGGCAATGAAAGGGCGGACCACCTAGCAAAGAGCGCAGCATTACATTCCAGGACTAAACCGATTTAGATAGCTGCTCGGTTTCATTCGTCAAGCGGGAAATTTGTATGGAATCCCTTGACGAATGGAATCGGCGCTATCGAGACGGATCAAACGCAGCTGTAACAAAGACATATTTCCCAAATGTGGCAGGGGCATACAGGATTATGCGAGAATTGAAGCCAGTCGGACTAGTGGCACAAATACTGACGAGGCATGGTGGCGATAAAAGAGGCGACGCCATTACGCCATACGCACGTAACTTTTGACTGTCCGGTATATTGTAGAAACCGCTTTGAGATAGAGCAAGACATAGGAATGAATATGACAGAAAATAATGTCCAGGAAATAATAAATAATAAAGATGGAAGAGTTTTTTTTTTATTGTACAAATATATGTAGGTAAGTAATAATACGAAATAAATAGGTGACACAATTGGCTGTAAGAATTATACTGAATATAATTGTAAACAGACTAATAAATATAAATGTCTAATTATGATACTTAGTATTAAAAAAAAAAAACCTGTAATAAATAAAACATGTTAATAAGAATATAGATTAAGATAACTGTCAACTTAGATATGTAAGATTCAGTAGAGATAAAATTATGTTATTTAATTACCCCTGACCAGGTTAGGGATCATTGGAAACGCTTTGGCTCCACTTTCATTGTGCATACCGCCAAAATGTGGCGTTAAAGCGAAAGCGTTTCCTGAATATATATAATCTGACTGTCTTATTAATAAATGTAGAGTAAAGCAAGATTAATTATACTCTTAGTATTTAGCCAGGACTAACCAATTTCAATATTAATAAACACGGAATAAGGAAGGAGTAAGCTAATCCGACTCTACTCTCGGAGTAAAAGTTAAATCTTGGGGCTACCTAGTTTAACGGCCGACTTAAGGATGGAGTAGCGTTTATCTATGGCATCATAACTTGACACATGTTGTACCTAGTCGGCGGCAATTTGTTGTTGGCAGTCGACTTTTTTTCAACCGACTTCAAAAAAGGAGGAGATGGTCAATTCAACTGTATTTTTTTTATGTTTGTTACCTCAGAACTTTCGACTGGGTCGATCGGATCTGGTCGAACCTATTTTGATGATTGTTTTTATTTGAAAGCTAGTGCTTCCCGTGTGGTCCCATTTCAATTTGGTCCAGTTCTGACAATGGCATCCATGAGAAGTCGGTTTCTTTTGTTTTTTAAACTTTAATTTTATTATTGAGCACATATTTTGTTACTTAGCGATCACTTGCAATTGAATAAGTGAAAAATTGGAAAGAGACTATTATATGGATGATATACTATACTACTGATGGAAGAAATTAAATAAATATAAAATAACTCTCTACACGTTACAATCCATTGGAAGAACTTGAAGGAAGGCGAATTTAAATACAAGTATAGGTTTTCACGCTCCACTGCTATTTTTATTATCGAATAGATATGATTAAAACTTAAATTTGAAATAAAATTAATAAACATCTATGTCAAAAGAAAAACAAAATACCCGACAGAACAGCAGTTTTTGCAGTCTAGCTTACTATTTCGTTACGCTTGATATGCTGTTGAATATACGTGTTTTGTGAGAAAGAAATGTATTACTATTATTACAAAAAATATATAGCCTATGACATTCTGGAAGTGAAGACGAATCTAACGACACCTCGCACATCAAAATCGGTCAAGCCCTTTAGGCTATAGGCTATCATATAGAAACATACACAGATACATGATGTTTTTTTACATGTTTATTTATTATTCTTAATTTAATTGGTTTATTTATTCTTATATGTAATTGTTTAATTTTAATTTAATTTACTTGATTTTATTTAATTTAATTGATATGGATTTACATCTGTAATAAAAAAACATTTCATACATACATACATATATACATACATACACTCGAAAAACATAACCCTCCTTCTGACGCAGTCGGGTAAAAATAAAATATTACTTTGCATGGTAAATCACTTCCAAATAAACAAATTCATACGAACACGAATGTTCTATTGAACTTCAAATCAATTGTCAAACTCAAAAAGATAGAAAATTGTCGTATACATCTTTGTCACTGTCAAATAACGTTGAATTCGTTCACCAGCTCATTCTTTTTACTTTTAAAATACAAGGGTTGCCATAGCAAAAATGTTAATCCAGGCGTAAGGAATGCTTTGTTATTCCGTGCTTACTCCATGCTTATTAATATCGTCGCTAAATACAGAGTTAATCCTTAGTTACTCTCGAATTAACTAGTCCAAGCGTAAGTTCGGACTAAGGCAGGAATAGGCTATTTTTATTAATAAGACAGTAAGTGTCTTCAAATCGCGAGTGAATGGTATATAGATAGTCGCTTAACACCAGGTGAGTTGAGTTGAGTGAAGGTCAAGTGCAAGCCTATAAGCCACCGAATAAAAAATAACAACGGCCAGCGTTATTTTTACATGACGGGAACTATATATTCACACTATATCCGTTCATAGCTGTTCGTTTTCCAAAATCAAATAAATAAACAGAATGATAATTCTGGGTGGATTTCACCACCACTTTCGGTAAAATTTCAGCATTCATAACGAGATAAATGATAGTGTGAAATATCTAGAAAATCATACTTATAAACTATTTTTTAAAAGCGTCGGTCGAACTGTATGCGACCGTACGTACCGGCGGCGGGTCTAGGATGCAGCACGAGGTGCATGAGGCAGCCCGAGGCCGTCATGAGGTAGAGCGCGTGGTGCGCGCCCGAGGCGGCGCGCGCTCCCCCCGCGCCTGCGCCCCAGGCCGCGCGCGCCAGCAGCGGCGCGGAGCTGGTGTCTTCCGACAGGGAGGAGAGCCGCTGCCGTCCTGCAACACACGCACGCTTCCTTCAACGAACTGCACACGCGAGATATAGCACGCAATACACTCAACTGATGTTTGCATACGTGCACTGTAGTGCAGTGTAGTATAATGCAGTGCAGTGTAGTATAGTGTAGTGTACTGCAGTGTAGTATAGTGCAGTGCGATTACAGGCACAGTAAATGGTGTAATGCAGCCTGTGTCAAGTTGTGACAGTTTTCCACCATAATATCGCGGGAGTACTAGGTACGACCCAAAAATTGGAAGTTGCTATAGAAGAAGTTCGAGAATCAAACACAAACGTATCAGTTGTGTTTGATTCTCGAAGTATCATAATATGTTGCCTTACCGAATACTTTATTTTGAAAGGAGAAGAAAAGCTTCTTAATATAGACGGGTATACTTTAAAAGCTATTTATGCAAGGAAAGACAGAAGAAGCGGTGGTGCTCTGGTTCTCTGTAATAATGATATAGCATGTGTAGCCTTCAGTATTGGAACAGATAGAACTTTCGAAATTTGCGGAATCGAAATAAAACATTTAGAACTTTGTTTTTATGCATTTATAGAGTTTCCAATTCTAATATTGACCTATTTTTTAGTAAACTGGAATCAACTCTGTCAGATCTTGAAAATAATAATAATAATATCGTGTTGTGCGGTGATTAAAGATAAAGATAAAGATAATTTATTTGCATACAACACGAGAATTTTATACAACAAGTGCATAAAAGATGTTACACTAAATTTAGTCGCTTAAAATCATGTTGTGCCGATTAGGCGTACAAATGTCAGGTAGGCAGCATCATGCACATGCGAAAAATTATATAATAATAATAATTATTATTTGTTATTAGATTAATACACAAACCAAAAATATCTATAATATGACAAAGCAGAAGCAATAAAAGATACACATAATGTCAAATAAAATTAAAATTTGTCATTTAAAAAATCATTGATAGAATAATAACACTTCTGCAATAACAATGCCTTCAACTTTTTTCTAAATAAATTACTATTCTGGTCTCTTATTGACTTAGGAATCTTATTGTAGATTTTAGGACCCATACATACGATGCTATTTTGCATCAGTGCTGTCTTTCCTTCATGTACGCGCCGTTTGTCTTGGTCGCGCCTATTTCTTACAGTAGTATCAGATAGTGTGGGGAATCGCTCCCGGTTTGTTTTTACAAAAAGGGCCGTTTCTAAAATGTATAAACACGGAAGTGTAAGAATTTTATACTTTAAAAAATAGGGCTTACAACTATCTCTTTTTTTGAGTTTAAACATTGAACGAATACAGCGTTTCTGCCTTTTAAAAATAATAATTTTATTTGTTGAATTTCCCCAAAAAATAATCCCGTACCTCAAAATTGATTCAACTAACCCATAGTAGGCTTTAAGTAAAGATTCTATATTTAGAGTACGAGCTAGTTTGGCGATGGCATATGTTTGGCTACTTATTCTTTTCGAAAGGTGCTCTATTTGTGATTTCCAATTCAATTTTCGGTCAATATATAATCCAAGAAATTTTGAGCTTTCTACTTCATTTATAATGTTATTGTCGTATGCTACATTAATATTACCTTTGTTTGTTTCTCTTTGTCTAAAATGCATTATATTTGTTTTATTTAGGTTAATTTTTAAGTTATTGTTGTCAAGCCAAGATATAACTGAGGTCAAAGATTTAACAATATCGTTTTCATAAGAGTCAAGTGTTTTACATGCTACGGTGATAGTGCTATCATCTGCAAATAATGTCATAGGTTGAGATGTAGCATTAGGCAAGTCATTTATGTATGCTATGAACGAAAGTGGTCCCAGGACACTACCTTGTGGAACTCCGTACGCCACTTTGCGTTCATACGATCTATATATTTCTTCTGCTTTCGTGTTAAGATTGACTCGACTGATTTCCGTGATTTGTATTCTATCTGCTAGGTAAGACTCTATCAAATCTAAAACGTTACCACGTATTCCATACGCTTCTAATTTACTAGCTAAGATTCTGTGATCTACGTAATCGAACGCCTGCGTCATATCACAGAATATGGCGCACACCGGAGTGCTTTTATCCATACATATTAAGACGTTTTTAATGAAATCGTATATGGCCATATTAATACTTCTATTTTTTCTGAAACCCTTTTGTTCATTGCATAGAATATTATTTTTCTCTAAATAATCATTTAACTCATTATAAACATACTTCTCGAAAATTTTTGAAAATATCGATATAAGTGCAATGGGCCTATAGCATTCCATTTTCTCTCTATTGTCTTTTTTAAATAAAGGTTTAATAATGGTAGTTTTCAGAGAACTCGGAAATGTGCCTGTGGATATACACAAATTAATAATATAGCTTAGAGGGGTACATACATACTCACTTACTGATTTTATTATGAAAGTTGAGATTTCGTCATCACCAACACTTTTAGTGTTTTTAAGGTTTTGTATTATTTTGCTTATTTCTTGTGGCGTGCTTGGTGCCATGAACATAGAATCTTTGCTATGATTTATATTAGCTGTCACTTTATATCCTGACTCAGGGACCGGTTTTATTTTATCTATGAAAAAATTATTAAATGCGTTGGCTATAGCTATCGGATCCGTTATATCTTCATTATCTTGTTCAATTTTTGTTATGGCTTCTTTAGGTAAATTTAATTTGGTACTATTTATGATTTGCCATGCAGTTTTTGACTTGTTATGAGATGAATTTATCTTAAAGTTATTTTGTGCCCGTTTAGTTAGAACAATGATCTTTCTAAGACGTTTTGAGTAATTAAGGAAGATACTTTTATTAGTTTTTGTAGGTTTCAGTCTATATTTCCAAAGTAAATTTCTTTTGTTTTTGCTACAAATTTTTATGCCACGTGATAACCACTTTATGGATTTATTAACTCTAATAATAACTGTTTTATATGGAAAGCACAAATTATAGTATAGTTTGAAGTTTGAAAAAAAGTAATCATATGCAAGATTTGCGTCAGAAAAGCTGTATAGTTCTTGGAATAAAACATTACTAAGACACATTTTAAATTTATTAATATTTTCAACAGAATAATCACGCTGCTTTTTCCTCCAGAATTTAAGTAGCGCGTTTTTATGGACTGGGAACTTCATTACTAAAGCACTGTGATCAGATAAATCTAATTCGTGCACTTCCGTATTACAAATCTTTTTACAGTTATATGCCATATTATCGATACATGTTTGGCTTGCAAAGCGAGTCGGTTGTTTCACCGCCAATTTAAAATTATGGTTTCCTAGAATTGATTCGAAGTCTGATGTCAAATTAGATGCTTTTAATATATTAATGTTAAAATCACCAGCAATGACGATTTGTTCATATTTTTTGTTACTCGTCATGCTCAATATTTTATCCAGTTTACATAAGAAAGTTTTTAAATTTGATGTTTTAGGTACTCTGTATAAACATATTATCAATAATTTATGTCTAATCAATTCTACAGCACAACACTCAAATACACTGGTCAGTGATTTTTTTTTAAATTCCGGAACCTCTCTCCATTCATGTCCATTCCTCACTAAGATACACGAACCACCTTTATTTGTACTGTCTCTGCAGAAAGATGCAGCTAGTGTATAATTAGGAACATAAACATGTTGCTCGAAACCAGCCATTATATTATGCTCCGTTATGCACAACACATCTGAAATAATACTCTTTTCTGCTAGTTGATCCAGGGCAATTACTAGTCTGTCTGTCTTGTTGATGAGACCCGCAATATTTTGATGTAGAATATGAAGGTAATTATTCACGAAAAAATGAGGATTTGTTTATATTATTATTGAGTGGTTCGATAACATCCTGATTATTATTATTTCCGTTGTTTTTTACTATTCCAGTGAAATAGTTTTTTAATGTCTTGAAATTTGTCTGCATACCAAGCTTGTTGATTGTACCAGAATTCCTAGAGAACATAGTATGATCGTATTTAAGTTTCCTGTTCGAGTCAAATATATATGCGTAGTTATGTGTTAATGCGTCGAGATATAAAAGATTGTTGAAGTTTTCTACTCGTCGATTATATAGTTCCGTCATTTGTCCGTACTTGTATGTAGGTAGACATATTACTATATTTGTATTATTGACTTTCTGTAAAGTCTCTCTAATCATAACGACCAAGTCAAAATAGTTGTTTGTCGTTTTAAAATCGTCTTCTCCTATTATTACTATGCAAACATCTTTCATTGTAAAATCTGCTACTTTTAACTCTATACCCGTGAAGAGTGAGTTTATATTTCCATGAGGCTGAAGATAGTGGCAGAAGTTTTTAACGCTGCCCCACGTGTCCTCCGCAATTGATAGTAACTTATTACGTTTATCACAGCTTAGAATACAAATTTTAGGTGTAAGTATTGACTTCAGTCCTGATGCCTTTTGTTTTGGGTCAGGTTTCGGTATTTCGTTACTTTTATCTCGTACTTTTGGTAATAGTTCTACGTTTTTTCCCGTAACTTCCTCTATGTCAGCGTTATGCGTCAAGTCAATATGTCCCTGTCGTTTGACAGACTTCTTTTTTGGTGTCACCTTTTTCTTAGCCGGGCTAGTAGAATTTTTCCTAAGCAATTCATTTTTATTTAGTAAATCCTCATTAATACGTTTGAGGTTCAGATTCTCCGTTGACAAACATTCTATCTCCTCATGTGCACTTTGTAATTGAATTTCAAGAGCCTCAATTTTATCCTTTAGATTTTTGTCTTCCAAACTTTCGTCTGAAATATCTGGCAAGCTATTTACAGATCTATCCGGAGTTTGTGATAGTATTTCGCTGTCCGTCTGATTCATCGAGTCAGACGTAGTACGCTTACGCCGAAAAGTAATATTTTCTAAGAAATTCATTTTAACTTAAATGTAGTTACTTTAAAGACTTGTTATGTATGTCACTGGCTTTATAATCAAAAATAATAATTTTAAAACAGTTTTAAAACAAGTGTAAAGTATTTTGTAATAAAATAAACTACAAAAAAAAAAAAAAAAAAAAAAAAAAAAAAAAAAAAAAAAAAAAAAGTCACTAATTCTAAACTACGAGTAATTCGAAAAAGAGTCCACAGAACGTAAAGTGACCGATCTCTGCATGCCACTTTGACAAAATTATGACAAAATAATGTTCAGTGCTTATTTGCTAAGTACGTACGGTACCGCCGTCGTCGGCCGTTAGTAATGCCTACACACAGGTCACAGGTCACAGTAAAGTGACCGATCTCTGCATGCCACTTTGACAAAATTATGACAAAATAATGTTCAGTGCTTATTTGCTAAGTACGTACGGTACCGCCGTCGTCGGCCGTTAGTAATGCCGCACTGTTATTGGTCCATAGATCATAGGTGACTCACTACACTAAATTTTGATCACAACAATGTAAATATATGAGATTTAATTATTTTATTCTGTTACTAAAACATATTATATAACCACGACAGTATATTTCACGTATTGTCATAGATTTTACACTTGATTTTAACGAAATAGCTCACTTGATTTAAGTTGTTTACAAAATGAAAGTGAATTGTTCACGTCACAGGTTATTTCAGATTTTTCCAAGATATAGCGAGTTATTGTGATCACAAACACTGTCACCGAAAAATCACGCAACGAGATTACTATTACAACAAGAATTAGTGTCGAATAAGCACTTAAAATATTTATCCAAATAAAATCGCGTAAGAGTAATGTTTACTCGACGGCCGCGCCATCTACCCTCTAAAATAAAAATCTCTATAAAATATTAGCACTGGTCAATACACCCACCAGCACCAAGTTTATTCAACTGCTGTATCATTTTGGCATAAGGTTACAATATAATCGGCCAACACGACGGGAGACATGACATGATCTCTGCCTGTCTGACCACAATACTGCGCAGGTTGCAGTTTTTGATCAGATAATTAGTAAGAAACACACGGATTACTGTTAATTGTTATAAGTATATAAATGATCTTAGTAAAGATAATATTCGTACTTTTGTTGAGTCTATAAGTAATCTATCATTTTGAGAGGTATACGAGCAGCCTTTGGTTAATGACGCGTTCAACGTTTTCCATGACTTACTTATGTTATTATATCAATTATGTTTCCTGAGTATCAAAATTAAAACATTCCAAAACTGACAAAAGAACAAAAATTACAACAAGAATTCAAAAGAGTTACAAAACTAAACGTATTTTAAGGTCATTATTACAGAGACAAAGATGATAAATCTAAATAAGCTTTCAAAACTTATTCTAATTTACTTAAAAGATGCGTTAATAAACATTATTTAATAAGTAACGTATACATTTAAGGTATCGCCATCGCAAAAATCGTTTGAAAGTCACTTAGGAATATAGTTAATGGAGAACTAGGTAAATTTAAATCGAAAGAGTTTTATTTATTTATAGAAGATAGATCTACGATTGATCACCAGCTCGCCTGATGTTGAGCGACGGTGTGGCCGAGGATGGAGCTCGTCAATCTAGAAGATATCTATTCACTCTAGCCTTGAAAATTACAAGATTGTAGGTCTCAGGAAACAGAGATGGCGGCAACGAATTCCATTCTTGTGCAGTACGCAACAGGAATGTGGATCGATATCGCTGAGTACGGATTTTTGGCATTTCAACGAGAAATGTGTGGTAATTCGCCGACTTTCTGCTAGTCCAGTAGTGAAATGGGGAGGGTGGAATTAGGTCGTGAAGCTCTTGCGCACATTCCCCGAAATGAATCCTGTAGAAAATAGACAGACATGCTACTTTACGGCGGCGCTCGAGACTAAGTAGCTTCTTGGCAGCTAGTTCATTGAAAAGATTAACGGGAACTATACAAGCTTTGCTTAGTTTGGGTTAGATGGTGTTGTGTGAAATGTCCACAAATATTTATTTTTATTATTATTTTAGGTAAGTCAGAATTACACATATTATGATAAATTAACTAAACTTTATAAAAATAGCATAAATCAAATTATATAATAGATTTAATTTAAATTATGGTATCCAATAAATTTGAGTTACATTTATTTTAAGACTCTAACCATTAAGACCATTGCATGATGAAAAATATCAATACCTACTATTAAAAATTTATTATCTTGTTAATTATGTATATATACTAGTACAACTACAAATACCAAAATATTATTATATTTTTGCTACGCTTGACTGTGCTTGCTCTGTCTTTGTAAAAAATTAGGATTTTGAAAGATCCATTTCCATATATTCACTTAATTTATAAAAAGGGTTATTTTCAAAGAAAGATTTTAATTTATGATTATTTCTTTCCAGTATCTTTGCACACCTAGTATAAGGTTGTTATTGGCTGTACAACTTTAATAATACGAGCTATGTATTTTAACCCTTTAACTAGCAAATAAAGCACTGAATTGAAATTGCAGTGCAGTGTAGTATAGTGCAGTACAGTGTATTATAGTGTAGTGGAGTACAGTGTAGTGTAGTGTAGTACATTAGAGTGCAGTTACCCGAGCTGGTCCGCGTGATGGTGTGCGTGGCGAGGCTGGCGGTGGGCCGCAGTTGCGCGAGCGGCGCGCACACCGTGGGCTGCGGGTAGGGCGGCAGCCGCGGGTTGGGGTACCAGGCGCCCGACCGCCATGCACTCTCGCACACCTGCACACGACACACGTCTACAACACACGCACACACCTACGCACACGCACCAGTTGCAAATTTCACGTCTATACCTGCTAATATATTTCTGTAATTTTACACGTGTTCCGTACGATTTCACCAGCTCCGAAGGCGAGCATTACCGCATTCCAAATATTGATTTAATTATTTAATAATGATATGAAAAAAAATTAGACTTCATGATTTTTTAAGTGTCTCACTGTAAACGAATTGACGTCTATATACTCGTAGATAAAGGTGTTAATTGCTCGAAAAAAGAATGAAATCTGTCGGTAGTTTGTCGTAAAATAAATAAATCCGGTAAAACGCAAGTTGACCTCGCACACGCAGGCTACCGTACACACTCCCGCGCAAGGTAAACTACATTGACTGTAGTGTACGTGTGTATATATACACACGTTTGTGACTTCGGTTACTGCAAAGGCAGATGGGTAGGTAGGCGTTACAAAAACATTATTAAAAATTAATAACCCTGTACATTAGCATGATCTAGATCGGTTTCAGTTTTTGTTATAATTTAAATCATCATCATCATCTCAGCCATAAGAAGCCCACTACTGGACATAGGCCTCCCTCATGGATTTCCAAAAAGACCGATTGGCGCGCGGCTTGCATCCAGCATCTTCCCGCCACTTGTATGAGGTCATCTGTCCACCTCGTGGCTGGTCTTCCTACGCTGCGCTTGCCGGTACGTGGTCTCCACTCGAGAACCTTTCGGCCCCATCGGCCATCAGTTGTACGTGCTATGTGCCCTGCCCACTGCCACTTTACACATTTACATTTCTGTTTTACCCGACTATGGCGAACTATTCAGATGAGAATATTGTTTTGTTTCATACTTTTTAGAGAGTGATTTTTCAGATATCGGGTTTAAATGTTTTAACTTATTTTTTATCTTTAGAAATGCCTACCATTTCAGAATATTTTCTACTGTAAGTATAGAAAATATGTGAAATTACATTAAATAATACAATTTATTTCATTAATTTATATAATTGAACGTGTATGTGAAAATGTTTATATATATACTCGTATTTTAACTTTGATATTGTTTAATAAATACATATTGGTACAGTAAACATAGATTTACAGCACATTTCGTGAATTATTCCTGTTTCCTGTGTTCACGTATTACATGGAAGTACAGAAGCCTCGGTGTGCTAGAGTGGTACTCGTACTTTACCGGATCTATTTATTTTGCGATAAAGAACAGACAGAATTCCTTCTTTTTTGAGCATGTATCACCTTCAATTACTACAAAAGATGTAGATATTTTTACAGTGAAACATAACTACTTTAAATATCACGAAATCTCATTTTTTTCATGTTAATTAAGATCACATATTTTTTTATTAACCTGTACTGCCCCACTCCTGGGTAAAGGCAAATGTCACATATAATTTCTTTTTTCATTTTAGTTTTCAAATTCAAATGATTACTTATCGATATGGCTTGTCGATCGATATTAATTATTTACTAGTACTTTATTTATTTATTTATAGGAAAATCAACAGCTTTATAACACATAATAAAAAAAAATGTAACAACAGAAAGCTAATTATAGATTTTCACGGAGAGTGAATCAGTTTTAATAGTATATCGACAGGTATTTAATTACCATTTTTGCCTTATACTTTATCGAGCACGGGTTCGTTCGTGCGTGGACTGCTATGTACTAGTCCCATTTTTGACACGGTTCTTCCGACTACCAGTTAGAAACTTTGAATGCTTAGAAATACATCAACTATGAGTTGTCGGTTGATCTCGAGATGCAAAGCTTGCCTCGTGGAGCGGCCAGCCTGTCGGTGTTCTACAGAATACATGACGGCGAGTGTGCCCGTTCTATAATGTATCAATAGTGTAGGTACCGGGGCGGCGGCGGGGGAGCCCGGCGCGGCGGGCGCGGCGGCGTGCGGCGGCAGCACGGGCAGCCCGGCGGAGCGGTGGAAGCGCGACAGCCGGTTGACGACGCGCGGCGCCGTGTGCGTGCGCACGCCGGCCGCGCCGCCGTACGGACACACCGCGAACACGTGCGTGGTGCCGCGCAGCGTCGACACGCACACCCACCGGCAGTCCGCGGAGATCGCGATGTCCTGCGCACACAACACACCACTCTACTCTCCACCTTACTCACACATATATGATGTGACATGCGCAGTGCCACTCGCGACCGCTCGCTTTTCATAAATTGAGTACTCGCTGTAAAATGTATCCCATCAAAAACATAACATGTACAAAAAGCCAAGTCTCGGAACGCAACTGTTCTACCACAACAAGTTGTGAGGTCTCATGTAAAACCAAGTCGGGTCATTAATTTAGTACTCTCTATGGGAGCATTTATCCAACTATTTTATAAGAAATTCTGACCTAATTAGCTAACTAACAACTTTCGTAGTGACCGTATCGATCGTCTTTATTTCTAAGCAAGGATCCTTGCGTAAAGACCCTATTTTTTGTGATAAAATCAAAAATATACAGTTTTTATGTGTACTACTCGTATATGACAATGTTTCTTGCCAAATCAAGAATACACAGTTATAGGTCGACGGGAAGTACCCCATAGGTTTTGATTCCCTTGCGAGTGTCGAAATATGCATTTTTTGTGATTTTTATGAAAAATGAGAAGTTTGATTTTTCTCTCTGCAGGAAGATACTATCTATGGATCTGCGTATATGGTTTTATGTTCAACTCGACACCTTCACGCGTGCCCGAGATACAGGTCTTAACAGACGGACGGACGGACAGACGGACAACAAAGTGATCCCTTATAGGATCACTTTGTTGTCCGTCTGTCCGTTTTTTCCTTTTGAGGGACGGAACCCTAAACATTTCATTAATTTAGTTGACATGATACAAGGCGATAGTCCGGTTTCAGACGGTGTACTGTCACTGTCAACTTTTTTTAAATTATTTTTGGTACAAATAAATAGGCGGTTTTGTCGTTGGTTGACTGAATGTATTTTTTACATATTTGTAAAAATACTCGCCGTTTCAACATTTTAAGATCTCAAAGATCAAAAAGAAATACGGTTTAGATACAGTAGACGCGCGATCTGAGTGCAGTCGGGGTATGAGGAGCGGCGCGGGCGCAACTCGCCGCGACCGCTTGTAGTTTAGTGCCGTGCTGACCTTGATGTCTCTCGCTCGCGCGCTTATCGATAGCGTTTTACTCAAGTTGCTTTAAGTTACTCAAGGATTAATGGAAGATGCCGTAGACCGATTTGTCATTGAGGTCGCCGACGACAGTGATGATAGTGACTCCGATTGTGCCATATCTGTGATAGTCGAAACTGATGATGAAAATCAAAACTAGGCGTCTACCTAAGTAGGTACATAACTCGAAGAAAATCAAAACTGGGCGTCTACCTAAGTAGGTACGTTCACCAACTATTTTTGAGGTCGGTGTCGGGCCCTCAGCTATCATCAACTAAGTCCTATACAAACACCGACCACAAAAATACTTCGTGTACGTACCTACTTAGTACTACTAGTCTACTACTTAGTATTGATTTTCTTCGAGTTATTTCTTTCTTTTCAGTTTGAAGTCGGTTTATTTTTACCCGACTGCGAAAGGAGGGTTATGTTTTTCGAGTGTATGTATATATGTATGTATCCTGGGTCCTTCAAAATTAAAAAAAAACAAAATTAAGGATTTTTGGCGGCAAAAAGTAATCTCAAAAAAAATTATGTTATCAAAATACATCGAGTGTGGTATCAAAATAAAGAATTTTTAACAGTGATTACGAATATATATATATAACTTATATGTTTTATTGCAGTTTGGAAGAGGAAATGCTAATAAATCACTTCACACTTATAAAATAAATGCGAAGTTTCTGTCAGTTTGTTACTTCTTCACGGTAAAACGGCTTGACGGGTTTGGCTGAAATTTGGCACACAGGTAGTTTATAATCTGGATTAACACATAAGATACTTTTTATCCCGGGATTCCCGCGGGAACCGGTAAAACAGGATTAAACCTATTTCCTACCCCGACAACTGTACCATTATAATTGTGTTTTGAGGTAAGGAGAGTGGAGAAGGGAGGGGGAGGTAGAGGGGGGGGGGGGGGGTGTTTCGATTGTATGTATGTATGTATGTGGGTATGTATGTATATCTATATGTTTCTATATGTTTCTATATGATAAACTAAAGCCTAAAGGGCTTGACCGATTTTGATGTGAGAGGTGTCGTTAAATTAGTTTTCACTTCCTGAGTGTTATAGGCTATATTTTTTTGTAATAAAAAAAATAAATCTCTTACAAATATAAAAAAACGCGTGTTTTTTGTAACTTCCAACGAACTTTTTCGTAATAAACAAGTGATTTTACTAGATTTTTTTCTAAAGAATGCGCAATAATCTTTTACAGCTATTGTACGCATACTTTCTCACGAAAAACGTACATTCAACAGCGTATTAAGCGTAAAGAAATCGTAAGTTAGGCTGCAAAAACCTCTTTTCTGCAGTCGGATATTTTGTTTTTCTTTTAACATTGATACTTGTTTTAAATTACTTTTATTTATTCATTTTTAATAGTATTTATTATTTTGAAGTCGGTTAAAAACGGTCGTCAAAGCTCATCACCGCTCATGTCACTGTCTATCACACAATTGAAATATAATAATATGTAGACACTGGTCTGCAGCTGCGAGGAACGAAGTGAGTGTTCAAAAGCCCATATCTTGAAAACTACAGAACCGATTTTGATAAAACTTACAGTGACTCCTAAGTTGAAAGATACTTTATTCAATAAAAAAGAATTTTTGAAATACGACTTCTAGTTTCTTCTTAATGCGTGGACAAACATACAAACATACATACATTTATGAAATACCAGCTTCTAAACATGTGTGCCAAGCCAAAACACATGTTTAGAAGCTGGTATAGACCAATATTACAAACATACAGGTCGAATTGATAACCTCTTTTTTTAAGTCGGTTAAAAATACTACACTTACGGCAGTACCGACACACATCCGGACGGAAGAAAACAAATGTCGTCAGTCGACGCGGAGACCGTCGTCCGCTGCGCTCGCTCGCGCGCTCGATACAACCGAAACTAACTCCGCCTCTGTATATTTTCACAATCGAACGGCAGAACCGACAGTTGTGTAATTCGGTAAAAGGATAGTCGAGTAGTTGGAGCCGGCTGGTTCCTCTCTGCGCGTGCGCGTGTGTGTTTACCTGCACCCTGGCCGTGGTCCCCCCGCGGTGCAGCACGTACAGGTGGTGCACGGAGGCGAGCGCGGGCGAGCGCGGGTGCGGGTTCACTCGGAACACGTGGAAGTCGTGCCCGCGCCGGTCCGCGCTCACCAGCACCAGCCCGCTCGAGTCGAACGCGAGCGCGATGATCGCCTCCGAGTGCGCCGTGAAGTGAGCCACGACGGGGTCGCGCGCCTCCCCCTCGTCCTCGTCCTCGGCCTCCTCCCCCGCCACGTCCAGCACGGTGACGACGCCGGGGTGCGGCGACTCCGCGTGCGGCGGCGAGGGAGACTGCGAGGCGACACGCGTGCCCGCCAGGCTGTGCGCCACGGTCTCGCCGAGCCCCCGCAGACCCTTGCTCAGGGACTTGGCCGCGTGCAGCACGGTGGCGGTGTAGCTGCTCTGCCCCTCGCCTGTGAACACACCGCACCCTGAATTCACTCCCACTCTGTATATACCGTACCGTTCTATACCACTTGTCGAGGTGTGTCTTGTCTACACTGTCGAAACTGAACAAAAAATGTATATCCTGTAGGAGCACAGTTTAAAGTTTGATTTGTCTGTAAAGCGGAGAGTACCGTTTAGAACCTACCGAATTTCGTTAAAATCCCCAGTAGTTTTTATAGCGTCGTTGAAACGCTAATATTTTAAAATTAAAAAAGTCCATATCTTGAAAACTACTGAATCGATTTTGATAAAGCTTACAGTGACTCCTAAGCTGAGAGATATTTTATTCAATAAAAAAAAATATTTTTTGCAATACAACTTCTAGTTTCTGCGTAATACGTGGACAAACATACACACACTTATGAAATTTGGCACACATGTTTAGAAACTGGTATAGACTAACATATACACAAACTGTTCAGTGCTGACAATATTACATACATACAGGTCGAATTAATAACCTCCTTCTTTAGAAGTCAGGTACCGGCTCGGTATAAGCGTGACACGACACATATTTGTTGAATGGACGTTTTGGAAATAGATCCTGACACAATATGTACTTGTAACATGTGGCTCCTTGAACTGCCTACTGTTACGCCGAACTAAACCGAGCGCTCTGCTGGCGCTTGTCACTCCTAATGTGCTATACATGACAGGTTCTATCAAATAATGCGCCCAACTCTCTGAGTACGTTAACTTATCCGAACACAGTTCCATCCAAGATATCTCCATCGAGATATGCGGCTAGTACTGATGTACTGAAATCTACATAATATATACGGTACTATGCTAATCTATAATTACATACTGTATATACTTAGTTTATCTAATCGCGGGAACTTGTGCGCTCCGGGAAACAGGAATCCTAGTCTGGAGCCTGATACACGTTTTTTTCAAGTATATCATGTAAATTTTGTGGCAATAAACATTTTTTTTATTACTTTATCCATACAATACTCACTCGGCACATTTTAAAGAGTTTGCCATGTTTAAATTTGCTCGTTTTAAAGCTATTCATACCCGAGCGTCATTAGCTGCCGCGATGGATAGACGGTAACATCGCACGGGATCCACTCGCGTGTGCACCTGTACCGCCTGGGGAGTGCGGAGTGGGGAGTGGGGAGGTCAGGTGTCGGATATAGAACTGACCGTCGCAGCCGCCGGCGCTCCGCTTGGAGGGGTTGAGCCTGCGGTCCGCGTAGGCGAGCCAGCGCGCGCCGAGCGCGAGCGGGTTGTGCGGCGCGCCTCCGGCCGCCAGGCTCGGGCTCGGGTAGCAGGTGGTCACGGAGAGCCGGTCCTCGAGCGAGCACGCGTCGAACACTGCGAACCGCTCGCTGAACGAGACCACCACCGACCGCTTGTTGCACACCACGTCCACTATAGGGCTCTTGAACTTGATGCTCTTCACCTGCACACACACACGCGCACGCATCATACTATCCGCTCGAGCTCACGCTACACACACACTATTAATAAATAAATATATATTTGTGGACATTTCACACAACTGGTGTTCTAGCCCAAACTAAGCAGAGCTTGTACTATGGGAACTAGATGGCTAATAGAATACATATACATAGGTGGGCACAGTTAATTCAAAAGTTAAGTTCGGTAGATCGTTTAATTCTCGAAAATTTTACGAAAGATAAAGTTATCCGTTAAAAGTTAATCATTTAAAACTTATATTTATTATTATTTATTTATTTCGATAATAAAGTAGGTATAATATAGGTAATATAGTAGCTATTATTTATCGTAATTTTGCATTAGTAATTTAGGTGCATGTTCCCCTTCATAAAAAATAGCATATTAAAATTGACATCCGACAGCGATGATCGTTTAGCCCGTAAAATATCTTTGTCCGTAGAAAAAAGACGTTCTACTGCAGCACTAGATGAGATAGCAGTGTTATATTTATATTTAATAAAAGTTTTATTAACACTGGTGCGCTTAGAAAAGCAGCCGTAAAAGATTATTAAAACTTCGTGTCTAGCCAAGTTCTTATTAAATTCCGAGCTTTGTTTTTCAGAAATGTGTGGCCTCTAGACCTATTTTCTTCAGACTTCAGACCATTCGACTCGCCGACACTCGCCGAACATATGAGCATGGCTTGGCGCGTAATTCACACAAACAAAATGACAGCATGTCAACAAACGACTAATGTTTGGGACTAAAGTTAACGGAAGTTAACAAGAGCGTTACATTTTTTTGAAGTTAACTTAAAAGTTAATCCATTCAGCAGATTGTTAACTTCGTTAATTAACGATTAACGGATTAACGAGCTAATGCCGACCTTTGTACATATATATACTTTTGATACATAACACCCAGACACAGAACAAACATCCGTGCTCATAACACAAATGTTAGCCCTGGGTGGGGATCGAACCCACAACCTACAGCTTAGCAGGCAGACATACTACCAACTCAGCCACGAGGCCAGTCAACACTACCCCTACACGACAACACATGTAAGTCGGGCGAGCCTCGGTTCTCGGCGCGTTTTGTATTTACCTACATGAATATATGAACACTCGAGTGAAACGCCCGCATGAAAATATCCGGAAAATTTTAATAGCGGGAAAGGTAACAGTGACAAATATTTATAAGAAAATCGATTCTATAAAACGATTGTAATATCATTTTTGAGACAATTTTTGAAACGTTTGTTGCGTATATAAATATACTAGCTGCGGCCCGCGGTTTCACCCGCGTGCTGATCGAATATGTTGTTATTATTTAGTGTATCTCACAGGGACTGCCCAATTTTACGGGTTAAAAATATGCCTTATTTCAATAAACGAATTTGAATAGAATTAGACGTAATCTAAGGCAAGTCAATATAAATAAGCATAGAATACGAGCAAAATAGAACTTTTTTTTTCACGTAAAATAGATCTGGAATTGGCTATCAACAGCTCATTTGATGGTAAGCAGTTTGACTGAGGATGGAGCTCGTCGATGTAGAAGATATCTATACAATCGTGTATATCCGATGTATATTCTCTTATTTTATGTCATAATCATCATCTCAACCATAAGAAGGCCACTCCCCTATGGATTTCAAAAAGTCCGGTTTCGCGCGGTTTGCATCCAGTGACTTCCTGCCACTTATGACGTATGAGGTTGTCTGTCCGCCTTGTGACCGGCATCCTACGCTGCGCTACCAGACACCGGGCCTCCGCTCGACAACTTTTCGTTCTTATATTTCCACATTTAAAGACAAATGGGCTGATTTTACTTACTACAAATATGTTGGTAGCTTATCTCGATAATACGAGTAACCACTCCATCATTTTCAATATTTTCTTCTTCTAAACTAAGCAATATTTTGACACGTTTACTCTGTGCGCTTGTATCTTATTTGAACGCAAACTACGAGTAGCGGGTAGGGGGTAGTGTAGCGGGTAGGGGGTAGTGTAGCGGGCAGTGCGAGTGGAGAGGTGAGGGGTGGAGGACGCGGCACGCACCTGCTCCCCGCCGCGGACGGAGATGAAGCCGAGCGAGCAGAAGGCGGGCCCGGGACCCGCGGAGTCGCAGAGCGCGATCAGCGGCCTCTTCGCCGCGAAGCAGTCGGCCGAGTGCGGCCGCGGCGCCGGCGTCGGCAGCACCCTGCGACCGACACGCTCGCTTATATCACATATCTCGATCTAGTCACAGAGAACTATTTCATACGCAACACCAATAGTACGAGTTAAAAAGCGGCCAAGTGCATGTCATGCCACGCACAACGTAGGGTTCCGTAGTTATCTATGTGATATGTATACTTAAAATATTTTGCACGGATTTTTCATTTCTTACGTCAAGAACATTTTTGACCGAGCGAGCGAAGCGTCTCTGCATCAACTGGCCAAATTTTCTTTCGTCTGTCAGTTTGTTTGTTTGTGAGTTTGTGATTTGTTTGTATGTTCGTACTCGTGTACGAGGCGTAATTTTGAACCAACTTGGAATTTTTGATGAAACTTGGTGTATAGGTTCTATGGATTATAAAAAAAGTGCCGTCGGCGATTTTTGATAAGAGGAGTGGTTTCCATATTCATATTCGTATTCATTTATTTCATAAATATTATTTACATGTCAATCAAACAAATTACATTCAATTATTAATAATCAATAAACTAAATTACAATCAGTTCTAAATATTATCATAATCCACACTCATATTAATACAATACATAATATTGTAATATTTCAACTATGTCAAATTATTATTAAATAACATAATATTGATAAAAAAATTATTAAATACTTATTGTACTACCGTACACTTTTAACATTATTGTCTAAAAATTCTTTGTAGCTGTAGAACGTTTGCTCGACAAGCCAGCGCTTTAGGCGATTTTTGAAACACAACAAGCTTGGATCCGATGTTATACCAGCTGGTATTTTGTTATATACAGTCGGACCCATATAGTAGTCATGGCAAAGTCGATGGAAGAGCTCAGTACGATGCTCGAAGACCTCAATAGAGTTTCCCAACGGGTGGGCCTCAAAATGAACATGGACAAAACGAAGGTTATGTCGAACGCCCATGTAGTGTCCACCCCAATATCTGTGGGGAACTTCACTCTTGAAGTTGTTGACGAATACGTCTACCTAGGACAGACGGTCCGATTAGGCAGGTCCAACTTTACGAGGGAGGTCAATCGTCGTATCCAACTCGGCTGGGCAGCGTTCGGGAAACTTAAAAGCGTCTTCTCGTCCAATATTCCCCAGTCCCTCAAGTCGAAAGTTTACAACCAGTGTGTGTTACCAGTGATGACATACGGCACTGAAACGTGGTCCCTAACTATGGGCCTTATAAGGAAGCTCAAGGTCACGCAACGAGCTATGGAGAGGGCTATGCTCGGAGTCTCTCTACGAGATCGAATCAGAAATGAAGAGATACGTAGACGTACAAAAGTCACCGATATAGCACAGCGGATTAGCAAGTTGAAGTGGCAGTGGGCAGGGCACATAGCACGTAGAACTGATGGCCGATGGGGCCGAAAGGTTCTCGAGTGGAGACCACGTACCGGCAAGCGCAGCGTAGGAAGACCAGCCACGAGATGGACAGACGACCTCATACAAGTGGCGGGAAGACGCTGGATGCAAGCCGCTTCCAATAGGTCTTTTTGGAAATCCATGGGGGAGGCCTATGTCCAACAGTGGACTTCTTATGGCTGAGATGATGATGATGAGTCGGACCCATAATATGCGTAAGTTTGTCTGACTTCACTAGTCCCCTGCTTATCTGCATAAGCTTCCCTGCACGGCGAGTGGCGGGAGCAAGTTGATCACCGTATTTCGCATACATATGTAGATTGCTCCTTACATAGACTGCCACTTGAAGTATTAGAATACAGGGCAACCTAAGAATGCCTAATTTTTTAAAATGTGGTGCGGCCGTCTGCTCATTCTTAATACCTACTATTGAGCGTATGGCTCTTTTTTGTAGACGGAATGCGCGTTCCCACTCCGCAGCGAGTCCGTACAGCTCGGCGCCGTACTGCAGCAGCGAGTGCACGGTAGCAAAGTAGCACGTTCGTGCCACCTGCACCGATACAACTCGTGCCACACGTCGGAGAGCGAAGCAGGCGCTTGCAATTTTGCCACATATTTTGTTTATATGGATCTTCCATGACAGGGCTGTATCTATTTCAAATCCGAGAAAGTTTGTTACTTCAGTTTGTTTTATTATAACGTCATTTATTAGCACTTGCAGTCGTCTATACTTTTAACCTGACAGATTAAAGTGAGCGTAGTGGGTTTTACTGAGATTTAGTGCCAACCCGTTAATTCGAAACCAACTCTCAAGTTGGTAGCTCGTGTCATTCAACTTTCCTTCCAGCTCGTCTACTGTGGGAGCAACGACAAGAGCGGCTACATCGTCGGCATACATCAAGATTTCGGCTGATGTAATGGCTTCTGGTAGGTCATTCAATAGTACCGAGAACAGGACATTGGAAACCGACGATCCCTGCGCTACACCCATTGATGATCGCAAGGGATCAGATTTTATAGTTCCTCCACTTCCGGCCACAATCTGGGATCTACCTTGGAGTATGCTCGTTACTAGCTCTAGCGCAGCTCCCCTTATTCCATAATGCTGCAGTTTCGTGGCTAGCACGTCGTGGTCAGCGACATCGAATGCCTTCGATAAGTCGCAGCAGATCACAGCAACCTGCTGCTTCCGCTCACGAGCATCGACAATGCGCCGAACCAGTTCCCGAGCTAGGGAGGTAGTAGATCGTCCCGCTCGATAGGCATACTGCCGGTCTGTGACCTGGTCTGTATCAGAAAGGAATGCTATTAGTCGTGAGCTAAGACCATTTTCAAAGATTTTGGCAACCGCGGGGATTATAGACACGGGTCTATAGGCATCCATGTCTTACCTTTTCCTTTGAATATGGGTGATACTTTTGTAGCCTTCAAAATTTCAGGATAGTTCCCCTCCCATATACAAGAGTTGAACAACTCGGCCAACACTGGAGCGAGTGGTACTGCGGCTATCCTGAATGATTTCATATTGAGGCCGTAGATGTCCTTAGCTGTTTTTGGAGGAATTCGTGAAGTGATGAGTTTGTATACTTCATCAGCAGAGAACATCCGGAACCTTAGGGAGCGGTCGGCGGGCGGGCGTGCCGCATTCAACTCATATCGTGCACGGGTGACGTCAGCGCGAGGCGCCCCGCATGCTGTCGCTGCGCTCAGAAGTCTGGAATTGAAAGCATTCAGAGCCTCTTTTTCGCAAGAAAAAGTCGTCCCGTCACTGTTCATTATTACCTTTGTAAAATCTATGTCAGTGAAATTGCTCTTCCCTCTTTCTAAGTTTACTACCTTCCACATAGTTTTGCCCATGTTCCCACTGTTTTTCAATTATATTTGAATAGTATTTCGATTTGGTATTTGTTAGTAAGTCATCATATTTATTTCTAATGTCACTTATAAAAAAAATCATAGATTCATCATTGGGATTCAATTTACCTAATTCAATAATGTCAAATAAAAAAGATTTCAAATTCTTAACATCTTCCGTTACCCAAGTCTGTTTTTTTCTCGTGTAGTTATTTTTCTTCCATAAGGGAAAACTAGCTTCGAACTTGTTACGAATTACATTTATGACTGACGTTGCTTTATTAGCAGCGGATTTACTACCTTGTAACACTTCACTCCAGTCCATGCTATCGAGTGACATTAGAAAGTTAATATTATTTTCTTGAGAAAAGGATCTCAAATACGACACAGTTGGTTTCGATACAGTACTTTCACACCTCACTTCGATTCTTACACATAAATGATCACTCAGATCTGTGGAAATAGGGGCAGTACGGACCGTTCCAGCCGGAAGATTACTATACGCCTGGTCTCTAGGCACGTAGCTGTTTTTTCCGTAACTCTAGTTGGGAAGTCGACCTCGACCACCATACTATGGGCCGACAAAACATCACTCAGCATCTTCCAATCTGTGCTATCTACATCTAGGCAGTTGATGTTGGTGTCTCCCACTATCATACAATCTAACCCTAAGTCACAAATCTTATCGAGTAAACGTTCAAAATATGTCAAGAATTCTTTAGCGCTGACCAGGTTGGTCCTATATATACAAATTATTGTCAACTGATAATCTAATAAATTAATAGCCGATATCTCGCAATATCTCTCAACACTTAATGATATTAAATCGCAATTTTCGGTACATCGTACGTCATCTTTAATAAAAATACAAGAACCACCGTGTTCTATGTTTGTTCTACAAAAATGTGAAGCTAACTTATATCCGCTTAAATAGATACATTTTAATTTATCGGACGTTAGCCAATGTTCGGTCACCGCCATGGCAGTACACTTTAGCTCACTCTGTAGTAACACCTCCAGTCGTTGCGATTTCCTTCCTCCTAGTGATGCTATATTCTGATGGCATACTGTCACAGTTCGTAAATTGTTGTTTACGCTCGGTGATGAGTCATTCGTCGCGGAGTGAGTGGAGCGCTCGCTGCGGTGGCTTGCAATTTCTGTAAGGTATTGCTTCACACAATCAGTCGTCGTTTCCGGTCTAAACGACCATGCCTGGATATGTTTGCGTTTTTCTATAGCTTGTAGCGTGTCATCCGCTTTACCTGATCCTGTGAGGATTCGACGCTGATTTTTTACAGCACGTTTGCGTGTGACTGTTTGCCAGTTATCGTCTTGTATGTTTTCTGCTTGCTGCTGATTTGTAGCGGGAGGAGTCATCATCGTGGTCGCGCCGGATTCCCGCTCGTGTGTATGCGCCATTTCGCACTGCCTTACCTCTAATGTTTTCGAAACGTTGACCACATCGCTGAGCGACGCTTGCAACTTTGAAGCCGATTTTACGCTTGATTTTTTCGCTGTCGCTGAGTTCCCTGTTAGGGAATTAATGCCAGCAATAGCGTTCAGTCTCGCTTGCCGCGCTGGTCGCTGCAGCGCTGTCGGGGGTGTTACGCTATTTTGCGCTTTTTTTTACATAAAAAGGGGGGAAGATTAATGCGGCGTTAATTACCAACCGATTTTAATGATATTTGGTAAGTAGGTGAAGTACACAATTATTACAACTTGTGGTAAAAATTAACAAAATTGGTCAAGTGGTTGTCGAGAAATGACAACCAACTTCAGATTGCGTGTAACAGTGAGGACGCGTGGATGTGCTTGATGCATTTTAACGCTGAATAATTTTCTACTAAAATCCAAAGATAGATCTACGATTGACCACCACGCCTGATGTTGCTAGTTTATCGGTTTTTTATCACATACATAAATTCACATAAGAAGCATGAAAAAGCGACATCGTTACATGGTTGATATTCCGAAAACACGTACGAAACGCTTTGGCTCCACTTTCATTGTGCGTACCGCCAAAATGTGGAATGCGCTTCCTGAATGGGTCTTTCCAAATATATATAATCTAGGTGTCTTCAAATCGCGAGTGAATAGGTTTCTTCTAGGCAAGCGCGCTCCATCGTAGGCCGTAACTGTCGCTTAACACCAGGTGAGTTGACGGTCAAGCGCAAGCCTATTGTCGAATAACATGCATGCGTGTATACGCCGAGCGGTCCAGCTCCCGCAAGCAGCACCCGCTCACGAGTTGACGCATGTGCCAGCCCGAGCCGAGTCAACCATGTTTGTGGGAAGAGGGCGACCGCAGCCACACACAGCCGCCGCAAGAAGCTTTTTAGTGAGCGTGAGTGCTTTGGGTACACATACACGCTTTCCTATGACTATTTAAAGGACGATATGAGTTTTCCTTTTAATTTCATCATATATGCTACTAGCATGAATTTTTTCATATCTCCAAAGTCAACCGCTTAGCCGGTAGAGGGAGGGGAGAGGACACTTGACTCTAACAAAAACCTATCCAACGAGACCCCATTCGATAGGGTAGATGAGACAAATTACTCATCATGACTTTATGTATACTATGTATATTGAGGTACCGCCCGCATCACAAACAATTTTTTTCATGATTTTATTTTACGACTTTTTCGGCTAACTAATTTAGACTAATATATCCATGCCAAATTTCCTTTTTTCAACAGCTTTCTAGTACTTAATAGTTTATGAGGAAAGCCGCGGACAGACAGACAGGCAGACGGGCATGGCTAAACTATAAGGGTTCCTTATTTACTACGGAATTCTAAAGGCTCGTTTTATATCTACAACAGTAAAAATCTCCCGACATAAAAAACGCCTAAAGCGATTTCGATGAAACTGTGAAGAAAACTCAATATTATCACCTATCAAATTAAATAAAACCGGACAAGGGCGAGTCAGACTCGCCCACCGAGGGTTCCGTACAAACTAAATAAAACGGGGAAATTATGTATTTTTTTTATATTTCCGTTCATAAACCGAAAAATATACATCATAAAAATATTTAACACATTCCTTGCTCACCACTCGGATCCGAGTGGAGCGGGGCTATAGTAGCGGCGCCTTCCACTCGGATCCGAGCGAGCGTCCCGTTCATTTTGTAGTAGTCAGTAAACCGCCGGCGTTTGAAGCAATCAACGTTGCTTTGCGCGGCCACTCTGTACTTAATCAAAATTCGCCTAAAAAGTTTTGGTTCCCAGCTGAAGTGAAGGGTCTGCAGGGGGCGAAGAATGTGTTAAAACCCTGTTTTAGCTTATGCTATTGAGGCTCTTTCATATAATACCCCACATGATACGGTTAATTCACTTTAAAATTTCGGCCCTCATTCCTTGCATAGAGACACTATTTTTTCGTGATTAAATTAAAAATGACCAGTTTTCGGATTTTTTCCTATATGTGTACTATAACACAATGCTTCTCGCCAAATTTCAGAGTTCTAGGTCAACGGAAAGTACCCCATAGGTTTTGATTCCCTTGTGAGTGTCGAAATGTGCGTTTTTTACGACATATTCGGCTGTAACTTTTTTTACGAAAACTGAGAAATTTTATTTTTCTTTCTGCAGCAAGATACTATGGATCTGCGTATATGGTTTTAATTTCAACTCGATACCTTCACGCGTTCCCGAGATAAAGGTCTTGACACCCGGACGGACGGACAACAAAGTGATTCTATAAGGGTTCCGTTTTTTCCTATTGAGGTACGGAACCCTAAAAACTAGATCAAAATCGATCCACCCGTTTAAGAGCTACGATGCCACAGATACAATTCAAATTCAATTGGGTCACGGTTTAAAAATAATGTTTTGAACATAGACAATCGCGTTACTGCACTCCGAGTGGATACATAGTTGTACGATATACGGAGGAAGGCTCTTCCCTGGTTCGGTTTCCAAGTATTTGCAATAAGTATGGTAAGGTGTGGCGTGGTATAGTACAGTAGGTAGTTACCGGAGCACCCGGACAGTGCCGTGGCGCCAGGACAGGACCTCCTGCGCGTCGCCGGCGGGCGGCACCAGCCACACCTGCACGCCGGTGCCGTACCCGAGCACGAGCAGGAGCGGAGATATCTCACAGTCGCCCTCCCCCTCCGGCGTCGGCTCGTTGATGTCCGCCGTCTCGAACCTGAACAGACAGAGATATTGTTAGGCGCTCGGGTATGTGAGGGTCAGGGTGGCTGCTGTGTGAATGTGTGAATGTGTGTGTGTGGCGTGTGGTGTGCGCTACTGACCGTGCCCACTGTATCACGTCCTTAGGGTCGGCCGCGGCGGCGGTGAGCGTCACGTCGTTAATGAACCCCGAGACCGCGTCGATCAGCGACCGGTCGGCCGGCGGCTGCGCAGGTACGGTGAGCGCGGCGCCTGCCCCCGCGCCGCGACACGCCCGCGGCGACTCCGCAGACATGCTCAGCGCTGACCGCCCGCGGGTACCACGACACCGAGCGCACCTGCAATCATCATCGACATCATATCTTAAGCGAGCACGTCAACGACTAAACTTTCTTTGTGCTCGTTCGCTGCTATATCTATTTAAATAAGTTGCCAAGACCGTGTCGTGACACGGTCTTGGCAACTTATTTAAATATAATATAACGTGCTAATAAAATAAAACTGCTCGGCGAGTACTGTCGTTTTAGACGACTTTGCGAAATATCGTATATAAGGGGGGGGGGGTCCAGGGGGTCCGGACCCCCCCCCCCCTCCCCGCGTGTTCGTCTTTCGCCCCCACCGCGGGCGAAAGACGAACATGGGTCACACTGCATCTCTTTAGCTATGCTGTAGATAGGCACACATTAAACGCGTATATCAAACTGCGTACTATATATTTTTACCCGATTGCATAAGAAGGAGGGTAATGTTTTTCGAGTGTATGTATGTAAAACTGCTTTTCTGCTGTCGGTTTTTTTCTTAATATACTTACTTTTTAAGAAACCCTAACTCCATCTCTGTCATATCTATACAAATTGAGAGAGATGGAGATATAGTTTCCAGGCAGATTCCGAATCCGACAAGTTGTGATCAAGGCCGTAAGCAGGGGCTTAGGGGTTCAACCTACCCTCCCCCAAAATATCCAGGCGATTATGAAAAATCCTTGCTCTTTTTTAAAGTTTACTTAATTTGCTTCAATATTTTTCGCGCGCCATAGCGAAGCGATCGCTCGCGCATGCCCATATTTTTGAAGATATAAAACGACTGAATGAACTTATTAAAAGATCTTCGTTCGTAAAACTAGAAAAGAACATCGCTAAATATCAGGCGAGTTGGAGATCAGTCGTAGATCTATCTTACGTAAAAAAAATCACAAATGTTCCATGAAAAATTCAATTCGATCCAAGCCAATTTTACATAAAAAAATTTTTTTCGTTAATAATTTCGAAAAGATCGAACAAGACTCTTAAAGTGCCGTTCTTAAATTTGAAATCAATGCATTCAAATGGTTATATTTATATATTTTTAGCGTAAGTCAGTCTTACTCATCCAGTCGGATATTTCATTTTTTTAACATTTTTATACTTGTTTGGTTCATCTGGGCCACTTCAATCAACTTCTAACACGATCAATGAATGAAATTATTTCCAAGATTTAATTTTAAAAACCTTAAAAAATTTCGCGCTCGCTTCGCTCGCGCATTATTAAGTACTGTTTTGTCATGGAAATACTGCGGGCTCACTAATACGAGAAATAAAGCATATTACTATAAAAACACTACTAAAATGTTCGCGCTCGCTTCGATCGCGTATGCTTATTATCTATGGAGGCAAATATTAGTATATTTTTATAATTTTTTGTACAATAAACGTGTTTTTTTCGTATTTTTTTGCTCAATATTAAACACGGTAACAGGTAGACGCTTCAAATTTTCACAGAATATTTACTTGTATATTACCTTTCAAAATAAATAATTAAATAACAATAAAGTAAATATTAAAGGGGGCTCCCATACAACAAACGTAATTTTTAAGCAATTTTTACTCGATCTTAATTAAAAGGTAGAAACTTGAATATTTGTAAGTAAATATTTAGAAATATATTAACTATAAAAATAAATACCTAATCTAATACATAAAAACTCACAAAATGAAAATAATCCGTGCATCTAAGCGCGGTGCGAGCGCCGCGCCGCGGTGTGGTGGTGGCGCGAGTGCGAGGCGGTTGCTAAGCAACGGCCGCGCGGGTAGTGGGGGAGGTAACACCACGGAGCGAGCCATAGCCGCGCGTATTCGCGCGAGCGTCGTTATTCTGCCCGGATGTGTATCGAAAACCAACCTATAAGTTTCCAATTTACTACTTGGAATTTCGTTGATTTCTCGTTATTTTATAAACAGAACTAAACTTTGTAGTATTATAGATGATAGTACGGAACCCTTCGCGCACGAGTCCGACTCGCACTTGGCCGAATATTTTTTAATACGAGTATCTATCTCCAAACACAGTCCTAGTCATGGACTGTACATGTATGTAAAACGCGCGATAAATGAGCACTACATGATCCTTTAACACTAATACATCCTTTAAGTATACATATTTTAGTTTTTCACTAGCAAAGACCTAGCTTTGTTCTAGTTGGAGCATCTAGACTATTTGTGTGGGTGAAAACTCAAGTACAAATAGTAATAATGACTAATACAATACAAATAGTTCATAAAGTAGATATTGTTAGAAGACAATGGATCTCATTCTTTTCATTGTTTAAATTTCATATATTTGGTCAAGCATAAAAATTGCATGCAAAGTATGTTAGTTCACGTTATTCTACAGTTCAATAATATTTAACGAATATAGAGTTAACAATTACTGTTTCCATATCGTATGGCAATATAACCATAGGTTTTAAAATGTATTATTGCTTAAACATAGTTTTTTTTTAATACTAATACTTAGTCTGGCCATAAATACTGTTACAGTTAAAAATAAGAAAGATATTACATTTGAATTTGGAATCTGTCATTTTTATACGATTGTTCATTGAGTTTTCTAATTTTGGCGCCAATACATTGTACAATATTTTGCGATATTAAAATGGAGTGGGGTGATAAAGAGAACCGAATCGCTGTGATTGCATTACACAAAGTTGGTATGGAGCCAAATGCAATTTTTAAAACTCTCCATACGCTTGGTATTAGTCAAATGTTTGTGTACCGGGCTATTAATAGGTACAATAAGACCTCCTCTGTTTGTGACAGAAAAAGAGCTGGCCGTCCACGTAGTGTTCGTACGAAAAAGGTGGTCAAAGCAGTAAGGGAAAGAATTCGAAGAAATCCTGTCCGAAAGCAAAAGATTTTATCTCGGGAGATGAAGATAGCACCCAGAACCATGTCGCGTATTTTAAAAGATGACTTAGGACTTGCAGCCTATAAGAGACGCACTGGTCATTTTTTAACTGATAATTTAAAAAAGAATAGGGTGGTAAAATCGAAACAACTACTGAAGCGGTACGTAAAGGGAGGTCGCAGAAAAATTTTGTTTACGGATGAGAAAATCTTTACAATTGAGCAAAATTTTAACAAACAAAATGACCGTATTTATGCTCAAAGCTCTAAGGAAGCTTCCCAATTAGTCGACAGAGTGCAACGTGGGCATTATCCGACTTCAGTGATGGTTTGGTGGGGTGTTAGCTATGAAGGAGTGACTGAGCCATATTTTTGTGAAAAAGGTATCAAAACATCGGCACAAGTGTATCAAAATACCATTCTTGAGAAGGTAGTTAAGCCCCTTAACAACACCATGTTCAATAACCAAGTATGGTCCTTCCAACAAGACTCGGCGCCAGGTCATAAAGCTCGGTCCACGCAGTCTTGGTTGGAAGTGAAAGTTTCGGACTTCATCAGAGCTGAAGACTGGCCGTCGTCTAGTCCTGATCTTAATCCGCTGGATTATGATTTATGGTCAGTTTTAGAGAGTATGGCTTGCTCTAAACGCCATGATAATTTGGAGTCCCTAAAACAATCCATACGATTGGCAGTGAAGAATTTTCCCATGGAAAGAGTGCGTGCTTCTATTGATAACTGGCCTCAACGTTTAAAGGACTGTATTGCAGCCAATGGAGACCACTTCGAATAAGCTTTTATATTTTAAATTGTTTTATATTTATGTATTAAACTAACACACTGTAAAAGTAATAAATATTATTTGCAATAAAAAAATTTTTTTTTTCTTCGTGACAATATTTATGGCAAGACTAGTTATAGGCGTTTTTAGGCTGATAATTATATGTATAAACTGTTATGTTATTTATGATAAATAAAGACCTTTTGAAAACAAAACAAACAAACAATTACTGTAATTACAGGAGAAACAGATTACGCCACTCCGGAAGTAAAGGCAAAACTAATAATACTTCACACACAATCAATATAAATAATGTATGCACTAAGATGATAATGCAGGTTTTATTTCACAGACAAAATATGAAGTTCTGAGTGTGACAAAGTATTCTCGGGTTAATTCCTTAGCATAGTGAGGGTTTACACATAGCACAGTTGGCATCTGCCTGCCGCCCTCCCTGACACATACTCGTAGCCTATCATGTACTCACACACACAACACAAAAAACACACACACACCATACACACCCTACACGCATGCCCTCACGCACAAACACAAGTAAATAGGTACATGTATGTGAGCGCAATGCATGCATTGTAGGTATTGATTGTATTATTTATTCTTAAAAAGCAGCAATCGTCAAGCCAGGTCAGAGGCCTTTCGGCGGCTTAATAACTCTGACACTAGGACTGGCCACTCAGTCTATACGAACTTACTTAATAATAATAATTTTAATCTGTACATAATTTTACCTTGTAGGTAACGTCAAATAGTGTAGAACTAAAACTTAAAAAATCTTAAAATGGAACCAAAATATTACGGTTTTTCTTTTGTTTTTCTAATAATGAGAGAACATTATAATATTGGTTAGATAGACTCGATATTTTCTTCACTTTTTGACGTACATGACTTATTATTTTATAGTTTACTTGTTTCAAAGCACCTAATCTATTCATTTCGTATTAATATTGTTTAGTTAAGTAAAGAAACCTTTGAATGAAGATGGCAAACAATAAAAATTAAATCAGAAAAGACTATTTGTTCTAGTATTAAGCTAACATAAGGACAACAAAAGATGCAGACATAAGGATTGCATACTAGGATGAAATTTACTGTTTACATGTGACTCAACAAAAAACTGTATCTTATATTGTAATAAGATTTATTGCAGCACCACCGTAAAGTAGCATGTCTGTCTATTTTCTACAGCATTCATTTCGGGGAATGTGCGCAAGAGCTTCACGACCTAATTCCACCCTCCCCATTTCACTACAGGACTAGCAGAAAACCGGCGAATTACCACCCATTTCTTGTTGAAATGACAAAAATCCATACTCAGCGATATCGATCCACATTCCTGTTGCGTACTGCACAAGAATGGAATTCGTTGCCGCCGTCTCTGTTTCCTGAGACCTACAATCTTGGAATTTTCAAGGCTAGAGTGAATAGATATCTTCTAGATCGACGAGCTCCATCCTCGGCCACACCGTCGCTTAACATCAGGCGAGTTGGTGGTCAATCGTAAATCTATAGTGTATAAAAAAAAATGTTTAGTTAATTATGATTATTTTGCAAAGTCTCTAAATTGTATTTCATCATAATTGTAACGCAATAGATAGGTTTTTAATATCTCCAGCGCGTAAGAATTAGGTATTAGGTATTCCTGCCACAGGGTTTTCCCAAGATACCGGCTTAGCCGAGTTTGGGACCCACTGTAAAAGGTTTGTGTAATATCGTTATGAGGAAATAAACTTTATTTTAAAATTATTAGTGCACTAAAAGAATACAGAGTAAATATTTAATAATTTATATTTTTTTCCACTTTTAGCATCTTATTGATAAAAGTCTAGTAAGCCCATTTTAGCTAAGATTTTAACTATTCTTTGTCAAGTTTTGTCAGATTTTCATTGTAAGAAATTGCAACAAAACTTTTTTTTAACTAAAATGCGCTTATTAGGCATTTAAACAAAATTTTAGCCTTCTCGGAAAGATGAACCAATAATACCGGTCTTTAAATCGTGAGTATATATCTACATTATATACTCATAGTCATAGTGCTTGCTTACCTACGTAAGCAAGCACAAATACTTTCAGTGTTACACAAAAACCCTTTGCTTAATAATAGGAAATTAATACACCACATTTTGCATCTTTTCTATCTTACTTTTCTTTTCTCTTCATTATTGTCAGTGTGAGTTTCAAATTAATTCAATGCAATTATTTATTTTGTCCATAAACACTATTACAATATGCTTGGATGCATTACTCAGTGTTTACATATATCAATATATATATATATATAGTAAAAATTATCATAATAAATCTAAGAAGTTGAAACAAAAAAATATATGTATAGATTCAGGTTCCAATTTAAAATTGCCTTATATTGCAGTGTCATAATTGTAATTTGAAGTGGGGGCAATAAGTCTTGCACTAATATCCCATTTAGGGTGTATTTTGCATTTCCCCCTGGCAGTCCACGCAAACCAACTGAGCACTTAAAATAACAGAGCATGGCTTTGGCGAACTGGCATAAATGTTCCACCTTTGTTAATGTCATATAATATAATTTTATTTTATTTGGAATTAATTAACTTAAAATTAATTAATTAATTAAAAAAATAATTTAAAAAAAAAGAGGTATTGTCAACTCATGCTGTAAATTTTTTCAGATTTATTATTTTCAGCTTTCTGCTTAAAATTTTTGAGATTGTAGCCCTACAAGGGCTTGCCAAGGCTATAAATCTTACGAGGTAATGTTTGTAGAGTTGGGGTTAGGCTCTAAGCTACTTTTTTCATGCTTTGTTATTTCCCTTAGTGTTTGAAGGATTACGGCTAAATTATTTTTATTTGTTTCCATCGAATTCTGTGGTTTCCATAACAACGCCGTCCGGCGAGTCGGCGCAGTAAGAGCGACGTCACCCCCTGACGTCTCGCTGCTGTCTTCTGCTTATAGAGATTCTAAGATAAGCTAATACTTTCATTTGTAACCTCACTCAGGAGTACTGTTAGGCGCAATGTAGTTACTAAATTCAATTTTGTGTCGCAGGAGAGCATGATTCAGTGCCCTGTGTGTACCCAGGTCCGGTATTTTAAGGGCCAAAAAGGCCTCAAAATTCACCAATCAAGGTGCCACCCCAAATCCTCCCAAATTCCTCTTTCGGCACCGTCTCCTACCGTAATTTCACCGAGTAGCAGTTTTCTGAGCGCTGCTACGCCTTCCAAACCGTTTTGGGAGGTTTTAAGCTCTTTCAAAAATTCTTTTCCGATTTTAAACGCATCCCGCGTGGTGCGCGTGTTTCGGTAGCCTATTCTTTAGCATCTGCTATTAGGAACGCTATTTCGAAAAATTCTAAGGAGGCCTGGGAACATTTACTCACTTTTCCATACAGTGTGCTTTACGTTCATTTCGATCCGTCTAACAAAAAATCCTTTACTACTACAGTAAAGGAAAACTGCGTAAAGTATAAAGTATTGGAAGAGAACCTTTTAGGCCTTAGTAATATTATTCCGCCTAAAAGACGGAATAATCAAAATTCGAAAACATCGGGCGATTCGGCAACTATCAAAGTAGTTGAAAATTTTATTTTCAACTACTTTGATAGTTGGATCGATGGCGATATCAAAGGCGCCGCACGCATCTTGTTCTCCAGCGATACTATTGCTCCATTTACACCAGACACGGTCGTCACTTCGTGACAAACATCCACCTGCTGCGGCAAATCTCCTTCTTCCTGATCCACCACAATCAGATGATGTTGCCATTGAAGTCACAGCTCAGGAAATTGCAGCGGCTATTCATTATTTTAAGAGTGGCTCTGCCGGAGGCCTTTCTTCTTAGATGGTCTTTCTCCTCAACATCTAAAGGATCTTCTATCTTTTAGTTCTGTTGAGGCTGGTGAGACTCTCTTGAAGGATTTAACGGCTTTGGTAAATTTCATGTTATCTGGACGGGTCAGTGGTGACATCATCGATGTTTTGTACGGCGCTAATTTATGCGCACTTACTAAAAAGAATGGTGGTATCAGACCTATTGCTGTAGGCACCACATGCAGCCTTTTTCAACCAATACAGCTTGGTTTTGGTTCGCGTGGCGGATGTGAGGCTGCTGTTCATTCCATTCGATCTTTCCTTAGTCAAAATTTTGGAGATGTGTTGCTAAAGGTGGATGTAAAAAATGCATTCATTTCTGTTGATCGAGGTGCCCTGTTGACCCAGGTCAAAGACAAAATTCCGGATCTTTTTAGTTTTCTTTGGCAATGTTATGGTAAGCCCACAATATTGACATACCAAAACAACTTTCTTGAGTCTTCAGTTGGCTGTCAACAGGGTGATCCTTTTGGACCCGCCATTTTTAGCCTGGCCATTCATCCAATTATTCAACGTCTCCATTCTAAACTAAATGTTTGGTATTTGGATGATGGAACCCTGGGGGGTGATGCGGGCACTGTTCTTAACGATTTACAAATCCTGATAGACGAATTTCGTCTTATTGGTTTAGAACAAAATTTTTCCAAATGCGAACTTTATGTTTGCGACTCCTGTCCTGACAAAGATTTGGTTATTAATAAATTCAATGTTTTGGCACCTAATATCAAATTGTTGGACAGCCGTTCTCTTCGCCTTCTGGGTTCACCGATATTAGATGAATCTTTTTCATGTTTTGTTGAAGAAAAAATTCAAAATTTTAAGAGTGCCTCTTCTAGGTTACTCAAAATAAACGCCCACATGGCGTTTACAATTATCAAATATTGTTTGTTGGTTCCGAAATTTATGTATTATTTACGATGTAGTCCACTGTGGAAACACGGTGAGCTCCTTTTGAGCTTAGACAATGTCGTAAAGGAAACTCTGATATCGGTTTTGAATGTTGACATGAATGACAGGATATGGTCACAAGCCTCACTACCTGTACAGCTAGGAGGCTTAGGGGTCCGCAAAATTTCGAGTGTTGCTTTACCGGCTTTCTTGTCCTCGGTTCATAGTACTCATAAATTAGTAGAAAAAATTCTCGCTCCATCTTTAGGCCATTCTGTAGTCGTTGCTTTTTTGGACGAGGCCCAGATTGCTTGGAGGCTGGCTTGTCCAAATACCGATTTTCCCAGGACGTTATCGTCGCAGAGACTGTGGGATCGGCCGATCTGTGAACTAGCACGGAATTCTCTTTTAGATACGTGTACTACCGTCGCAGATCGTACTCGTATTCTTGCAGTTTCTGTTTGGGAATCGGGTCTTTGGTTACAAGCTATGCCGTCTTTTAATACCTGCTGCCTTTTAGATCCAACTGCATTTCGTCTAGCAGTCAGCTTGCGTTTAGGAGCAAGGTGTTGTGAGGCCCATATCTGCCAGTGTGGTACTGCAGTTGATCAACTCGGCCATCACGGTCTCTCATGCTCGAGAAGCTCTGGTCGAATTGGTCGTCACGCGAGCCTGAATGATATCATCTGCCGGGCTTTTACCACCGCCAATGTTGCAGCTGTGCTCGAACCGAGCGGTCTTGCGCGTGACGATTTTAAAAGGCCTGACGGGATGACGCTTGAGCCATGGAAGTTCGGACGGCCCCTTGTGTGGGACGCCACGTGCGTTGATACTTTGGCACCGTCTCATCTTCCTGAGACACGGAGTAGGGCTGGCGCTGCGGCTAATTCGGCGGAGCAGCACAAGCAGCGTAAATATGTTAATCTCGGTAGAGGTTACATATTTGAGCCGTTTGGTGTCGAAACTTTGGGTCCGTGGGGACCGGGAGCTCATCTCATTTTCAAAAATTTATCTGAGCGCCTGATCGATGCGACGCGTGACCAAAATGCTGGCGCGTATCTGGCCCAACGCATAAGCATTGCCATTCAACTTGGCAATGCGGTCAGCATGCTGGGTACGCTGCCAACTGGTAGTGGGTTTGAGCATTTGGATTGTCTTTAGACCTTTATCGGTCTGGGGTGATCGATGTGCTTTTTGTGTAGTAGTTTAGTTAGTTGAGTCTGTATATTGTTGTGTTGTAGTTAATAAAGGCGCTTGCCCTCTAAAAAAAAATTACTTGCTAATGCAATTGCTATATATATGACATAATAGATCATTATCAAGCAGGTGGTGTGAATATAACATTTAATAATTAAAGATATCGTCTAGACTGCGGAACGCCCATAAGTGGCCACGGAAAAAAAAAATCCATACCTGCGGCGCGCCCATAAGTGGATATAGAAAGGAAGAATAGATAACAAAATCCAGTAAAAATGTTGTAGGTTTTGTTTTTAAATTAGTTAAACATTTTTGAAACTACAGAATGAGTAAAGAAACCTTTGAATGAAGATGGCAAACAATAAAACTTAAATCAGAAAAGACTATTTGTTCTAGTATTAAGCTAACATAAGGACAACAAAAGATGCAGTCATAAGGATTGCATACCAGGATGAAATTTACTGTTTACATGTGACTCAACAAAAAAACTGTATCTTATATTGTAAAATAGTAATATATTCATACATAGGGCAGTAACTTGTTTATTACTGTTATGATCATGAGGAAATTTAAGTAGTTAAGCACTGAGTACTGATAGTCATAATATACATATATATATATGCCTAGCTCTCCAAAATCAATATAAAAGCACTTAAATTTGTTTATAATACTACAGAGAAAGTCAATCCCTATGTTCATGTATACAAAACAAATTACAGTACATTAGCATCTCGGATAAAATAAATAAGAGAATATAAATAGAAAAAATTAAGTACTTAAATTTTTTTAAATCTCATACTTTTTCAATCACAAAATCTATCTATCCAGCCAGCCCTTTGTTTTTAATTGAGTGGGTGACGTAACATAATTAAAAATGCCAAAGGACAGCTCATTTTATCATTTTAGAGCCCTGAGAAAGGCTATTACCTATGTGCCTGTGTTTACATAGAATAAAAATAGAAACACCTATCATGAATGGATTACATAATTATAATAACAAATCAACTTACGAAAAAACATTGAAGTCTTTCCAATGCCAAAGAAATTTTGTTGTTGAGAAACAGCTGGTCGTATTTTTTCTCTATAGTTCTATTTACTAGGTAGATACACGTAATGACTGGAGGACAAAGGAAATCGATTAAAGTCAAGTTAGCCATTTGCGAAAACATTGCTCCTAAGCTGTCATACTTATATATATGCAAAATAATTACGTCTTACTTATTAAACTCACCTTGTTTACGAAAAATATCTTCATTTTAAATCCATTTTCAAGTAAAATGCAATTGCGTCGTTTAGACTGGCAGTCGAAAACAATGACGTCACACGAATAGAAAACACAAAACCTTTAAACATAATCTCACTCAGGCTCTTTTAAAACGTAAATTCACAAAGCACTTATTCGATTAAATTAATTCAATAAATAAATTATTCTATGTACTATAAATTAGAAAACAATTTTACAAAAACAGATGATTCCAATGACAATACAACTACTCTGCTCTGATGTTTCGTTTCGTTTGCTTTCAATTGTGTGAGTGCGACTCTCCGTAATTATGTTACTCTATGAGTGCGACTGAGTTCACAGTCAGTGTTGACAAACTTTACTTGTATAGTACGACAGCTGGAAAAATACAAAGGAGACAAAGGACAGTTAGTACAGTACACACTCCGCTGTACCTAACTACAGCCTGGCCTGGCGCAACACCAAAATTTAATGTATGGAGTTTGGTCCGAAATTGACATTTACACTGTTTGACACAGACTTCAACATTTTTTTAGCTTCGGTGGCTGCTGTCTTTAAAGTCCATTCTTCCAACAACAGACGGAAGGATCAAAGTGACAAATCAGAATATTGATGATTTGGGCTTAGGGTTTTTGGGAACGTCAAAAGATTTACGTTCCCGCCAAAAATATTTATTATTTATAATAATTGTCACTTATTCCAAGAAACATATTGTCAGTTAATTTAATTGTATTTCAAATATCGGTAATTCTCATAACGTTATGTTCAAAGGTTATGTCTTGTAAAAGATGCACAATATGTGGCCTGAAATCTGTACCCTTATTCTAGTTCTAATCGGTTGTCGATTTGTCAATTTTGTCGGTAATGAGCCGGCTACCGAATAAAGCTCCATTCGACTCCAATGGGTATTCACGAATTCGAATTTATGCCCGTCGGTCCCATTTTTAGTATAGAAATCTCGAGAAACCAAAGACAATCACCACTCATCCTCAACTGGATCCGCCGGGATTCGGGTAGACCGATTCACAAACTCGAATCCGAAGGAGTTTGACATATAAATTCGATGGCTAATTCGATATCGCTCCCGACAGGTTTATCCTGTCGGGAGTAATATCGAATACATTTTACTAATACATTTTAATAATATAAGAGCACTTTTTTCATATTTTCAATTACCATTTTCCATAATTTGACATAATATATTCACCTAATAGTCAAATGTACCGATTTTACGGGTTTTAAAATCCCCCTAATTATGATTTCCAAAGTTTCAAAATGTAATATTTTATAGTTGGAGAGCTTTGTCAGATTACACGCATGGCGCTCTAAATATATTAAATATTTTATACTTGTTACTAATAAATGGCAAATACATTGAATGCACGAGTACAGAGAGAAAATAGAAGAACTTTGAAATCACACACACACATGCACACACACAACCAACAAGGTATTTTCGAAGCATGCTTCACTTATTGAAGCTACAAATTTACTAAAGAATTATATGCCATAATTAATATGATGGATCAAGTTATATGTATATTATGCAATAAATTACATATTTTGTCAGTCGCTGGTCATAATTAAGCATTTTTTTACTTCTATCACGAATCACCTATCTAAAAACATGAAACTGACTCTGAAAACTAGCTTGTCTATGTTATCCTATCGGTCACACGAGGTCATTACCGATTTGGTACCGACTGGTGCCATTCGAATTTGTGAATAGGGTTATCGAAGGTTATCCATTCGATTCGGTAGGTTTTTCGCGGGAACTTAAATAAAAATGTCACAGTTTTCTTTTATTATTATAAACTTGTGTTATTTCAAATAAAGATTTTGTAAAGAAGATGTTTTTTTAATCTATTAGTGTTCGTTTACGCGCACGAGTTTGAAATGAGAGTGATGAAACATACTTCTTCACGTTGTAACTTACAAAGTCCTTAACAGCTCCTAGTAAAGTAACCAAGTCATGACATGAACTTGATTCACTATCAACCGAGTATCTCGTCATAATCTAAGCCAAGTAACTTGAGATTGTGACTAAAACTTATATTATTTGTATTTTTCATGAAACTTTTAACATATTATTTTGGCAAATGAGCCAATCGTGGCCAATAAAAGAGTAAAAATCTAGACGGCTGCAACTGTCAAATTTATAAACTTTTTTTAGTGACTTGATACCGCTAAGGATTTCGATTCACTATTTAAAAAATCGATTAAAGTTCGATTCTTTTGCGTTTAACAATTTTAATTTTCAAATATAAGTAAGAAAATCGTATTTTTTTACAGTTTAAATCAGGGATCAGTCAATAATGCGAGCTATTAAAGAAAGTCTATTATATTTTGCTGGGGTTGAAGTAGCACACATTTATATTTCTAACCGATTTCAAAAAGAATGAGGCTCTTAATTCAACTGTATGTTTTTTTGTTGGCAATATTACAAATTCTAAGCCGACCTATCGACTCCAAAGATAAAGGAATTTGATGTTCTGTGATAGCTGTGATAGTTTGTAAAAAGTTGAATATATTTTTATTTGTTGTTACTAGGAGAGCATCCGGTGTCATTTCTCCTTCTCGCTTTCGACCTACACTGACTCCCGTATTCCTTTTTCCGGTGGACGTTCATTGTAATCCAAATCATATTAATTATCGTACATCATCCTAGCAAATACTAAGTTATATTATTCGAATTGTGTAACATTACGTCACTTTAGTGCTTGTTTAAAACAACTACCATACAGAGAGAGGAGCGTGGGAGAGAAGTGTGTGGTTCATGTTTGTCTTTACGTTGCTCATTTAGCAAACAAATGAATAAATTTTGGTTTGAATTTACTTATGAAATGAAATTTATTTGCAAGAATGTAGGTAAATAAGGCCTTAGAAAATAATTAAAATTTTCCATTACATTCGATCATTTCTCAAGTCCAAATATTTAATAGTGGATCAATATCATATAAATAATATTAAATTAGAATTGATAATAGTAGGTATACTATATATTATGTAAATTACATCAAACATGTATAACTCTGCTGTCTTAAAAGTAGGTACTACAGTAGTAAAAATACAATAACGTGACGAAAATTACACTTTCACGAAAATGACATGCAGCATGAGATAAATCTAAAAATCGGTTTTTCCAAGTCAAAAAAACAATTTCCGATTAATCGATTGATAATCGACATGTTATATGCCGCTTTCAATCAATGGAACCGTTTGGGATGATCAGTTGATACCTTATGAAATGGAAATGTCAAAATTATTCGATATTCGAGAAACCTGAATCGCTAATTCCGCAAACCGTGTGAAATCCTTCGAGATCTCTCTCCATATCGAAGATCGCATCGAATTGAATGTAATCTGAATAAGGGTGCTGGATGAAAAGATGTTCAAAATGCATTTCATAGCAAAATTTTAAACATTTCGATGAAATTTTACACATAGTTTCAATTTTTAAGAGCCAAATAAAATAAAATTCATTTATTGGCATAAGAACGGTGTAAGTACATATATTTAATTATGTATATACTAATACCATAAATTGATGTTTTAGCTTGGGTTGTTTCCTCACAAGGGAACTTCTCCACAACGGCTTGTAATCTATGTAATAGGGCGAATTCTGTGTATCTAACATATGCATGAAATTTTGGATGGATTTCGATAACCACATATGATTTCATTATGTTAGTTTTTAGTCATTTTGGGCATTTTAATGTAATAATAATAACTTATGATTACGTAAAAAAGTAGCAACTGTGAATATCCTCTTTATTTGAGTCAAGTGAAAAGTAACTTAATTAATTCCTTTTAATACTTTTTCCTAAAATATTTGTTTTATTTCCGTACAGGAATATAGTAAACTTAAATAAAATGCTAAAGTGTATACTATTTTTTATCCGTCCCATAAACCTCTATAAAATCGTCGGATAAACTCATCACCACTTTCCTGAGGCAAAATTAAGTTATTCTTGACAAAGGCAATATGGCCAAACTCAATTAGCCTTCCCGTAGCGTGGATAAAAACAATCAGATTGACAATAAATTGAATTATGAATTTTGACCTAAACTCCATACATTTCGACATAAATCAAAATTTGAAATATTTTCATACATTTTTTTTTTCTATGAAAGCTCCGCCTCTTAAGTGCATTATATTCTCTTTGCCTAACTAAAACAATGTTTTTAGATTGACATTTTTTTACTGTTTTTACTTTTTTAGGCTTTTGAGAGAAGATATGGTTGTGCGTATAAATAAAGCTCTAAAAGCTGTGACGAAAATCTCGTCAAATTCAACGCCAACAAGACTCAAGCCTGCCTTTTCTCCGCCAAAAAGAGTGAGTTTCTTTTGTCTCCTACTTTCCAAAATGTGTCCTTATCATTGACAGACCGTCTTGAACTGCTTGGACTCACGTTAACCCCAACAATGAACTTTAAGGGCTACCTTGAATCTAAGGCTAAACTGGCTAGTAAAAAGCTTGGCATCCTTAGTAAGGTTAGGCGATACTTCTCACCGGGACCACTGCTTCATCTGTATCAAGCACAGGTCCGATCGTATATGGAGTACTGCTGCCACTTTTTTGATGGATCAGCCAAGTATCAGCTGGAAGCTTTAGAATCAGTAGACCGGCGCGCCGTGCTTGATACAGATGAAGCAGTTTCAGCGTTCAGCGTTTCGTACGTGTTTTCGGAATATAAACCATGTAACGATGTCGCTTTTTCGTGCTTCTTACTGTCCGATAAAAAAAAGAGCATGGGGGAATGAGATCATGCAAAGCAGACGCACACTCACCGAAATGTATGCGATAAAAAACCGATAAACTGGCAAGTGGCAACTTTGCGACGATGCTCCAGACTTTGGTTTCAAATGTTACTCTGTTCGCTAATTAATAAAGTAATACTTGAAAAACTAAAAATTTGTATGGAAATTGTTTGCATATAACTCGCGAGGTTTATGTCGTGGAAGGAGTATTATTTATCTCTGTTTCCCCTTCATAAATATTATTTGTCATATAATTGGTATTAAATTTTTTAATGATTTTTTATGGTTATTTTTTATGAGACGTAATTTTAATGGTGTAAAATAGTTTTAGTGGTAACATTTTGGGGATATTTATTTTATATGTATAATATGTATTATTAGTTATGTGGATAATGTTTAAGATACGGGTGTTATGAACAATACATCAAACGGGACGTCAGTGCAGGTCTTATCACCCCCATTTTAAATTAGATACGGGTGTTATTTGTTACTATTGTGGCGGTTGCTAACCACCTCTTTAATATTCGTATTATCTGTGGGACACTTACACATCACTATTTGATACGGTCATGTGCGTGTGTCCCATCCCTAAGAGTGATTGGTATTCATGTAGTGTAAAAATACTATCATTGTCGATTTAGAATTCTAAAATGCAACATCAGACTGACTTTTGACTCCGAAGCCAAGTCGCCTCCCTGACTGAACTAAAAGTGGGACGCGGACCCGTCGTGTACTCTCCCAGTCCCAAACTATTATAGGTGAAATATATTTTATGGTTGATGTTTGTGAGTTAGTATGATAGTTATCTTTATGTGATAAGTTATTATGAGTAGTATGTTCATAAGACATTTTTTAACAACATTGAACCATGTAATACATCAATGGCTAGAATTGAGCTAGAAACTACAACTATTAATTACTATTAATATAACTATTAAAAACTCTATCTTCACGTTAAGAAGCTCTAGGGGGTGCTGAATGATCTCCTATAGGTTTTCTTCAGAAAATGTCAAGGTAGCTTAACATATACCTATTACAATAACAGAGGTAGATTGAATATACGTATTACAAAATGACATAAAAATATAACCCCCGGTCAGTTTATTAAGTACCTATTTTCCTTTTACCCGACTGCGAAAGAAGGAGCGTTATGTTTTTCGTGTGTATGTATGTATGTATGTATATTTCTTTGGCACGCACTAGAGCCTAAACGGCTTGTCGTATTTTTATGTGAGTGGTGTCAATAGTTCGTCATAGTCGTGAGAGTGACACTGAGTACATCAAAATTAAAAAAAACATAACAAAATTAAGGTTTTTTGGCGGCAAAAAGTAATCTCAAAAAGTTTTCAAAATACATCGAGTGTGGATCAAAATAAAGAATTTTTAACAGTGATTACGAATATACACATAAGTTATATGTTTTATTGGAGCTTGGAGTAGGAAAAGCTTATAAATCACATCAAACTTCACTTATAATATAAATGCGAAGTTTGTGTTAGTTTGTTACTTCTTCACGGTAAAACCGCTTGACGGGTTGGCTAAAATTTGGCACACAGGTAGTTTATAATCTGGATTAACTGCACATAAGATACTTTTTATCCCGGGATTCCCGCGGGAACGGGTAAAACAGGATTAAACCTATTTCCTACATCAAAAAAATCACCGACAACTGATCCATTAAAGAAGGGAGGGGGAGGGAGGAGGGGGGGGGGGGTGTTTCGAGTGTATGTATGTATATCTGTATGTTTTTATATGATCGCCTAAAGCCTAAAGGGCTTGACCGATTTTGATGTGAGATGTGTCGTTTTCACTTGTTGAGTGTCATAGGCTATATTTTTGTAATAAAAATCATACATCTCTCTAAATATAAAAAAACACATGTTTTTTGTAACTTCTAACGAACTTTGATATTACTAGATTTTTTTTAAAGAATGCGCAATAATCTTTTACAGCGATTGTACGCATACTTTCTCACAAAAAAATTACACTCAACAGCGTATTAAGCGTAAAGAAATCGTAAGTTAGGCTGCAAAAACCTCTTTTCTGAAGTCGGGTATTATGTTTTTCTTTTAACATTGATACTTGTTAGCCTATCTCACAGAATTCGCCCTATTAGATGTCTATCTATACGCTTGTAGAATATTCTTTGCCAAGTAGCACTCACATATACATCTTCGAAATATTACTTTACAGTAGCGTTTTGTTTCACGCAGAAAGAAGAACATCAGTGAAGTAACCTAAAAGTAATACCTATCTACAGTACCAGACATACAATACATTATATAATACAGTAATAAAATACTTACAGTAAATTATTTTGTATCACAGTCATATACCTATTTACATTTTTTTAACTATCATTTCACATTTATCACGAACACTGAAAACAGTAGGAATACGAAACACAATATGCGTCACGTTTTACGCTCGGTGGTTAAAGTATTTTTCTACAATGTCGATATGTTGGGTCTTGTTATTTTGTGCACAATTTTTTTTATTCGCTCCCGAAATACAGGCATATTATAATGTTTTGTTAATTTTAATCGACGATTTACGCCACCTATCGGAGAAAAATTTTAGCTTACCCAACATTAATGAGTTGGTTTCCAAAGGCATTAATTTTGAAAATGCATTTGCTCAAGTAAATGAAATAGATTGATTTTCTATTATTTCACAGTATTGATTCAAATTCTTAGAAAGCCAATAATTAACACCTTTTTATTTATAATTTTAGCAGGCACTATGTGCTCCAAGCAGAAACTCGTTGTTGACTGGTCGACGTCCAGATGCTCTCCGTTTATATGATTTCTATAACTACTGGCGTGATTCTGTCGGAAATTTCACTACTTTGCCCCAACTTTTCAAAGACAACGGCTACGACACATTCTCTGTCGGGAAAGTGTTTCATCCTGGGCAAAGCTCAAATTTCACCGACGACTACCCATATAGTTGGTCGAAGCGACCTTACCACCCTCCAACAGAAATATACAAAGATGCACCACTATGTAAAGATTATAAAACTAAAAAACTTCAAAGCAACCTCATTTGCCCCGTGACAGTACACAAGCAGCCAGGGAAGAGCTTGCCGGACCTGCAGAGCCTTGAATATGCGGTCAATATCTTGAAAACTAGAAAAAATCACGTCAAACCATTCTTTCTAGCTGTTGGCTTTCATAAACCTCACATTCCTATTAAATTTCCAAAGGAATTTTTAAGTAAGTACCTACAAAAAACTTGGATGTATGATTATGTGTCAAACTAGAGTATCAGTAAACTAGGAACTTAATTAGGTATGTATAGTTTTTCTGATGTCTATTATTATTGATATAATCTCATTGCTAGAAATAGTAGAGTTGACGCAACTAGACATAAAATTAATTAAAAAAAATTAAACCGACTTCAAACTGAAAAGAAATAAATAACTCGAAGAAAATCAAAACTGGGCGTCTACCTAAATAGGTACGTACGACATAAATTTTTTGAGGTCGTTGTCTTTATAGGACTTAGTTGATGAAAGCTTAGGGCCTGACACCGACCTCAAAAAAAATAGTTGGTGTACGTACCTACTTAGGTAGATGCCCAGTTTTGGTTTTCTTCGGGTTATTTCTTTCTTTTCAGTTTGAAGTCGGTTTAATTTTATTAAATTACTGTTATTTATTAATTTATAATAATTAATAAATCGACTGGCCTTGTGGCTCAGTTGGTAGTGTGTCTACGTAGACGTAGACACACTACCAACTGAGCCACATACCTTTGGACATATTACTTTATAATTTGTGGTCTACCTGCTGAACTGAAAGGTCGTGGGTTCGATCCCCACCCAGGGCAAACATTTGTGTGATGAGCATGGATGTTTGTTCTGTGTCTGGGTGTTTCTATGTATCATATGTATATATTTACAACAAAAAAAAAGTATATATGTATTCTATCAGCCATCTAGTTCCATAGTACAAGCTTTGCTTAGTTTGGGCTAGATGGTGTTGTGTCCACAAATATTTATTATTTATTAAAAAATTAATAGTATTACTGTCAGCGTGGGTAACTTTACACACACTTTTTCATATTTTTGACGATATCAGAGTATTAATGTATGAGTCTAATAGAATTATACTTACTTATTTAAGCGTGTTCTTTCGTGGTCAATTTTAAAGTAAAGAAGTAACAAGTCAAATAGTATAGAAAATATTAAAGAAAATCGCGTTTAAATGGCTTGTCAAACTTAAACGCGAATGTGGGTAAAATTGACTCCCGTTCATTTCGATAGTGGAAAATCTTCATATACGGTGATTTACGTAATTTAGGTTGGATTTATTTTACTTTTTTGATGTAAAAAACATAGATCTATCAAATTAAATCAATTTGTCATATTCAATCATGATCATTTTCATGGGAAATGCAATTTAAAAACTGAGCTACAAGCGAGCGGAAAAAATAAAAAAGTTTAGTTGCATTTTTTTTATACTAATGAAATAATTTCTTAAAAATTAAACAAAGCCAAAACATTCTACAATCATTTGAGTGTTGAATGACCTCATTATCAAATATAAGTTCTAAGATTAATAGTGAGTGATATCAAATTTTAAAAAAGATTCACCCCATTCCATGAACTGCATACCTATTGTATTCTTTATGTTTCTTGAGTTCTCTTTTGTTTGCTTTTTAGAAGACTTGTTTTCGGGTATGTACTAACTAAAAACTATTTAAAAAAATCGGTCAAGTGCTTGTCAGGCCACGCGCAATGTAGGGTTTCGTAGTTCCTTATCACAATTTATGTCTATGTCAATATTATGCGAACTTAAAATTGGGTTGTTTGATACTAAGAATATTCTAGTTAAGCTAAGTTGATAACTATTACTCGTTAACTTGTAAAACCTACTTACTTGTGATATTTTTCCTTACAATTTCGTTAGGGAAATTAATTTCTGGATATTTTCAACATACCTACCAGCTAAATGGCCATTTAGCTGGTAGAGGGGAGAGAGACTTGACCTTAACAAAAATTATCATTTTGAAGCCTAATATTATGCAAAAGAGACGAAGACAAATATGGAATACTAAATTGAATAATATATTTTTGAATTACCTATCCAATTACAGCCAACACGAAGGGGTATATGAGAAAAAAATCATCCCTACTTTACGTGTAGAGGAATTACACGGGTATCTCCATTGTAATTCCTCTATTCCCATAGAAAGTGTTTTTAAGATACATATTAATTACGCCGATAAAGTAGTTATTTTAGCACTTGATAACGAGGCCCTAGAAATGTAGAAAGCGCTAAAGTGAAGCAATGTCAGCGCAGTTAGTTGTGCATTCAACTTTTATATTGGAAAGCACCTTTTGAAAAAGAAACTGCGAGCTAATCTTCCGTGTAGGAAAAATATCATTAGGATACTGAATTATGGTGTTTGAGTATTAGTTTTGCAGCCTAGGTGTTTCACAATAGCTTTTCCACTTGAGAGTGTTAAGTGGAAAAGATATCGTCAAACACCTAACGATGCCATGACTATCAACCATACTTGAGAGCCAGTTCTTATTTCGTGTTATGTATGCTTACCATCTTTGACCCCATTATATTGCTTAAAACATCTCTGTCAGACATAGAAGTTAAATAATTCAGATTATTAATACATTTTTAGGTGTATAATTAACTGAAACTCAATTGTCAATGTTACCCACAATTAAAGAAAATACGTTGACTTTTTTGTTTACAATATTTTTAAGTAGTAAAACTAAATAAGACCAAGAAATATTGTTTCAAACGGTAAGATAGATCAATGTTTTATCGATATTAAATAAAACTTATGGGATTTAAACAACTTTTGTTAAATCCGAAATCTTGGACATACATTTTTCAGTCACAAATTCTTGTGTTTAGAAAATGGTGGAAAACTTTTAAAACTTTATTCACATTATTTTGTCAACTTTATGCATAAATTAACATTTATAATGTTTGGCGACTACAACTCACGCATTCATCAATCAATTTAATTACTCACCTCTTGGTAAAAAATCAAGAATCTTTAAACCAGACTATGTCCAAAATTTTACGCAAAGTCAAAGCTACCTACTACATTGACAGTAATTATTTTGAAGTCGGTTAAAAACGGTCGTCAAAGCTCATCACCGCTCATGTCACTGTCTATCAAACAAATTGAAATATTATGGAACAATATTCAGATTTACATGTTAATATTAGTTTAATATACAAGTCTAATGGCTTAAAATTTCTCTTTTAATTAACTTTATTTCCCACAATGTACGAACCTTCTTTACCTTATCTAACTAGGCATACATAATTTTAGGATGCGATACAGTTTATTAATATGTATTAGAATTGTGTACTTTCTCCTATTGCATTCGGTCGTGTATGTTATTGAATAAAGAATAAGGTGTAGACACTGCTCTGCAGTTGCGATGAACGAAGTGGGTGTTCAAAAGCCCATATCTTGAAAACTACTGAACCGATTTTAATAAAACTTACAGTGACTTCTTAAGTTGGAAGATACTTTATTCAATATTTTTTTTTATTGAAATACGACTTCTAGTTTCTGCGTAATACGTGGGCAAACATACAAAAATACATACATTTATGAAATTTAGCACCCATGTTTAGAAACTGGTAAAGACTAACTTATACACAATTGTGCAATTCTGACAATATTACTAACATACAAGTCGAATATATATAATATATAATAATATGATAACCTCCTTTTTAGGGTTCCGTACCCAAAGGGTAAAAACGGGACCCTATTACTAAGACTTCGCTGTCTGTCTGTCTGTCTGTCTGTCTGTCTGTCTCCAGGCTGTATTTCATAAACCGTGATAGCTAGAAAGCTGAAATTTTCACAAATGATGTATTTCCGTTGCCGCTATAACAACAAATACTAAAAATTAAAATAAAAAAAATATTAAGGGGGGGTCCCCATACAATAAACGTGTATTTTTTTGCTCAATATTAAAAACGGTAACAGGTAGACGCTTCAAATTTTCACAGAATATTTACTTGTATTACCTTTCAAAATAAATAATTAAATAACAATTAAGTAAATATTAAAGGGGGGCTCCCATACAACAAACGTAATTTTTAAGCAATTTTTACTCGATCTTAATTAACAGGTAGAAACTTGAATATTTGTAAGTAAATATTTAAAAATATATTAACTGTAAAAATAAATACCTAATCTAATACATAAAAACTCACAAAATGAAAATAATCCGTGCATCTAAACGCGGTGCGAGCGCCGCGGCGCGGTGTGGTGGTGGCGCGAGCGCGAGGCGGTTGCTAAGGAACGGCCGCGCGGGTAGCGGGGGAGGTAACATCACGGAGCGAGCCATGGCCGCGCGTATTCGCGCGAGCGTCGTCATGCTGCCTGGATGTGTATCGAAAACCTACCTATAAGTTTGCAATTTACTACTTGGAATTTCGTTGATTTCTCGTTATTTTATAAACAGAACTAAACTTTGTAGTATTATAGATGATAGTACGGAACCCTTCGTGCGCGAGTCCGACTCGCACTTGGCCGATTTTTTTTTTAAAACCGATCGCGGCTCTCCCTCGCTTGGGCACGTTCGCGTCAAGGATTTTATCGCACCCTCTCACCCCGCTCCTCCACGGCCGCCACACCGTGCTCCGAAATACGTATTATTTAATTATTTATTAGTAATGGTCTTACATTATTGATGTACCCTTAATATTGAAATTAAAATTAATACTAAATCCCAGTTAATAACGTAATAAATACGAAAGTCGACTATACTCCTAAATATAAGTAGTTATATGTAATAAAACTGATACGTTTCGATAAAAAAAAACCGGACAAGTGCGAGTCAGACTTGCCCACCGAGGGTTCCGTACAAACTAAATAAAAGGGGGAAATCATATATATTTTTTTATATTTTCCTTCATAAACCGAAAAATATACATCGTAAAAATATTTAACACATTCCTTGCTCACCACTCAGATCCGAGTGGGGCTATAGTAGCGGCGCCTCCCACTCGGATTCGAGCGAGCGGACCGTTCATTTTGTAGTAGTCATTAACCGTCGGCGTTTGAGGCAGTCAACGTTGCTTTGCACGGCCACTATGTATTTAATCAAAATTCGCCTAAAAAGTTTTGGTTCCCAGCTGATGTGAAGGGTCTGCAGGGAGCGAAGAATGTGTTAAAAACCTGTTTTAGCTTATGCTAATGAGGCTCTTTCATATAAAGTATCGACAAATTTCGCGCTCGCTTCTGATTATTTCCTATTATTTTCAGCAGACTGTGTAAGAAGGAGGGTTATGATTTTCAAGTGTATGTATGTACGTATATGGGTATGTTTCTATATGATCGCCTACAATTTTAAACGGCTTGACCGATTCTGATGTGCGAGGTGTCGTTAGATTCGTTAGAACTCCAACAAGCTCTTTCGTAATTAATATTGATTTCAGTAGAATTATTCTAAATAATGCGCATCTAGTCTTTTACAGCACTTTTGCGCATACTTTCACATAAAAAACGTATGTTTGTAATTTTCTATAAAGTCATAAGTATGTTTTTTTTACTAGGAATAATAAATTTGCATCAATGCATTCAAATGGTTGGTCTCTTGACACAAATACTTATTTGGTTCATCTGGCCACAAAAGCCACAAAAACTTAGGACACACTAACAATTACACAAATTTATTACCTATGTTTTAATTTACTTGGCCATGCAAACGCTGAGCGCTCGTTCAAAAATCATATTACTACCCAAAAATTTGTTATCACCAACTTGGTGACCCCCCCCCCTCGCATGGTCCAATGCTGACCCCCCCCCCCCCCCCCCGCGAAATGAATTCCTGGCTACGGCCTTGGCCACACACATCTATAATCTATTCCGGGGCCCGGAAAATTGCATCGCCTAGGGGCCCCGATAGGGTTAATCCGGCCCTGCGTAAAGGTGGTCTATAAGGTTGATACGGCTCTCTTACTCTAAACTCTTACACCCACCAAACTTCCTACAGATTTGATCTTGTTCTAGATAGACAGACAGCGGAGTCTTAGTAATAGGATCCCGTTTTTACCCTTTGGGTACGGAACCCTAATAAAAGAACAATCTCGACAAAATCCTCTTTACATTTTTTTTTATCAATATCGGTCCATCTTTTTGCGCATTGAATATTTTAACTGAAATAATTAATTAGAGTCGATCGCATTCAATATTAAAATTCAATATTCAATAGCATGATGTTGCAGACGGTGTCCCCATGAGCGGGGTGCGGCCCCCGCGCCAGGCGCGCCGGCCGCGCGCGCTGCCGCCGGTGGCGTGGCACCCGTGGACCGACGTGCGGCGCCGGGACGACATCAAAGCTCTCAACATATCGTTTCCTTTCGGGACGATGCCCCGGCGATGGACCTTGAAAATTAGGCAGAGCTACTTCGCCGCCGCGCTCTATGTGGACTCCTTGATCGGGGTACTGATGAGCTACGTGGACTTGACGAAAACTGTAATCGTTTTGACGAGTGACCATGGTCAGTTTTGTTTTCGTTTAGTTTATTTTTACATGAAAATAGGCTTGAACTGCCGCGACCGCTTGCGCTCTACGGAGCACGGTGGAGCGCGCTCGCCTAGAAGGAACCTATATTCACTCGCGACTTGAAGACACCCAGATCGCCAGCAGAACACTGGCCATATGATCAGTTATCGTTAAGATTACTTCTAGCTACGCTCCTTGGTTTCACTAGTTTGTTGATCAAAAATAGCGAACAATAGTAGTATTCCGATGTAAACGGTAGGCCGGTAAGAAACGCACAGAGTTAGGGTCGTGCCACGACGGTTTGCCTATACAATACAAAACGCGCGCAAAGTATGGAAATCCTTTCGTATCGACGCGGCGATCGCGCCCTGACGACGAAACGCGGTCGACCGTCGGCAGGGATCGACGGCTGACGACGGCGGTCTGATGGCTGAAGGTCATTCCATAATAATCAAACAATTTATCGGGATTTTTTATTAAGCTCGGACAAGAAGCTTCGCAAAGTATCCTGCACATACATACTCTGTTTCTCCACAATGGATGGATCCAATAACGTCTTCGATTAATTTTGCGCTGCTTCTTTCGTTTTTCTTTGATTCATCGCAAAAAACAAGAAAAAAATACGACTTCGACAATTGAACTGTCCGTCGTGTAATCGTGTTCAAGAGGCAACAACAGTATGAGATGTTTGTGACGATTCGTATCCATAATGCATACGGAGCGGAACAGTACGGCACCTTACGACGTACGGATGTGAACGCGTCCGTACAGCTAAGTACGTACGTACGGATGCGAACGCCTCCGTAAGCGGTGGGTCGGCATAATGCGTACTTGTTCGGATTCCTAGGGGTGGTAGGAGGGTCTGAGGGATAGTAGAAATGAAACCACGAATCGCCTCGAGATTTTGATTTTATTGTTTTACCGATACCGACTCATGTTTATGTGTCCATCGCTGCATATCTCTATATCGAAGCTAGGATTTCCGTCTTCGTTTACGAACGACATCTAGCATACAACATTGCGCATTGTACGCGACCACGTGCGGCCGCGCGCCATTATAGCGGATATGGAACTTATATGACAGCATTGCCCATAAAATAATTAGTGCATTAGTGATTATTTGGTGAAAATCGGTTCAAAAATCAAGAAGTTATCAGTGAATTTATTTTGAAAATATTTTGTCAACGGCTGCGCATCTTATCGATCACCCCAAGCTACCCACAACTTGTTGCGCGTGAGTCATTTGCACCGAGTCACCTACCGGTGCCCGCTAGCGCTGAGACCGGTGGGAAAGGTTACACTACGGTATGATACTGCCTCGGGCCGTCCATCATTACTGTTTGCAAAAGTACTACGGTAGGATACTGACACGCGTCGTGCATCTTTAGTTGCTGCAAAAGTACACTATGGTATGATACTGTTACATGACAAGACTTTTTACTTGTTGCAAAAGTACATTATGATATAGTACTGCCTCGCGCCGTGCATATTTCAGTTGCTGCAAAAGTATTCTATGATATTAAGATACTGTCACACGCCGTACTTATATTTCTTGCTGAAAATACACACTACGGCATGATACTGCCTTGTGCCATTCATCTTTACCGGCTGCAAGATAACATTACGGTATGATACCGCCTGGCATTGCGCATGATTATTTTTATTTCTGCAAAAATACTACCAATTACAAATGCAGTTTAAATTTTTAGTTTCTGTGATTAAATTCGACACATACATAAATAGAACCATATATACACATACACAAATTTGTTTGAGTTGAAGTATTTTTAAAACAAGATGCCGCAAACTAAAACTTTAAGTTTAGCTGAAGCGAAAAATCAAATACGAGAGCTCACGTGTGAGCTACGAAAAGTGCAGCAGCTGAATATCAAATTAATGAAAGACCACGAGGAATATTCTACGGAATATAAAGAAATTTTAGACAAGAACTCTGTGTTAAAAGGTCGATTAGCAAACCAGGAAGAATTACTTAGTAATGCAGTTGCAGAAAAAACGGAACTCCAAAATATTCTCAATGGAAATTATATAAAAATGGATGAATACGAGGACGCGCTGAACATTATCCGTATGCATGAGAAAAATGCAGCGATTTTCGAAGAACTCTAAAAAACTTTTCAAATGAACAACGAAAAAACGATACAAAACTTTTCAGATGAAATTGAAACATTGAAAAATGAACATCTGACCCTGCAGCGTGAAAATTTACGTTTAAGTCCAAAATGTAAGAACGAAAGAACTGAAAGAAACAGATAATATAATGGAACCGATAGACAAGGAAGAAATAACGAAAATCATAAACAGACTTAAAGAAAATGAACACAGTGAAAATATTAGCATTAATGATAGAATAACAGTTAGAAAACGAGATCAAAGACTAGGTGAAATAACAACAAATGAAAGGCAAAAACTGAAAGAAAACAAAGAAATTGAAAATGGTAATACAGAGATATTAGAAAGAAGTTATTTAAATATATTAAACGAACCTACAGTTAAAGCTAATCAGATAAAAAAGAAAACTGAAAAAAGAATATGATCATTTTGTGCGATGAGACAGGCAAAGGACTAGCGGAGTGCATACAAAATCGTACAACCATATATGACTCAGTGAGAGTACTAACAAAAAGTAAACCAAGAGATACATGTAGAGACCACTTTAAGAATTTAGGAATTATGACGCCAGTCTCTGTATACATTTTTGAAGTGTTAAAATATGTCCGATTACATTTTCACGACTATGAAAAGAAAATAAAACTAAAAACTCGGAATTGTACAAATGGCAACAATTTCTTATTACCAATAAGGCATAGATTAAAGATGGTCGGAAAGCTGCCGAAAGTAATGGGACAAAAGCTGTATAATAAACTTCCAGAAGATATTCAAAAAATAGAAGTAGAAGGAAAGTTCCATGCCAACGTCAAGAAGTTGCTTTTGTCCAAATCTATTTACTCAATATCGGAATATCTAATGAATGACTATAAGAACAATCAATTATTATAAGTGACAAAGAAGGGATTTTTAAATGTTTTTCTCCTTATTTTCTTTTATGTTTAAATAATTTATTCAATCAGTTTTATTATTTATTTAATTATTGGACGAAGCCCCTATACAGCTGACTTACATATTAATTTATCATAAATTTAGAACGCAATTAATTTTATTGTTACTATTTTATATATGTTTTATTTTAATGATTTTTAGCCTAAGTAGTTTACGAAGCCTTTACACAATATTTTTACACCTTTGTCACTTTTAAAGTTGTAAATCAGACGAGTCCATAATAGAAGCATTCGTAATATAATTCTATACAATGAAATTATTAGGAATATAACTTTATGACAATAAATAATATTCTATTCTATTCTATTCATAGCAACTAAGTGAGTAATTATGTTACAAATTAGTTCAACAGTACTAGTACCGTGTGCTCCTTTTCAATCAAAGGCAAGGCAAAGTGCGAAAGGCCTTCGGACAATGTGGCCCGACCCTTAATATTACTACACATCATCATAACTAAGTACATTACATAGTTACTTTACCTTTTTAACATACTTAAAAAAAAGAGGGATATAGTTTTTACATACTTTTGGCCTTACCGAAAAACGTTACTTAACTTTAACCAACGTCTTAAGTTCTCTGTCTTCTTTCCGCAAGTGCCATTACGTGTCAGCCAGAAGGTGACAAAATATGTTATGCATTTCTTAAAGTTAAGTAACGTTTTTCGGTAAGGCAGTTTGTTTATTACGCGATTACTTCACCAAAATTTGAATTGTTTTAGTATTTTACTTATTTTTTTTATAGGTTCCTTTTTTGTTTGGTAAGTCATGCTTCAGAGGTAGGCCCATATAAATTTTATCAAAATCGGTTCAGTGGTTTTTAAAACAAAATACTGAAAAAATATGTTATTCAAGTAAATGAAATAGGCTAGTTGACTAAATTTGAAAACTTGGTTAATTATCTTTTTAATCCCAAAAAACCTATATTTTAAAGAAAATGCAATATGTATAAATTTACCTACATTAAGTATTTTGTTTAAAAAAAAAATACAATTTAGAGTTCCCTTGAAAACGATGAATAGTGTCATGGCGTCTTGAATTACGTCACAGTCTGTGAAATCAAACTGTTTACATCTGTGTCAAGTGTCAAAACAATACGGAGTAATAGTAACCTGCTCTGTTAAAGGAAAACGTAAACAACAACAATGATGTTTTGCGTGGCGTGACGTAACACTTTCTAATTGGTGTTCGTTGTCACGTGACTTAATGCAGTTTTTTTTCGAATTAATTTTCTAAAAATATTAATAATAACTTTTATGTGAAATAGACTGTTTTTTTCTTATCTACGTCTCTTCATTTATAATTAGAAACTATAAACCAAGTAATATAAATGTTATTAATAGACACAAGCCTATTGTGTATTTTCAAGTCGGTTGTATCAGCTTTTTAAATTATAATTATGTAATATCTGTTGGCCGAGACTGAAGCGTTCCCTTAGGATAACCAGCCCGCGGTGCGCACGCGCACACAGAGCCTGCACAGTCTGGACCCTGGACACGATCGTCACGGCGACCCACCGTATCTTATTTTTCAGGATGGTCCCTGGGCGAGAACGGCCTGTGGGCGAAATACAGCAACTTCGACGTAGCGCTGCGAGTGCCTCTAATATTCATGAAGCCCGGGCTGCCGGCCAGCACGGTGCGGGCGCCGGTCGAGCTGGTGGACGTGTTCCCCACAGTGGTGGACCTCACTCGCTTAACGCACAATGTTCCCGAATGTAGAGGTCACTCGGACCGGGCGTCTCTGTGCTTCGAAGGAAAAACTTTAGTGCCGCTGATGTACGGCGGGGATGTTACAAATAAATTAGCCATCAGCCAGTACCCCCGGCCGAGTGCGTGGCCCCGCGAAGACTCCGACCAGCCGCGCTTGCGAGACGTCACCATCATGGGGTACAGCGTCCGGACGCGGCGCTACAGGTACACCGAGTGGCCGGCCTTCAACAACACGTCCTACAGAATCGACTGGAACAAACTATACGGCGTGGAGCTCTACGACCACACCGCGGACCCCCACGAGTCTAATAACCTACATCGAGATATCAAATATCAACCTGTCATACGCAAACTGTCTCATACGCTAAGGGCGAAGGTGGAACGTATATAACACGATCTAATGAGCCGCGTCGCGACGTACCCACCCACACATACACATACCCACACACCTACACGACTACGAACCAGCCTGGCCAAAAAAAAAAATATTAAGTGCTGTCAAAATTCCGGAATAGGTATCGCGGATGGCACGCATGTTACAAAATATACCTATATGTATAAAAACCTGATGTGCGGTAATGTGTGTGCATAACTACAGCTTAGCTAAAGAGATGCAGTATGACCCATGTTCGTCTTTCGCCCGCGCATACTACAAACGCGTATATCAAATGGAAACTATATATTTTTACCCGATTGCGTAAGAAGGAGGGTAATGTTTCGAGTGTATATATGTATGTTTCTATATGACAGCCTGAACGGCTTGACGGATTTTGATGTGCGAGGTTGATGTGTCATTACAGTCGTCTTCGTTTCCAAAGTGTCATAAGTAGGCTATATTTTTTGTAATCATAATACATCTCTTTCAAAAATAAAAATAAAAGGTTTTTTCATAATCACTGACGCACTATTTCGTAATAAACAAGTGTTTATTTAGAATTATTCTAAAGAATGCGCGTTTATAATCTTTTACAGCAATTTTACGCATACTTTCTCACAAAAAACGTACACTCAACAGCGTATTAAAAGTATCGAAATCGCAAAAAACTGCTTTTCTGCTGTCGGTATTTTGTTTTTTTATAATATACATACTTTTTAAGAAACCCTAACTCCATCTCTGTCATATCTATACAAATTGAGAGAGATGGAGATATAGTTTCCAGGCCGATTCCGAATCCGACAAGTTGTGAACAAGGCCTTAGGGGTTCAACCTTCATAATTGCCAGGATATTTTGGGGGAGGGTTCCCCCAAAATATCCTGGCAATTATGAAAAATCCTTGCTCTTTTTAAAGTTTACATAATTTGCTTCAATATTTTTCGCGCGCCAAAGCAAAGCGATCGCTCGCTTATTGCCCATATTTTTGAAGATATTAAACGACTGAATGAACATATAAAGATGTTCGTTCGTAAAACTAGAAAATAACATCACTAATGTCAGGCGAGTTGGAGATCAGTCGTAGATCTACCTTACGTAAAAAAAAACACAAATATTCCATGAAAAATTCAATTCGATCCAAGCCAATTTTACATAAAAAAATATTTTTGCGTTAATAATTTCGAAAAGATCGAACAAGACTTAAAGTGCCGTGCTTTTTGAAATCAATGCATTCAAATGGTTATATTTATATTTTTTGATAGCGTAAGTCAGCCTTACTCATCCAGTCGGATATTTAATTTTTTTAACACTTTTATGCTTGTTTGGTTCATCTGGGCCGCTTTCTAACACGATCAATGAATTCAATTATTTCCAAGATTTTATTTTAAAAACCTTAAAAATTTTCGCGCTCGCTTCGCTCGCGCATTATTAAGTACTATTTTGTCATGGAAATACTGCGGGCTTATTAGTATGAGAAATAAATCACATAACTATAAAAACACTACTAAAATGTTCGCGCTCGCTTCGCTCGCGTATGCTTATTATCTATGTTTTTGTTTACTTGAGTCATGCAAATGCTGAGCGCTCGTTAAAACGGGTGAAGTCATAGGGTACCTCTAGTTTAATATGAATTAATATTGTTCCGACGTTACTTTTACACTTTATTTACAGTTATACGTTTGTCCGTAATTTAATTTTCGTGTATTTAAATGTTTATAACTTATAATAAAGATTATAATTATAATTGTATAAGCATTGACGTTTAGAAACTAGTACTCGTCTGCGTATAGTCTGCGCAAATAAAGAGGCAAATAGTAGTATATTTTATAAATGTTTGTACCCGCGGACCCCCCCCCCCCCCCCCCCCCCATGAGAAAGCTATAGCTACGCCCATGCCTGTTCCTCTCCACTTGCAATAACTGTCCACTTCTCTTACAATTTGTTATTTTATACGCGCCTAGTCGTGATCAAACGAAACTGTCGAATATAATATATATGCAATTGTGGGCGAACTCTCTCTCTCTCTCTCGGTCATATTACATTGCGCTAGTATTTGGAGACGGTCGCCACGTGCAAACAGTAACACACATTAGGTATATCACAAACTGTATTCAACTCAAGACTAACACAGTATTATATTATATTGTACAATATCGATATTTACAATGATAATACATTTATCATATTTATTTATATACAATTCGGAGTAAACACTCTTGGACGAGTTTATTTTCTTTTTAAAGTAATCTATATTGACAAGAGTGAATATGAAAGTAGTGAAAGCGTTCCGAGGATGGCGGCCGACGCGGTGCCGCGGTGCCGCGGCGACTCATCGCTACACCCGTGTGTATAGCGCACGGCTGCAGCCCGCACCCGCACGTTACTTTACGAATTATACTATATTATAATCGATTTACATTCATTACTTATTCCGAAAAGGATTTAATTTAAATCTTCTACTACTCGTCATTTGGAATGATTTTGTCTTTGGATTAAAAAAATTTCTTAATAAATAGATATTTTTTAGTGACTTTTAGTGTATAAAAAATATATAATCGATTTAACAGACAAAAATAATAACAACGAAACATATATATATATATATTATAGTAATTGAATATAATAAATTAAATTAAATAGATGTATTAACTACTTAGTCTGGCCATAAATACTGTTACAGTTAAAAATAAGAAAGATATTACATTTGAATTTGGAATCTGTCATTTTTATACGATTGTTCATTGAGTTTTCCAATTTTGGCGCCAATACATTGTACAATATTTTGCGATATTAAAATGGAGTGGGGTGATAAAGAGAACTGAATCGCTGTGATTGCATTACACAAAGTTGGTATGGAGCCAAATGCAATTTTTAAAACTCTCCATACGCTTGGTATTAGTCAAATGTTTGTGTACCGGGCTATTAATAGGTACAATGAGACCTCCTCTGTTTGTGACAGAAAAAGATCTGGCCGTCCACGTAGTGTTCGTACGAAAAAGGTGGTCAAATCAGTAAGGGAAAGAATTCGAAGAAATCCTGTCCGAAAGCAAAAGATTTTATCTCGGGAGATGAAGATAGCACCCAGAACCATGTCGCGTATTTTAAAAGATGACTTAGGACTTGCAGCCTATAAGAGACGCACTGGTCATTTTTTTACTGATAATTTAAAAAAGAATAGGGTGGTAAAATCGAAACAACTACTGAAGCGGTACGCAAAGGGAGGTCACAGAAAAATTTTGTTTACGGATGAGAAAATCTTTACAATTGAGCAACATTTTAACAAACAAAATGACCGTATTTATGCTCAAAGCTCTAAGGAAGCTTCCCAATTAGTCGACAGAGTGCAACGTGGGCATTATCCGACTTCAGTGATGGTTTGGTGGGGTGTTAGCTATGAAGGAGTGACTGAGCCATATTTTTGTGAAAAAGGTATCAAAACATCGGCACAAGTGTATCAAAATACCATTCTTGAGAAGGTAGTTAAGCCCCTTAACAACACCATGTTCAATAACCAAGTATGGTCCTTCCAACAAGACTCGGCGCCAGGTCATAAAGCTCGGTCCACGCAGTCTTGGTTGGAAGTGAACGTTTCGGACTTCATCAGAGCTGAAGACTGGCCGTCGTCTAGTCCTGATCTTAATCCGCTGGATTATGATTTATGGTCAGTTTTAGAGAGTATGGCTTGCTCTAAACGCCATGATAATTTGGAGTCCCTAAAACAATCCATACGATTGGCAGTGAAGAATTTTCCCATGGAAAGAGTGCGTGCTTCTATTGATAACTGGCCTCAACGTTTAAAGGACTGTATTGCAGCCAATGGAGACCACTTCGAATAAGCTTTTATATTTTAAATTGTTTTATATTTATGTATTAAACTAACACACTGTAAAAGTAATAAATATTATTTGCAATAAAAAAATAATTTTTTTCTTCGTGACAATATTTATGGCAAGACTAGGTATTACTAAAGTCGCGCGCTTTGTCTCTCCAATGTTGAGAAAACGAGACGAGCTAAAGCGAGCAGACTGAATCGCAGCACTTCGGCAGCCGACAGCCGACAGCCGGCAGCCGGCAGCCGACAGCCTGCAGACGGGAGACTCCCACGGGTGCTCTTCGTCTTCGTCTTCCCAACTGATAGAAACGGAGAGCACTCTCAATTCCACTAGATATTAGCAATAGACATATTTTTATTTGCGACAAAAACAACCCCAACATTTAAACATATAAACAAGTATAAGTTTAGAAATCTCAATAACCCCCGACAATAAAAAACGGCTATACCGATTTTGATGAAACATAGCTAAGAATACTCCCGACTAATTCACCTTTCAAACAACAAAAAACCAAAATCAAAATCGGTTCATCCGTTCGGGAGCTACGATGCCACACACAGACAGACACACACACAGACACACACACACACACACACACACACACACACAGACACGTCAAACATAAACACCCCGTAGTTTTTCGTCGGGGGCTAATAAACAAAAACTACAGTCGTTTTTATATTATGAGCGCATTCCATTTCTGTTAGCTCGGAAGTTAGGAAGCTATTTGGTTTAGGATATTATCTAGTCCAGCAAACGTGCACGTGTCTGATGCGACTCTGCGTTAGTGATCCAGAAGGAGAGCGCTCCCCGCGCGCGTGTCCCCGCCCATACTGTCCATACGAGGTCGCCGCGCCGCGCCCGGCTGTTTTGAACTCTAGCCGCTAGGTGGCGCTCTCTCTCTGTACATCTCGCTCAGTTGGCTGCACGCTGATGTTAACCGGCGACTTGATGAACGCTCGATACAGATATTATTCTAAGTTACTTTATATTGTAAGTATGTGAATGCTTGCCGTTTCAGACTATTCCTACTGTATAGTACAGATAATATGTGAAGTTCCAAACGTTGATAGATATAAAGCACATTGTGGGTCGCGCCCTCGGGAGTCGGGAGTCGGGACCCGTCCGCTACGTACGCGCGTGCTAGACCAAGCTCTTCTCGTCCTCGGGCACCGGGCGGCGCGCCGCCTCCTCCATCTGCAGCTGCTTGAACCTGGCGTAGAGCGCGCTGCTCGCGAGTATCACTGCGTTGGAGGTCCACCAGAGCGCGCTCTTGGTCTCCTGGTACCAGTGCGTCGCGAGCACGGTCTGCGCGCACGCCTTCGCGGTGCCCGAGATGTTGTGCGTCAGGGGAGAGGTCACCTGGAACGAGCACCGAACATTATGTAACTTTACCGAAACCCTTGTTATCTGACGGAACGAGTCGGATCCGTCGGAGAGAGCGAGCGTCGCTCCTCGCGCGGCTACCATCCGGTACTATCACTCGTATACCTACTAGGGCAAGTATACCTAGTCTTGCCATAAATATTGTCACGAAGAAAAAAAATATTTTTTATTGCAAATAATATTTATTACTTTTACAGTGTGTTAGTTTAATACATAAATATAAAACAATTTAAAATATAAAAGCTTATTCGAAGTGGTCTCCATTGGCTGCAATACAGTCCTTTAAACGTTGAGGCCAGTTATCAATAGAAGCACGCACTCTTTCCATGGGAAAATTCTTCACTGCCAATCGTATGGATTGTTTTAGGGACTCCAAATTATCATGGCGTTTAGAGCAAGCCATACTCTCTAAAACTGACCATAAATCATAATCCAGCGGATTAAGATCAGGACTAGACGACGGCCAGTCTTCAGCTCTGATGAAGTCCGAAACGTTCACTTCCAACCAAGACTGCGTGGACCGAGCTTTATGACCTGGCGCCGAGTCTTGTTGGAAGGACCATACTTGGTTATTGAACATGGTGTTGTTAAGGGGCTTAACTACCTTCTCAAGAATGGTATTTTGATACACTTGTGCCGATGTTTTGATACCTTTTTCACAAAAATATGGCTCAGTCACTCCTTCATAGCTAACACCCCACCAAACCATCACTGAAGTCGGATAATGCCCACGTTGCACTCTGTCGACTAATTGGGAAGCTTCCTTAGAGCTTTGAGCATAAATACGGTCATTTTGTTTGTTAAAATGTTGCTCAATTGTAAAGATTTTCTCATCCGTAAACAAAATTTTTCTGTGACCTCCCTTTGCGTACCGCTTCAGTAGTTGTTTCGATTTTACCACCCTATTCTTTTTTAAATTATCAGTTAAAAAATTACCAGTGCGTCTCTTATAGGCTGCAAGTCCTAAGTCATCTTTTAAAATACGCGACATGGTTCTGGGTGCTATCTTCATCTCCCGAGCTGTGTATCAGCTTTTATTCATGTGGTAATAACGTCATTGCATGTTTCAAAGAAACAGGACAAGTGCGATTCTCAATTTTCATTTAAAAAAAGTTACAGCCGAATATGTCGTAAAAACGCACATTTAGTGACACTCGCAAGTGAACCAAAACCTATGGGATACTTCCCGTTGACCTAGAACTGTGTGTGGCAAGAAGAATTGTATTATAGTACACATATAGGAAAAAATCCGAAAACTGGACTTTTTTAATTTAATCACAAAAAATTGGGACTTAATGCAAGCAAGGAGGGCCCAAATGTTGGGTGCTTTAACCGTATCATGTGGGGTATCATATGAAAGAGCTTAATCAACAAAAGCTAAAACAGGTATTTAAATATTTTTACGATGTATATTTTTCGCTTTCTGAAAGAAAATATAAAAATAACATATAATTTCCCCCTTCTAACTACTAGTTTGTACGGAAACCTCGGTGAGCGAGTCTGACTCTTGTCCGGTTTTTTTCCCTTTTGAGGTTCGGAACCCTAAAAATATCTTTTATAGATAAAATTTCGTAATATAGTCGAAGCGTGCCGGAGCTCGTAACCGATTAGAGATAGACGGTTATAAGTTAGTTAGGTACCTTAATTTGAAGCGAAGTAACATATCCGATGGCGAATCCGCACACACCGCCGACGATCATCTGCAGCCAGAAGTGTGCGGAGTCGAAGTGTCGGTAGTCGAGCAGGTGGTGTAGCTCTCCGTTGAGCAACACGAGCGGCAGGAAGAGCAGCGCGGAGTAGGCATTGTTGTAGTAGGAGAGCAGCCACACCTCCTGCCCCACCGCCGGGAGCACCTTCGCTGTGTAGATGGAGTAGAGCGAGAGCACCAGCGACCCCACCACGCCGTACACGGTGCCGACCACTGACCACGACTCTGTACACACACACGCACATCGTTAACGTCACGTGTACACGCGGCGTGTATCTGATATCTTCGAGACGAGAGTGAACACGGGCGAGCGTGGTCCGTCGGCGGGCGCAGCTACGGGCGGCGGTGTACTGCTGCGCTCGGAGCTCATTTGTATATTCCAAATTAGCTGTGCTTCGCGGTTTCACCCGCGTGTCATGAAAAACTGATTTATTTATTTATAGCGAGAGGATGTTTTCTCGGAGGCTCGATAGTTATTCCATACCTACCGAGAGTATTGGTAGGTTGCCAACAGAGATGAAAGCGGGCGTACCCAGCAGGCTCTCCTGGTCGACGCCCAAGTAGAAGCCGAGGATGATGGCGGCGCAGCAGGCGAGGCAGCGGACGGAGGTGCCCTGCCCCAGCAGCACCCAGCTGAACACCACGTTGAAGACGGTGGTGAGCGACCGCCCGATGTAGTAGAAAGGCACGCCCACGTGCTTCAGGCACAGGTTGTTGCTCGCTATCATCAGCGTGAACAGCAGCGAGAGCGGCGCCACCTGCAACCGGCCCGCGTCACGAGCTTGCATCTCCCTAACTGCGGCGAGCGAGCTCGCGTCGACCGCCCGAACTTGGAGCCACGCCACGAGCGACCGTGTGCCCGGAGCGGCTCCACAACGTACCATCGATCGATACTCCTATCGACAGTAGGTACGTCACGTCAGCCTGCTTTATTTTGCGATTCGTGGGGATTGTGCTCACTGATTCGAGCGGATTCCATACGTAGGTACCTATATTTTATCTTTGCATGGGATACTGTTATAGACTTGTTGGAGCGTCCGTTTTCCATATCCGCAATATGTTCCTTCACCCGAGTCCCGATGCTTCTTTTTGTCTGCCCAATGTACTCGTATGATAAACCCCACCCACAGTTAAGCTTATATACTTCAGGATCTTGCAAGGAAATATTCGACATGAACTGGTTTATCTTTTTATACGGCTGGAAATAAGTTTGAATAGAACCCTTTTCCCTCAGAATATTACCGATTGTATCTGTCACCTCTTTATATACGGCAAGACAGGTTGCAAGCTGTGAGTTGACGAGCATCGGGACTCGCCTGAAGGAACATATTGCGGATATGACAAACAGACGCTCCAACAGGTGTGCAGAGTGTGAGCACGCAGTAGACGAGCCAATTGGAAATATCCGAACTATAGATGGTTGGCAAGTACCATCTGCACGGGACCCGGTCAACAAATTAATAAAATACATACATCTGCGATACCTGTTGACACCGTGACCGACTTCTGTGTGCACAGGGAACGGAGCGCATAAAAATAATAGGCGGTAGTAATTAATATTTTCATAGCAAAAAATACAAGTGTGATCTAGTCTCACCTGTTGCCACGGTAACCACGGTCGCTGCAGTTTTCGAAACGTCAGTTCATATAATTAATATAATTATAGTTTAAAAAACTGAAGCAACCGACTTCTCATGGATGCCATTGTCAGAACTGGACCAATTTGAAATGGGGCCACATGAGAAGCACCAGCTTTAAAATAAAAAAATAATCATCAAAATCGGTTCACCCAGTCGAAAGTTATGAGGTAACAAACAAAAAAAATACAGTCGAATTGAGAACCTCCTCGTTTTTTGAAGTCGGTTGAAATTTTTTTTTTTTTTTTTTTTTTTTTTTTTTTTTTTCATTTACAAAACATTTCAATGTAAAAGCCACTTTTCTGCAGTCGGGTATTTTGTAAAGATACTAGATCAACCGATCTTTACGAAACTTTTTATACAGATTTTATCTCTTTTTTACCGTAGTAAACAAGGAACCCTTATAGTTTCGCCATGTCCGTCTGTCTGCCCGCGGATTTGCTCAAATACTAGGAAGCTGTAATTTGGCATGAATATGCATATCTGGGGGCACGGCCGTGCACCCGCCATGTGAGCCAGCGGGTACGGCCGGGTTAGATATACCGAGAAAGTCGTAGAATAATTTTTTTGAAAAAGATTTTTTTTCCGTGTACCTCCCCTACACGTAAAGTGGAAATGTTTTTTTATCATCTATCCCATCCTGTTGGGTTATCGTTGGATAGGTAATCAAAAAAAACAGAACAAGTGCGAGTCAGACTCGCCCACCGAGGGTTCCGTACAAACTAGTAGATAAAAGGGGGGGAATTATATTTTTTTTATATTTTACTTCATAAACCGAAAAATATACTTCGTAAAAATGTTTGAAAACCTTTTTAGCTTATGCTAATGAAGCTCTTTCATATGATTTATTCTCTGCTAAAAGGAGCCAATTCCAGCTGGCTCCTACTTTCCGAAATGTTTCGATACCGATTAAGGATCACCTCGAGCTCTTAGGCGTTACTTTGACGTCCACCCTTGACTTTGGCTCCTTTATTGAGTCAAAAGCTCAATTAGCTGCCAAAAAGCTGGGTATCCTTTCGAAGGTGCGTCGGTACTTCACGCCGGAACAGTTGCTTACACTATATCAGGCACAAGTTCGGTCGTGCATGGAGTACTGTTCGCACCTTTGGGACGGATCTGCTAAGTACCAGCTCGAGGCGTTACAGACAATTGAGAGGCGTGCTAGGAGGCTCATTTGTGACGATTCCCTTGTTCGGACTAAACTCCAAAGTCTGTAGCATCTCGCAAAGTTGAAATGAAATGAAATATGAAATGAAATATTATTATTATGTGCGTCTGGTTTGCATGATCTCATTCCCCCATGCCCTTTTTTCTATCGGACAGTAAGAAGCACGAAAAAGCGACATCGTTACATGGTTGATAATCCGAAAACACGTACGAAACGCTTTGACTCCACTTTCATTGTGCGTACCGCCAAAATGTGGAATGCGCTTCCTGAATGGGTCTTTCCGAATAGATATAGTGTCTTCAAATCGCGAGTGAATAGGTATCTTCTAGGCAAGCGCACTCCATCGTAGACCGTAACTGTCGCTTAACACCAGGAGAGTTGACGGTCAAGCGCAAGCCTATCGACGAATAAAAAAAAAAACGATACCCCACATGATACGGTTAAAGCACTTTACAATTTGGACCCTCCTTACATAAAGACCCTATTTTTTACCGACTTAAAAAAAGGAGGAGGTTATCAATTCTTAGCGTATATTTTTTAGTATGTACACGAATTACTCCGTCATTCGTGGACAATTTTTTGTGTTTCTTGAATTGGTGTATAGAGAAAGCTCCCAAGTTGATCCCATAATTATTTTATGAACAATGCTTTAGATTATAGAATCGCAGAGTTCCACCTACACGTTTTTCTTTGCAAAAGTGTCAAATGTTGAGGATTATCGTATAAATATCTGCACATTTTCTAATCTTCGAAGAAAAACGTTTTGACATTCAATGTCAAATTTCATTCTTGACAAAAGAAATAAAACCGGCCATGTGCGAGTCGGACTCGCGCACGAAGGGTTCCGTATCTATAAAAATGGCAAAAAAAAAACACGTTTGTTGTATGGGATCCCCCTTAAATATCAATTTATTTTAATTTAATTCTTTATTTTTAATTTTAATATAACTCAATATTCTGTGAATATTTCAAGCGTCTACCTGTTGCCGTTATCAATACCTATCAAGCAAAAATATTCCGTTTATTGTATGGGAGCCCCCTTAAATATTTATTTTATTCGGTTTTTTTTGTATTTGTTGTTATAGCAGCAACAGAAATGCATCATCTGTGAAAATTCTAAACTGTCAACTGTCTAACTATCACGGTTCATGAGATACAGCCTGGTGACAGACGGACGGACGGACGGACGGATAGACAGCGAAGTCTTAGTAATAGGATCCCGTTTTTATCCTTTGTGTACGGAACCCTAAAAAGAGCGAGTGAAAAGAGGTAAAAAGTTTACAATCGTGAAGAATTTAGTGAATTGCGTTTGAAGTCGGTTTTTAATAGAAAAATTATTGTAGTTAAATTAAAAATGTACAGTTTTGCAAAAGGTTGTGAGATTTTGTATAAAAATATTTGCTAGAGGCTATTTGGGTAATATTTGGCAGAAACATTCGTTCAATATCGTTGTTTATGCCCGGATGGACATAAAATGATAACTCCAAAAACTTTTCACAGCGTATATTTAAATTTTAATAAATATTTTTGGGATGCGGCAAAGTGATGTTGGTCGTAAAAAAAAAATGAGTTCGCACTGAAGGTGCCTTATAAAAAATATCACTGTCACTGGTAAAAACAGATGTTATGAAGAAAAGCGTAGGCGTTAACAATCGTGAAATTGTTTAGGTATTTAAAAATGAACTGATCTTATACAAACCTGTAGGTAGGTATATTAACAAGTATCAATGTTAAAAGAAAAACAAAATACCCGACTGCAGAAAAGAGGGTTTTGCAGCCTAACTTACGATTTCTTTACGCTTAATACTCTGTTGAGTGTACGTTTTTCGTGAGAAAGTATGCGTACAATCGCTGTAAAAGATTATTGCGCATTCTTTAGAAAAAAAACTAGTAAAATCATTTGTTTATTACGAAAAAGTTCGTTGGAAGTTACAAAAAACACGCGTTTTTAGGGTTCCGTACCTCAAAAGGAAAAACGGAACCCTTATAGAATCACTTTGTTGTCCGTCTGTCCGGGTGTCAAGACCTTTATCTCGGGAATGCGTGAAGGTATCGAGTTGAAATTAAAACCATTTATGCAAATCCATAGTATCTTGCTGCAGAAAGAAAAATAAAATTTCTCAGTTTTCGTAAAAAAATGTTATAGCAGAATATGTCGAAAAAACGCACATTTCGACACTCACAAGGGAATCAAAACCTATGGGGTACTTCCCGTTGACCTAGAACTATGAAATTTGGCAAGAAGCATTGTATTAGAGTACATATATAGGAAAAAAACCGATATCTGGACATTTTTAATTTAATCACAAAAAAATTGTGTCTACATGCAAGGAATGAGGGCTCAAATTTTAAAGTGAATTAACCGTATCATGTGGGGTATCATATGAAAGAGCCTCATTAGCATAAGCTAAAACAGGGTTTTAAATATTTTTACGATGTATATTTTTCGGTTTATGACGGAAAATATAAAAAATATATATGATTTCCCCCTTTTATTTAGTTTGTACTGAACCCTCGGTGGGCGAGTCTGACTCGCACTTGTCCGGTTATATTTTTTTATATTTGTGAGAGATGTATGATTTTTATTACAAAAAATATAGCCTATGCACACTCAGCAAATTCTAAAAAAATGAATCTAACGAACTATAGAAATACAAATACAAATAATTTATTTATAACGCCCAAGTTACAAGTCAAGTTCATAATAAATCATACAGATACACATACATACCCACATACATACATACATACACTCGAAACACCCCCCCCCCCACCCCCCTCTACCTCCTCCTCCTGTCCCCTCTCCTTACCATAAAACACAATTATAATGGTACAGTTGTCGGTGATTTTTTTACCCGTTCCCGCGGGAATCCCGGGATAAAAAGTATCTTATGTGTTAATCCAGATTATAAACTACCTGTGTGCCAAATTTCAGACAAACCCGTCAAGCCGTTTTACCGTGAAGAAGTAACTAACACACAAACTTCGCTTTTATTTTATAAGTGTGAAGTGATTTATTAGCATTTCCTATTCCAAACTCCAATAAAACTTATATGTTATATATATATATTCGTAATCACTGTTAAACATTCTTTATTTTGATACCACACTCGATGTATTTTGAAAACATATTTTTTTTTGAGATTACTTTTTGCCGCCAAAATCCTTAATTTTGAGGGACCCAGTGTCACTCTCACGACTAAGACGAATCTATTGACACCACTCACATAAAAATACGACAAGCCGTTTAGGCTCTAGGGCGTGCCAAAGAAATATACATACATACTTACACTCGAAAAACATAACCCTCCTTCTTTCGCAGTCGGGTAAATAGACAACAAAAGCGTAAAAATGACAGTATGAAATTAATCGCGAGTAAAGCAAGCGCGAATTATTTTAAATTACTAGACATTTATATATGTTACTTGTATTTTATACATAGGTACCTAAATACAAAAACACACTTAGAATACACAATATAACAAGTTCGTTCCACGGGCGTTGTAAGTGCGACTGCCCCACAAGAATCTTTACATTTATGGGTACAGAAATAACTGAGAACCTCCACTAGAGACATGTCGGGACCGCGAGCGAACCCGGTGGATGCGGCTAGTGCGTAACTGCTAACAACATAATGGACTATTCATGTAAAATCAGATTAAATATTGTGGCCTTCTATTTTATCTAACACATTATTTCGATTTGAATCATTACTATCCTTATCAATAGTTATTAACACCGTTATTAGTACCGATGGTTACATAATGGATTGATGGATGCAAAATTACTTTTAGACATGCTCATAGAGAGTATATCTACAAAATATAGTATTACTAGGTGACCCGGCGTACTTCGTATCACCTATCAATGAGTGGACCCGATATTTTCTCAATGTTCCCTGGACTTCTACAAATATTTCAAAACCAAAATCAGCTAAATCGGCCCAGCCGTTCTCGAGTTTTAGCGAAACAAGCGAACAGCAATTGACTTTTATATAGATATATACTTGTGTATCTAGCTGTAAGTTTTCCAAAAATAAATAAAATAAAAGCAATGAAAACTCTGGGATTCATTTTTTTAAACTATCACGGTCATTCATTAAAACACACGTAATTCATTAAAAGTCGCCCGTGAACATGGTGCATGTAACTGAGCCGAAATATCGGGAGCTCAAAATTAACGCGAACCATGGTAAATATCCCGTTACTAATAATAGTGTTTTAACTCTGGGATTCTTATCCAGAATTACACAAGATTTCAAAACAGTTCACTAAGCAGGGCTTGTATTGTAGGTATATATACCGCAATAAGCCGCCTAGTATGTTAATAATTAATAAAATTATATCCAAAACTTACATTAAAATTTTTAATTAAGATTATAATATTTCAACAGATCTTTTTTCTGTATATAGGTATCCTATTTCTTATTCTCCTTATACTCCTATATTATATTCCTATTTCAAAGTAATCTAATTGAAATATGTATCATAAATTGTGTGTGTGTGTGTGTGTTATTATTAACACTAAGAATGAAACTCCTGTGTTTATAATCACAAATGGTGCAAAACCCTAAGCTAAAAATCTGTAATACTCTTGCTTTAATGGATTTCAGGTTTAAACTAAAATTAACTGATTGGCTATCCAGTACTCGAGGGAAGGGAGTTTTTTTTTGTACTTAACCTCACTTTTGCTAGTTTTGGCTTGATAAAACTCTAGCTCTCAATCTCAGGGCTTTACCGAAAACATTTACTTTTTAGGCTCAACAATTTAATTTTAGTGCTCAACATATTTTGTCAGCTTCCTGCTGACATGTAATGTAACTTGCGGAAAACGCTAAAGATTTTGAGATGTAACTTTTTCGTAAGGGCGCTAGTGTGTTGCCCCAGTTCAAACTAAACCTAAATATTTTTGATATTTCATCTTGCCAATACAAAGTTTTTGTTAAATAAAAAGAAAAGAATTTAAAACCTAAGCGCAAAATCTGTAAAATACTCTTGCTGCAGTGGATTTCTGGTGTAAGCTAAAAATATCATTAAAAACACTTTTAATAATTGTTTATAAATACCTATATTTTTTAATTAATTATTGACAATACAATATTTTGGTTTGTATTGTAATTAATCAAGAAAATTACAATTTTAACTATAATTAGAACAGTAAATACTTGTAAAATAAAATAAGTAGTCATAAAATCAAGATGGATGTATGTACTAGTATTTTATTGGTTACATAGATTTGGATTATAGACCAGTCGTAATTTAGGCTCATGGGCCCCTAAGAATATGTCCGAAACTGAAAAATTTCACACATTATCAAAAATATTTTCATAGGTCCTTTTTATCTTGTATTCTTGTGGCATGGCAGTGCTGAGAGCACACTCACAGCAAAATAGCATATAAAAGCCGAAAATTTGATAAAAGTGCTTTTTTTCTGATAAAATAATTATTTTCAAAAAACTTTGGTGTCTGGCAAAGCAAAAGTCTACCAACTCAGCAACTAATGAATAAAACAATTAGTATACCTACAAACCTTTTTGACAACATCAAGATTCCATGGACTACCTTTAGGAAAGGTAAATACACCTGGAATACCACCAGATTTACTCAGCAACCAGCAAATTGTAAAGGAGACTATACATTGGAACCATGTGATGAATAATGGTGCTTCCAGTGCAATACTCGCACCACTCAATAGGCTCTTGTTCACAAACACTGTTGCTATTGACACAACCCTGGAAAATACATTACTCTTAATAATATTAGAAATACCTAAATGTGAAAATGAGCCAGTAGACCGGTATATATATGCTCTTTAGTACAGTAACAAAACAAAGGATAAACATAATCTGTGCATGGGTAGAAACAAGAGTAACATACTAATTCACCAAAAACTTGCTTTTAAAAATTTCTTGCTTCTTTAGAAGCTTCTCAGACAAACAGTCAGTAAAACATGATAAACAAATACCTACTTTTCTAATTTTAGGCATCTTTAGCATACATATTAGGCATCGTTTAGGTAGGTAGGTATGCAGCCGGTAACTTCACCTAGTATAAATATGTCCAAGGGTAACTTACCAGTAACAACTAACCACGACTAATATATTTAAGTACCGGGAGCACAAATCTGATCGTGTTTCCTTCATATTGAGCAAAAAAAAATTAATTAATCGTACTTCCCCGAGCAAACTGTAGACATCACAGAGCAAAGAGTATTGTACTAAACAGGAAAAGAGTGGCAACTCTAGCCCGTTTTTTGAAACGCGAAGAAAGTAGCGCTCCTGTGAAATGATTTCGGAACTAAAGTATACCTACCTATATCTACGTGTACTGATCTATATAACCATACGTATCTATATAATCCTATATTTTTTATTCCTTTAGTATTCTTTTAATAAATAGGAATTACTAAAAGTAAATAAAAGAAATAATGGAGATTATAAATTTATTACAAAGTTAACTATACAAATCAATATGCTACTGCTAATTACTACTAATTAAAATATGTTTTAATTTTGTTTTATATAAAATTATTGGTGTACATGATATTAATATACTACATTAGCTAAAGCCTGTATTTTCGAAAACCTGTCACATATAAGTAAAAAATAATCACATAAAAATGAGATGGATCATTCAGCCAGTCCGCTATATTTATTCTTGCTAACCTATCTTATGATAGGTTATTAAGGCACTGATTTAAAGTAGCAGTTGTAAATAGCAGTTTTGTTAAGTTAAAAATTATAAATGGCACGTTTAGTAACTAGTTCAGCAGTTAAAACTAAGCAGTAAATTAAACAAAAATGAGTAATAAAAAAAAATGAAATGGATCAGTGAATATATAATTGAGCAGGAAAATAATTACGTGTGGGCAGTAATAAATCGGAATTTGTCGGTAAGAAATCTCATTCTAAGCAATTCTATAAACAATGAGGTGATAAAATAAAAATAAAAAACAGTACTTAAATAGTAATGAAAAATTAAATTACTTTTGCGTTGACTGAAGGAATTAAATAAAACAAATTGTAAAAATGATTATCTATAAATTTGTATAAAAAAAAAACATACATATATACATAGATAACTTTCCATCATTTTTACCGTTCATTGGACTGCTCAATTATTTTTAGAATTGACATTGTATGATAAAATAACCGACTGATTGATTTTTTATTACTGTCCATGTTTTACTGTCGCAATAATTAATCAACCGCCATTAAATTAAATAACTGCTCAATATGTTTTTGAACTGATCATAATAACATCTCGAATATTTAAATAACAGCTCAAAAAATTAGTTCCCGTTATTTAATAGCTACCCTAGCAACAGGTTTACAAAAGTAAATAAATAGTATATAGATTTCTCGATATTTTAACTGCTAGCCCAAAAAGAGGGATATTATAAGTTTAATTGGTGTCTTTGTGAATCTGTCTGAGGCATCATAGCTTTTAAACGGATGGACTGATTATAATCTAGTTTTGATTTTAGTTTTAATAACTATAAGTTTTAAAAAAACTCAAAAGCCCCCGCCAAAAAATATGGTTGAACCGATTTTGATAAAACAGCTAAAATACTCTCAATTAAATCTTTTTCAAACAAAAGAAAAAATAGATCAAAATTGGTTCATCCATTTGAGAGCTAATTCAAACTTATAACATGACTTGGGCTCTCTGCATTGCAGTTGAGAAAAAAAAATGGTTGCGACTTATATTTAGAAATTTTGAATGCAGAATTAGCCTTTTTTTCAGCTTTTGCTAAACGCGAGTCTTCTTTTAAGCGAGCCACTGTCTGCGTCAACTGTCTTATTAGGCGATTTTTTTCTTTTAACCCTTTCATCTTTAACGTTAGGTCGCAATTCACCTGAAAATGAAAAACAATACATTAATTTCGCAAAGGAATAATTAAAATCATTCAATAAGTACAAGAGACTCGCCAAGCAGGAAAAGGTGAAAATTCCCTTTCTATTTATTTATTTAGTAACAGGATTGCGCTTGACTGTTAACGGATGTTTTGAGTGACGTTCCATGATGGTGCAAAATAACTCAGTCTCTCTGTTACCATTTTAGGATCAAAAGGCTGAACCAATTGTTATATATTTAGTCCACAGATAGCTTTGACCTTGGAGTTAACATAGGCTACATTTTATTATGATCATCATTGTTTTACATCACTACAAGGATGAAACCGTGGGGCAAAGAAATCTAAGTTACAATATAATTTATACCTTTAGGTTTATTCCCAGGTACATGGCATGTTTGGTGGCAGGCTTAGCTTGACAGTCCTGAAACATAAAAAATTAAGTTTAGTTACTATAATAGTATCAATTCACAAAATATTAGTTGCTCAAATATTGTGAATTACCAATGTCTACCATACTTAAGAAAAAATAAAGTTTTATGATTACCAAAAGGTTTTTCTAGTTTTACCATTACAAAAACATCACTACACGGGTGAAACCGTGGGGCGAAGCTATTTATGAAATGAAAGTTTCAATAAAGTTTATACCTTTAGGGTTTTCCCAGGTACATGGCATGCTTGGTGGCAGGCTTGGTTTGACAGTCCTGAAAAATCAAAAAAGTACAAATGAAGTTTGGTTACTATAGTACCAATTCACAAAATATTTAGTATGATTTTCACTGGAATTACCAGTGTCTACCATACTTAAGAAGAAAGAGTTTTGTCATTACCAAATTATCATTACAAAATTTGGTTTTTCCAGTTTTACTATAATAGTATCAATTCACAAAATATTAGTTGCTCAAATATTTTGAATTACCAATGTCTACCATACTTAAGAAAAAATAAAGTTTTATGATTACCAAAAGGTTTTTCTAGTTTTGCCATTACAAAAACATCACTACACGGGTGAAACCGTGGGGCGAAGCTATTTATGAAATGAAAGTTTCAATAAAGTTTATACCTTTAGGGTTTTCCCAGGTACATGGCATGCTTGGTGGCAGGCTTGGTTTGACAGTCCTGAAAAATCAAAAAAAGTACAAATGAAGTTTGGTTACTATAGTACCAATTCACAAAATATTTAGTATGATTTTCACTGGAATTACCAGTGTCTACCATACTTAAGAAGAAAGAGTTTTGTCATTACCAAATTATCATTACAAAATTTGGTTTTTCCAGTTTTACCATTACAAAAACATAAATAACAAGTATATAAAGCTTACATTTATATAATATGAAACAATGGTTCATCAGATTTTAGTACATAACATACCTTGTATTGTTTCATCAAGTAACTGATTTGGTTGGTCAAGTTGAAAACTAGTAGATTCTTGATTAGCACTATTTCTTGATGAGGCTGATCTCATTCATGGCAGTCAATAATTGTGTTCATTGTCAATTGACGTTAATCTTGTTGGCACTCCTGAAAATAAGTAGGAATCATCAGAAATTTTGTGCGATAGGTATAAAAGCTAGGTCCAAGCGCATATGAAGTGTAACGAACAACTTGGTTGCATGTCACTTAAATCCTTTGAACAGCGTAGTGCACTCTACACTGAGTTTATGTAGTTAATGTGGCCCTAATAATGTTATTTTATGTGAGAATAATGCAGCTTTGAAATGTATAGCTTGTTCATTAAGTCAATAATATTTCTTTCCTTGACCATTTGTCTAGATTAATATCAATAGAATTAATTTATTTATTTGCATCTAATGTAATGTAAAATAAAAGATGTAATTTATCTTACCTATAAGGAAAAGTGATGGTAGAGTGGAGTCTTGGTTAATCCATGTCCACGAGTCTTAAATTCTGACTTAAAATGGTAATCACACATTCGATACCTTAACACTTTATTGGGGTTTTCGTTGCGTACGTTGTCTGGACTTGCTTTGACCCAAGCATTAACTCTCCTGAAACATAAGTAACTAAGGTAAATATCACAAGTGGGCTGATTAATTTCACTAGTGGAGTATTTTGGGACTGATTGATACTACATGAAGCCGCTATCAGGGAGGCTAGCCTATTTGTACAACTATATTCTTTTAGGCCTCCTAATTATTATAAATAAAATGCAGAAACAAACGGTTATATATAAGTTAGTTCTACTGTACAGAAACAAGACAATTTGAAAAGTAGAAACTTACCAAAAGTGTTGCATCCAAAAACACAGTTAACTTTCCGTAAACTCTTATCTAACACCTACCTAAACAACAAAAAACTTAACAGAAATATAACAAAAACAACAGTAACAAGAAAAATGCTTAAAAACAATTAAAACTCGCCAAACTCAATTTCTACTGTGCGCAAACCGTTGAATTTTATTTACCCTATGATGTTGCCATTGTTGTAAAATTAGGTCCCAAATTATATTAAAAAACTATTCTATAACGTAACGGTGTAAGGATTCCTCTATTTCAATAAAATAAAGACAAGATATTTAATCGACTTTTATTTCTATAATATTCTTATAAAAATTTTACACACGCTTGACTAACACACTAGAAGGGACAAGAGGTATTATTTTATATGAAGAATTCAAATAGATTGCATTCTCATAAATATGTATCATCATAATATTTTATCATATCGGTTCCAATAAGATTATAAATGTATATAATAAATATAGAAAAAAAAACAATTTAGTTCGTTTTCTAACAGGGCACTCACGTTTATTAAAGTACTAAATCATCTTACACCATTACAAAGGCAGAAAATTTGTTTGTAATTTTTTCCTAAGATTTGTGTATTCCTTTATTTAACATGCAACACCTCAAAAAAGCTAAAGTTGAAAAACACAGCAATGACATCTAGTAAGAAGGTAGGTAAAATTAGTGCTGCTGCACCGACAATACTTCTGTAAAATTTTCATTGGTGGCGATACTAGTATGTCAATAAGGGCGAAATTCGCTTTAGTTCTAACTTTCACCCCCCTGTCACAGAGACAGAAAAATAAATACCCGCCGAGAGCGAGATAGAACACTACAAAGAGTACCATAACTATGAAAACTTTTAGTTGGTTCATTCAATCAGGGTTGCCATAAAAATAATTCGAATTGCCGTATTTTGGCTCAAAATTCCAAAAATTGCCGTGTTTCTATTAGAATAAAAGAGTTCGTATATTTTGATATCGATCTTTTCTTCTATTTATATTTATTTTTCTACATGTCTTTATTATCCTGTCATGAGTTGTCAGTTCAGAAAAAAAAATATTTCGGAGAAAATAAAAGTCGAATTGTTAAACGAATTAAAATATCTTTTAGTTCTACTGCCCACCACCTCCATCAGGTTATGGGCTTATAACGATAATAGATGCTACGTTGAATCCATACGTCTCTATCAATCCAGAGATGGATAGCGGTGGGATCATGTCGATTGAGAAACTCGACGGCACGAATAATTTTTCGACGTGGTGGTTCCAGATGGAACTCATATTAATACACGAAAATTTGTGGGAATATATAAGCAAGACTCCAGAGGTGACGGATGTTGCTGGCCAAAAACTTGACCAGAGGGCGCGAGCTAAGATCTGTTTGTCACTTAAACCACATTGCCTTGTTCATGTGAGGTCATGTAAGAATACGAAGGAAGTGTGGAGTGCAATTCAAGCTGCATTTGAAGACAAAGGGTTGAACAACCGTTGCAAACTACTTTCAAAACTTATGAGTCTTAAACTCGAACAATTTACTACAGTGAGAGAATATGTAACCTCGGCAATGTCTATATCTCAAGAGCTGTCGGACATCGGAAAGGAAATTGATGATGAATTACTGGCAGCGTTATTATTACAAGGGTTAACACAGGAGTTTCAGCCCATGAAATTAGCCACAGAAAATTCAAACATCGTATTGACTACCGATTACGTGAAAAACAAACTTTTTCAAATGGAAGACACCTACAGTAATGGAAGCTCAAAACACACTACGGCACTGTTAACAAATAAGCAAAAGGGAAAGTATACAGCCAAGAAAAAGGCAAAAACTGAGATAAAATGCTTTATTTCAGTCCTCGACCGCACGTCAATGCGTCAACATAGTATTGAACGCTTCCGTAAACTACCCTCATTCGAAATGACGAAGTGTAATTACTGTGACAAAATAATTACCAAAAAAAGTACGATTTTGGAGTGTAGCCGTTGCCAGATAGTAGTGCATGCTTCGAATCTATGTACCGGGTTGAGCAGCAAACAGTTATCAGCGCTTCGAAACACCGAAAACCTGGAGTGGACCTGTAACGAGTGCAACCAAAACTCGTCTAAGAGAAAGTCCTTCGTCACTCTCGAGGAACTAGAAGATGATGATAACGAAGATATTAGCGCAGGAAACTCTTCAGTAGACCTGAAAAAATTGCTGGCAGACATAAGGAAGGAGGTGAATAACATCGTTACGCAGGAAATGCAATCGCTCACCAAAGCTGTACAGTTCTGCAGCGGCAAGGTAGAAGATATGGCAGAAACTATGGCTGCCTATTCTTCAAAGATGAAGGACATGGAGAGAAGGCAACTACAGCTCCAGAATAAAAATGTATACCTTGAAACCAAGGTGCAAGCCTTGGAGCAACGTATAAGCGAGATGGATCAGTTGTTGCTGTCGTGTCACGTCGAAATTGCAGGCATACCTGAGTGTAACGACCAAGACCTACCACGTATAGTCAAGGATGTGGCTGGAAAGCTAAATGTATCTGCTGAGGAAGTTATTTCAGTGAAAAGACTACAAGTTCGAAGAACGGGATCCGGTCCGATTTTGGTCAAAATGCGACAAGAACAATCGCGCAACCTCTTGCTAGCAGAATCACGCAAAAATACTGTTAAAGCTGGAAGCATCATGAGTGATCTAACGGGAGAACCTGCTAACGAAAAAATTATCATCCGTGAAGCTTTTACCATGTATAATAAGAACTTACTATGGCAGGCAAAGCAAGATCTTAAAGATATATTTAAGTTTGTTTGGGTTAGGGAAGGATGTGTACTTGCTCGTAAAAGTGAAAACACCAAGGTATTTAAGATTAGGTCAAAAGATGATATCTCAGCTCTTAAAGCTTAAATCTACTGTTAGCTTAATCCGTGGTTAATTACCTAGTCATTGTCTTTGTCCCAACATGGGTGACAATAAAGTAAAAGAAATATTTAACTGTACGAACATGAATTGTTACATTGCTACCGTACCTAAAAAACATGACAACCTAACTTTACTGCATGTAAACATACGTTCCACTATTAAAAATTTTTGCAAAGTGGAACAATTATTTAGTCAGTTTTGCTCTGATATTGATGTATTAGCATTAACAGAGGCGAACATATCCAGTAATATCCAGTCCTTTTACAAAATACCAGGTTACACTATGTACACTGAATTAAGAAAAAATAGAAAAGGCGGCGGTATTATCTTATATGTCAAAAACAAATACAAATTCATTGTAACAAAAACTCCAACACAATATTATGAATGTCTCGCCGGTAAGTTAACCACGTCTTCTTTGTCATTATATTTAATCGTAGTTTACAAACCACCCGATATTAACAAAAAGTTATTTGTAACGGAACTGGATAAAACACTGGATAACTTCACAAACTCAGACTGTGTATTAGTAGGCGACATTAATATCAACCTAAAAAAAGATGAACCGATTATAAAATCATACATAAATGTAATGCATGCGCACGGTCTTTTGTGCGGAATCACTGACTATACTAGAATAGAAAAACTAAAACAGAAAGTAACAAAAACTTGTATAGATCATATATTCGTTCGATCCCGCACAAGAGATGCATTTTGCGCTGCACTAGGCACTGTACTGGCCGATCATAGACTGACAGCGGTCACGCTCGTGAGCGACTCCCATATACAGGCTGCTCCAAACTATGTGACTCGATACGATAATTCTAAACTATTAACATTGTTAGATCAAATCGACTGGCAGCCTACACAAGACATGACCTGTCCTAACATGATATTTCAATATATAAAAGACAATATGAGTACATGCTACAAGAATTCTTCTTATATATATAAAGACAAAGGTCAGCATTCTAAGCGTAATATGTATGGATGGGTTAACGATAAAATTATAAAACTATGTAAAAAGCGTGACGAGTTGTATATCAAATGGATTAAGGACACTAGTAATAAAAAAATGAGAGTAGAATACAAAAAAATTAGAAACCAAACTAATAAACTTGTGCATAAATGTAGAAATAAATTTTACAAACAAGAGATATATAAGAATAAAAGCGATACAAAGTTTTTATGGAAACTCATTAATACAATGGCCGGTAAAATAAATAAATCTGTTGATTGTATCGTTCAGAAAGCTTTCGCTCCAGAAACGGATAAAACAATTGCAGATAATTTTGCTGCTGAGTTCCAAAACAATGTCAAGTCGTTAATCCCAACTTGTACGAGTAAACTTCTGAATTATAATAGTGATCATGAAAATTCGGTAGATAAATCTATATATTATAAAAAGGCCACTGATTCTAAAATCCTCAAAATAATTCGAAATATTAATGCTAATAAGGCGCCAGGAGCTGATGGGATCAGAGCTGTTGACATAAAAAGATTATCGGAAAAAATAGTAAGTGTGATTGTGCGCCTTATAAATGCAAGTGTTTCAACTGGTACTTATCCAAAAGATCTCAAAACTGGCATAGTGAGACCCGTACATAAAGGAGGCTCCACGAGTGATTACGGCAAATATCGACCGATAACAATTCTTCCAGTAATTGACAAAATAGCAGAAAAGTACATATGCGGGATGATACAAGAATTTTACCGAGAACATGATATCTTGTCACCTACTCAGTATGGTTTCCAGCCAAAAAAGAGTACAACTCTACTTCTGTCCCGTTTCACGGATGAAATTAACTCGTACTTGAATGATGGGAAGCATGTACTGTTAGTTTTTATCGACTATAGTAAGGCGTTCGATACCCTTAGGCACGAGTTATTGATCCAAAAACTGAACAATAGTGGCATAAGAGGCAGTCTTTTAGACTGGTCTAAAGGCTGCCTTGATGGTCGAGTTTATCAGGTCCGGGTAGGCACAAGCCTCAGTGAGCCTGTTGACGTCACGGAAGGAACAGCGCAGGGCTCTGTGGTCGGTCCGTTGCACTATTTGGCCTATGTCAATGACATGAATGGTGTAATCCGACATTGCACGGTATATCAGTTTGCAGACGATACATGTCTAATCGCTGCCGATAAAGATATTGCTAGGGCGCAAAACCATATTCAAGCAGATTTTACAGCAATATGTAAGTGGTCCCATGACTCAGGGCTAGTGCTGAATGCCGACAAAACCAAATTTCTCCATATCCGTTCAAGTCAAAATCGCTCCTCTGAAGAAGTCAAAGTTATAGCACAATGTCATGAATGCCTGCATAAGCCTAGCGATTGCTACTTAAATAATTGTGCCAAAGGTTGTGTGCAGATACAACAAGTTCGCGAGCAAACCTACCTAGGGCTCGTAATAGATGATAGGTTCAACTGGGCCAGACATGTGGATAAAGTGTGCGATAAGCTTCGAGCAATACTGGCGAATTTCTACATCATCAAAAGTCGTGTACCATTTTCTGTTTTACTCACTATGTATAGGGCACTGGTAGAAAGCATAGTATCATATGGACTAAGTAGTTATGGCAGGACGTTTAAAACCTACTTAGAACAAATATATTTCCTGCAATACAGACTGCTTAAATTAATTGCGCCGCTAAAAATTAAGCAAAAATATAGAAATGACCCGATGGGTTTATTCAAGTATTGTGAAGTACTGCCTATACAAGACAAAATTAATTATTGTTTACTGAATGAACAATTTTTTAGAACTGAAATTCAACATGAAATAAAACATACAATAATTACCAAAAGCATGACTAAAAAGAAACTTATCCTACCAAAATCTAAAAATTACTATGGTAGGCGTACTTCACAATATTTCATTCCTTCCTTACTAAATCGCCTACCTCTAGAAATTCGTAATAAAATAACGTCTACAAACATCAAAAGAGTGTTAAAACATTATTTCATAAATAAGTTATGTAGTGAGGAACAGCCTGTATAAAGTTGTTTACTGCATAGAAACTGAACAGTCGGCCACTGTTCACGCGACGGTGGCATGACTCCACTAATGTACCTAACATTGTTGTATTTAAAAGTGTCGAGGAGTAACGTCAAGACAAACCTCGGCGAGGTTTTTGGTGTTACTGTATTTATTGTATATTAATGTTCATTTGAGTAATTAAAATAAATAAATAAAATAAATAAATAAATTTGTAATGGACCACACAAAGCACGAGTTTGTCCAAAGAACCCGAGCAAGAATCAAGAAGCTTTTAACACCTTTGCATTAGCGACTGCCAGAGAAGTCAATGACAAAGAATGGGTCTTTGATTCTGGTGCCTCCGGACATATGACTAGAAATAAGGATTGGTTTCAAAATTTTCAAGATTTCAGTATGAATGCTCGAGTGCAAGTGACATGTGCAGATGGTAATAGAGTGCTAGGTGTTGGTAAAGGTAAGGTCGAATGTAAGTCACTAGGATTGACTGTAAGTGATGTAATGTATGTTCCAGAGCTACAAACAAACTTGATGAGTGTGAGTGCTGTAGTAAATAAGGGACACGTTGCAGTATTTAGAGAGACAGGATGCGAAATTTATAAAAAAGGAGAAGTTGAGGTAAGAGGAAAGCCAGCTGTGAAAGGTGTACAAGAGAAATGTGTATTTAAACTTAAAAAATATTCACAGAATACCGCTCTCAGCACTACTGTCAGCCAAGAGGCGATAGTGTGGCATCAGGGGATGAGTCACCTGGGTATGCTCAATCTGCTTCTTCTTAGAGATAAACTCGCGACTGGGGTAAGTTTTCCTAATACTACTAGTAAACTAAACTGCGTAGCTTGTGTAATGGGAAAGCAAACCAGACAAACTTTTCCGAAGAAAGGTGGTACAAGAGCCAAAGAGCCATTAGAATTAGTTCATTCAGGTGTTTGTGGGCCTATGGAAAATGAGTCATTCGGGGGCTGTAGATATATTTTAACCTTCATTGATGATTTTACGCGTAAAACTTATGTATATTTTCTGAAGCAAAAAGGAGAAGTTTTCGGCAAGCTTAAAGAGTTTAAAGCGTTAGCCGAGAATCAATCGGGCAAAAAGGTGAGGGCCATTAGAACAGATAACGGCAAAGAATTCGTCAACAAGCAGATGGACGAATATCTTAGGCAGCATGGAATTCAACATCAACTTTCTGTGGAGTATACTCCTGAACAAAACGGAGTTGCCGAGCGTGCTAATCGCACAATATGTGAAAAAGCACGGTGCATGCTTCAAGAAGCAAGACTTGAGGAGAAGTTTTGGGCAGAAGCTGTCCGTCATGCAGTTTTCTTGAAGAACAGGTCACCGACAATAGCTGTCAAGAACAAGACACCAGAAGAAGCTTGGACCGGAAGAAAATCAGATCTGAAAATCATCAAAATTTTCGGATGTAAGGCATTTATGCATGTACCTAATCAAAAGAGGTCAAAATGGGATGCCAAGAGCAGAGAACTTGTACATACAGGGTACTGCGATGATTCCAAGGCTTATAGACTGGTGGATTATAAAACTGGACAATGTTTTAAAGCTAAAGATGTTGTGTTCATTGAACATCAAATATTTAGTAACACTTCTGAAACTTCAAATGAAGTTGTGGTTCCTCTTGCAGAGCAACCAAAGGAGGTAGCCATATCAGAAGTTCATAATCAAGAGGATCGTGCAGAACTAAATAATTATGTTCCTTTGAGTGAAATAAATATAAACGTGATGGACGTAAACACATACTCAATAAAGTTATTGGATTTAATGCGGGAATACAACTTTACTCAGTTTGTCAACCAACCGACTAGAATCACAAACAATACAGCCACTTGTCTAGATCTAGTGTTTTCAAACTGTAATAAGGACAACATATGCGTCTCAGTATATGATAACGGATTTTCCGATCATTTAAGCACTAATATACAAATAAAAAATATTTTAAGCTCAAACGAAAAATCATCATCTTGGAAAATTAAAAAAAGGCTCTTCACTAAACAAAATATGGAAAAATTTAGAAATGAATTAAAAATTATAAAATGGCTAGACCTGTTCAGCATGAATACAAATAAAACCGTAAATGACAATTATGAAATTTTCCATAACACTTTAACAGATACATTAAATCGATGTATACCTAAAAAAATTATAAAATTAAACACAACAAAAAAATGTTATTGGCTAACAAAGGGTATAAAAATTTCTTGTAGAAATAAAAGATTGCTCAAATCCCATGTAATCTACAGTAGAAATCCGGTATTAACCAGATATTATAAAACATACGCGAAATTATTAAAAAACATAGTTAACAAATCAAAAAGAAATGAATATATAAGACAAATGAAAACTTCTGAAAATAAAACAAAAACAATGTGGAGAATAATTAAAGAACGCACGAATAAAAACAGTAAAAAACAAAAAAATAATACAAAGCTAAAAATAAACAATACCACTATTTCGAACCCGCAACAGGTTGCAAATCTCTTTAATCAGTATTTTACAGAGGTAGGAGGCGCGGGCGCCGCCGCCGCCGCTGGCGGAGGGCCGACGGCGGCGGCGCGTGGCCGACCTGTACACACACCTACCAATAACTCGTTGTATCTGTCACCGGCCGAGCCATACGAAGTTTACTCCATAATAAAAAACTTGAAAGCTAAGTATAGCTACGGCATTGATGAACTTCCGCCGATTCTAATAAAATACTGTGCTGAAGAATTGACATTACCTTACTATCTATTAATAAATCAATCGTTCACTGAAGGCACATTTCCGGATTTATTAAAAAAGGCTATAGTTAAGCCAGTACATAAAAAATTATCTAAACTTGAACTAAAGAATTATAGGCCTATAGCACTGTTGCCTACCTCTTCAAAAATCTTCGAAAAAGTGATGCAATCGCGCTTAAACTCTTTTTGTGAAAAATTCGAAATTTTTGATGACTCCCAGTATGGGTTCAGAAAAAACCGATCGACGACATTGGCAGTATATAAGCTAATAAATGATATTTTAAAAACCTTAAATGATAAAAAATACGCAATTGCAATGATGCTCGATATGTCAAAAGCATACGATAAAGTCCAATATGATATTCTTTTAAAAAAGCTAGACGGAATAGGCATACGCGGGTTAGCTCACGAATGGTTCTGCTCATACCTAAAAGATCGAGAACAGTGCGTGGAAATAGAACACTATGACATTTCTACAGGAATGATAGACGTTGCGAGATCGATACCGATAAAAATCAACAGTTCTATTCCACAAGGAAGTGTCGTAGGATGCATTCTTTTTTTAATTTATGTAAATGACCTCCCAAAAATATTTGACGAATCCTGTATACTTTTCGCGGACGACATCACTATCCTGACATCGTGTAAAAATAATATAAATTTAAATGAAAAATTATCTGACCTGTTTAATAAAACAACTGACTGGATGAATGACCATTGCCTTGACTTGAACCTCTCTAAAACTAAAATTATGCAATTTCGACCCCACCAAAAATCACCCCTTGACATGCATTTTAAATATAATAATAATAAATTGGAATTTGTTGACGCGACTACTCTGTTAGGCATAGATATCGATACTCACGTTAATTGGAAATCTCATATTACAAAAGTAAAAGCAAAACTGTCTAGCTTCATATATGCGCTTAAAGAGCTACGGCAAGCAACTGACGTAGACACAGCCTTAACAGCATATTATGCATTTGGCTTTTCGCTGCTTAATTATGCAATAATACTTTGGGGTAGCAGTACAGATGCCCATGCTCTCTTTACTCTTCAAAAGAAATGTGTGCGTATCCTTGCTAATATTAAAGTTCCCGACTTAAGTGTACCTTATTTTCACAGACCTTATTTCGTCGAATTTAAAATTCTAACTCTAACATCCATTATATCTTATAAATATATATATATCTTAGAAAATTGTAAATTCGTTAAAAAGTATCCACGACTGTTCAAAAAAGTAGCTGATAATCGATGTTATTCAGTCAGATCAAATCACAAACATAATTTAATTGTACCATCGTCTAAACTAGCATTGCATAGCTCAGGGCCATATTCATCTGCAATAAAAATATTCAATAAACTCCCAATAAATTTAAAAGAAATCGAAAACTATTGTGAATTCACGAGTACTTTAAAAAACATACTTGTTTTGAAATCCTATTACAACATAAACGAATACTTTGAAGATAAGGCATTTATCATAGATTGAGTCCACCCGCATTTTGTATTGTTACATTCATTGACATAATTGTTTATGGAACAAATCATCCCGCTCTGATAAAATTGCAATACCCAACTAGGGTCATTATGTAATAACAACAATACAATTACTTGTTTATATCCAAAACCATGTACATAATGTGGCAATAAAGCATTGAAATTGAAATTGAAATTGAAATGATGCAGAATCCTGGAGTGGATCCTGAGACAATCAACTTTCCTGTACAAGAAGCATTTGAGCAACCTTATGAGACTGGTGATAGTCATTTAGATGAACCAGTGCTTAGTGACGGCACTGAGGCTGATGACTATGCGTCAGCTGAAGAGGATGAAGACCAAGGAAGAAGATATCCATTACGAAACCGTAAACTAAAGGATTATCAAGATTATGTTCTGTATCAAGCAGAAACAGAACAGGATCCTACAACTATCCAAGACGCACTGTCTAGACCAGATAGTAGAGAATGGAGAACTGCAATTCAGGAGGAGCTGGACGCCTTAAAGAAAAACAAAACCTGGGTATTAGTAAAGCCAGGACAAGCGAGCAACGTCGTTGATTCGAAATGGCTTTTTCGAATCAAAGAAGAGGCGAGAAATAAGCGCAGATACAAAGCTCGACTTGTTGCCAGAGGATTTAGGCAGAGATACGGCATCGATTACGACGAAACATTTGCTCCGGTAGTAAGGCATAGCTCTCTAAGAGTCCTCCTGGCGTTGGCAGTAAAGAGTGGCCTAAACATTGACCAAATGGACGTCAAAACAACATTCCTAAATGGAGATTTGACTGAAACGGTCTATATGAGACAACCGGATGGTTACGAGGAGAAGGGAAAAGAGGACTACGTGTGTCTTCTCAAACGTTCGCTTTATGGGTTAAAGCAAGCTCCCAGAGCTTGGAATAATAAGCTAAACAATGAGTTGTTACAGTTGTCATTTAAGCGATCCAAAAATGAACCGTGCATTTACACGAGATCCCAGGGTAACAAAATAATAATTTTAGCAGTGTACGTGGATGATATGCTAATTTTTTGGAATGACGCAGAAGAGCTGCGCAAAGTCAAAAAGGAACTAATGTCAAAATTTGAGATGAAGGATCTTGGGAAAGCAGAATATATTTTGGGAATGCACATAATGCAGAATGATATTGGAATCAAAGTTGACCAAGAGAAATATGTCGAAAAACTGTTGAAGGTTTTTGGAATGACTGACTGCAAAGTTGCGTCGACACCATCTGTTCCTGGTCAAAAACTTGTGAAACATGGACTGGAACATAAACCTAATCCGAGGATTCCATATCAGAATCTAATTGGTTCACTGATGTACATATCTGTCTGCACGAGGCCAGATATTGCTCATACAGTCAATTATCTAAGCCAATTCAACACGTGTTATGCTGAGGAACACTGGATATCTGCGAAACGAGTTCTCAGATATTTAAAGGGTACTAAAAGCCTTGGGCTACAGTACAAGAGAACTAAAATTGATAAAGTACAGGGCTATGCGGATGCAAGTCATGCCACTTGTTATGACAGGAGGTCATACTCAGGTATGGTTTTTCTGCTAATGGGAGCTGCGATCTGTTGGGAAAGTAGGAAACAGAAGACAGTTGCTCTATCCACAGCGGAGGCTGAATAAGTAGCAATGTCTGAAGCAACTAGGGAGGCAATCTTCCTAAAGAGATTGATTTCCGAGGTTACTGGTCAAGTTGAGGAGCCAATGAAAATCTTTCGCGACAGTCAATCTGCAGTTGCTATTGCGCAAACCCCTGTGCACCATCAACGCACAAAGCACATAGATGTGCGACACCACTTTGTAAGGGAGGCAGTTGAGAATGGTCATATCGACCTAGAGTATGTAGAGACAACTCGTATGGTTGCGGACGTTTTAACCAAACCTCTGTTAAAAGGGATGTTTAAGTGGTGTGCGCTGAATATGGGTGTTGTGTGATGGATGAATGGGATGAATGTAGAGAAATGAATCTAAGGAGGAGTATTAGAATAAAAGAGTTCGTATATTTTGATATCGATCTTTTCTTCTATTTATATTTATTTTTCTACATGTCTTTATTATCCTGTCATGAGTTGTCAGTTCAAAAAAAATATATTTCGGAGAAAATAGAAGTCGAATTGTTAAACGAATTATAATATCTTTTAGTTCTATTGCCCACCACCTCCATCAGTTTCATATAAAATGCAGTTTTTTATACGTAGATATTTAAAAAGAGAGCTGTTGCGTGATCTCCCATACCTACAAATAGAATAACACTGTTTTCTACCCCTAAACACTAACCGATTTCTAAGATTATTTTTTTCGGCCGATGGACTTGTATCCATGGCTATATAAATAATCATAGTTTAAATAAAAATAAAAACTGAAAAAAAACAACTACAAAATACGCAATACAACGCGTTCTTAGGCGACTTGCTGTTCACTTTTTAATGAAAATCCTTAATGTAGCAAGTGAAACAATAGTAAAAATTACTAGAATATTAATTATATTAGAGAAATAAAATAAACTGTTTTACAATATGACAGATCAAACAATAATAACAAAAGAACAAAAACGTAATACTTCAATTGAAAACACAAAGAAATAATATCCTAACCAAAGAGTCTCTAAGTCTTCCAACACTGCCCCTTACTCTAGCAATTATGTAAAGCTATCAAACTAAAAACCATTATTGCAAGAGTACAATCAAAAATAATAACGAGAAGACTTAAATTAAACCTAAGCACTTAGTCATTAAATTGTGCTTTATCCTTGGCAAAGCTTTTGTGCATAGGTCAGCTTCTAATTCTGCTGATGGTTTATAAAATATCTGTATTAACTTACGCTCAACACACTCTTGAATAAAATGATGTTTTACGTCAATGTGTTTGGTTCTTCGGTAACATTGATTTTCCACTATTTTAAGCGTGCTCTTATTGTCATTATGAATAACAATAGGTTCACGCGATAAGTTGAAAGGTTTCAATTCATATATAATATTATGTAGGAATTTAGCCTCTTTTACCGCTGTACCAAGAGCGTAATACTCAGCTTCTGTACTTGAACATGCAACATTATTTTGCTTATGGCTATGCCAATTTATTACATTATGTCCAAACCTACTCACGAAACCCGAATAAGATTTTCGGTCGTTAGTATCACCGGCCCAATTTGCGTCGGATGAAATTTGAAATTAATTGCTACCTCGCCTAAAATTAAGTCCGTAGTCAGTTGTACCCGATAAATATCGTAGCACGCGCTTAGCAGCAAGCCAATGTGTTTCATTATAACAAGTGTTATATTGACTGAGCTTACTGCATACAAATGCAATATCAGGACGAGTGCATACAGCGAGATACATTAGGCTTCCAATAAGTTCCTGATATGGAAACCTTGAATCAACTTTCTCAGCTTTTGGAGGATTAAAGTTTACTTCCATGGGAGTTGCAACTTTATGACAATCATCCATGCCAAACTTTATCAAAATATTTTTCACATATTCCGACTGGGTCAATTTCAATGTCCCTTGCTCCCTGTTCCTTTCAACTTTCATACCCAATGCTTGTGTAACAGGTCCAAGCAATTTTATACTAAAGTTGGAACTGAGCAATTCATAAAGTGTTTTCTTTTGATGATCATTAGAGCTAAATATGAAAAAATCATCAACATAAAGAGCTATTATTAATTTGTCTTTATAGAACACACATTGTTCACTCTTCAACTGTTTATAACCATTGTTGACCAAAACTTCATGAACTTTTTCATTCCATGATCTACTGGCTTGTTTGAGCCCATATAGACTCTTTTTGAGTAAGCACACTTTGTTCTGCCCCTCAATTTGAAAACCGGTAGGTTGCTCCATATAGATCTGCTCATGTAAATCTCCATTGAGAAATGCTGTGTTGACATCAACATGTTCAATGTCCATATAATTTTCAACACCAATCGCAAAGAGTAGTCGTAGAGTGCTATGTCTCACAACAGGTGCAAAAGTTTCTTCATCGTCAATTCTATATTGTTGAGTAAAACCTTTAGCAACTAATCTTGCTTTAAATTTTTCAAATTTCCCGCTTGGATCTACTTTTTCTTTGAAAACCCATTTAGATTTTATCACATTCCTATTGTTGGGTCGATCCACAAGTTCCCATACACCATGCGACATTAGTGAGTTATATTCAGATTGCATTGCATCTATCCAATCTTTAGCATTCTCACTTTTAATCGCTTCGTTATATGTTTTAGGCTCGCAACGTCCCATTAAAGCTAGATCAGAGAAATAGTTCACTTCATAATCTTTGAACCAAATAGGAGAATGCCGGTCACGTTTGGGTCAAGAATGTTCAGCAATTTCCACATCTGAAACATTCTGTTCCATAACTAGTGAGTCTTGTTTAATATTATCCAACGAAGCTTCTTCCCGTTCATCAGATGTAACTATTACTTCGACATGAGATTCTTCTTCAAGATCTAGAACATTAATCTCGGTTGACGATATGTCTGGTGTGGCAAACTCATCACTGTCAGATTCATGGATAAGTCCATGAGAAGTATTGGGTTGATACACCGTTACTTCAACAGTATTTGTTAAATCTTTAGAACTTTCTAAAGTATTTGCTGTCTTGTAGGTTATACCTCGAACAGTTTCAATAAATTCAACAGAACGAGCTTTAATTAATGTTGAGCCATCATCAGGATCTCCAAGTCTGTAACCTTTGGTATGATCACAATATCCCAACATAATGTAGGGCTTAGATTTGGGATCAAGCTTTGTACGTTTTTGTTGGGGAGTAAGAGCATAAGCTGTGCTACCAAAAACTCGAAGATTACTGAGATCCACTTTAGATCCAGTCCACAATTCTTCAGGTGTAGCATCTTTTAAAGCTGCAGTTGGACTACGGTTTTTCAAATAACACGCAGTATTTACTGCTTCAGCCCAATATTGTTTCACCAAATCAGCATCTTGCAACATCGCTCTGGCCTTTTCCATTAAAGTTCTGTTTAAGCGTTCAGTGACGCCATTTTGTTGGGGTGTATACGGGACTGTCGTTTCGTGAATAATACCGCATTGCTTGAAATGATTCGCGAAACTTTTATTACAGTATTCTGTGCCATTGTCGCTTCTAATCCGCTTTATTTTGAGATCAGTTTGATTTTCAACTAAAGTTTTGAATTGTATAAACGTATTCAAAACAGTCGTTTGATCTTTGCGTTTCAGAAAATATATAAACGATTTGCGCGAAAAATCATCCGTAAATGTTATAAAATAACGACAACCACTCCAACTATTGACCGGAAATGGTCCGCATATGTCAGTATGAACTAAGTCAAGTTTTGTCACGCTCCTATGTGCCTGACCACGCGGAAATGATTTGCTCTTTTGTTTACCCTCAAAACAAGGAGTCAAATCACCACTGGTAAACTTAATACCATTCGCTAATCTATAACGAAGTGTTATCATACCTGCTAAACTTAAATGCCCAAGGCGACGATGCCATAGTTCCAAAGAATTAAGGTTGGACACAAAAGCATTACCTTTAGTGCGAATATTAGGCTCTTGGTTTTCCTTACATACGTAACAATCTTTTTTCTGATCAATATTGTAAATACCATCCACATTAGTAGCCGTTACAACGCTGGAACCAGTCACATTGACCTAATCCTTCCTGTAAATATGACATTTATTAACATCAAATAATAAAACATAGCCTTTTGCTGCAATTTTGCTAACAGACAAAAGATTAGCTGCTACTTTCGGCACATACAAAGCATCAGTAATGACTTTTTTAATATTATCATCAAACGTTACAGTAATATCACCAATGCCCTCACTGTATATCTTATCATTATTCGCAGTAGTAATTTCGGATTGGTTACTGGTAGAAAAATTATTCATCCAGTCTTTCCGATTAGTCATATGACTAGAACACCCTGAATCTAAGATCCAGCTATCGCTGTCACAAACGCTATTCACTAAAGCAATTTCTTTAGAGAATACTGTCAGATTTGCACTACTTCCCTTCTTTGTAGACGAAGATGCAACTGGCGTCAAGGTTTTTTCAGCAATCTTCTTCAAATTCTTCTTTAATTTGGGACACCTTGGCTTAATATGCCCTTTTTCTTGACAATTATGACATGTTGGAATAAATTTGTCTTTTGCCACAAGAAACTTCTCAGTAGGTTCCACATTCGACATTAAAGTCTCTTTTTTAAATTCGCTTTGTATCAACTGACATTTCACAAAGTCAGATGACAGTTTAGTATTCGTGGCTTCCATGGCCATTATCAATGAGTCAAACTCATTTGGTAATCCGATTAGCATCATTTCGGCTAGTTCATCATCCTCTATTTGACATCCAATGTCTGCCAATTCTTGAGTCACAGAAATTATATTTCCTAAATAATGGTCCATTGAGCTATGATCAACATATCTGAGCTGCGATAGCTTCCTTTTAAGGCTTAATCGTCGACTAATGCCACTATTCTCATAAGCTGCCTTTAGATTATTCCAGGCGTCTGCCGCTGTCTTGGAAATCTTGACATGAGGGTAGCAAATCGGCTCGATATTTAAACATATTTTGGCATAATGCTCTCTGGTCTTTTATGGAGTCCAAAATAGTACTCGTAATAACATCCCATAAGCCATTATCAATCAATAAAAGTTTGATTTGAAACTTCCAATTTTGATAATTTGAAACAACCTTTAGTTTCTCAATAGATATATGTGAATTACTTACAATTGTAGTATTCATACTTGAAGAGCTAATATTATTTTCCATACTGGCATAAACACTAAGGTGATTTAGTTCTCACAAAATAATATTCCACGAGAAAAGAGATTATTTCACATTTAGATCAATGATCACATACTTGAAACATTCATGGGGTAGCTTCACAGAAAATCATATACTACATTATTTGGAATAGGTTTGCCCATTTACTTGCGCGACATATTGCCCACTTTGGCTTTACCCATAATTATATTGCCCATAACCTAATGAAAATCCTTAATGTAGCAAGTGAAACAATAGTAAAAATTACTAGAATATTAATTATATTAGAGAAATAAAATAAACTGTTTTACAATATGACAGATCAAACAATAATAACAAAAGAACAAAAACGTAATACTTCAATTGAAAACACAAAGAAATAATATCCTAACCAAAGAGTCTCTAAGTCTTCCAACACTTTTCTACAGGCAATTGGATGATATTTTACCAGCTGTTATTTTGTTATTAAAACCTAAGTTCTGCATCGATTTTATAAAATTTATATGGGACCACTTCTGAAGTATGATCTACCAAATATAAAAATAATCATCAACTTCAATGCACAATTAGCTGAGTAATCGGTGAACAAACATAAAAAAACATACAGACCAAATTAATAACCTCCTAATAAATTAATATCTATAGACCTAAGCTATAGACCTTTATCGGTCTGGGGTGATCGATGTGCTTTTTGTGTAGTAGTTTAGTTAGTTGAGTTTGTATATTGTTTTTTTTTATTTTTTTTATTCATATTTAATTTAGGGACATTGAGTCAAATGTTGACTATGTCAGTCCCATAGGATTAACAAAGGTACCTGTTTAAGGTCTAATTGTAAGTAACTTGTGGGCCAACTGGTAGAGCAGCCTAGCAGCGCCAGAAACTGGTTCTGCTAGAATACTCTGCATCAGTCCCACTTCTAATCTATTTAATCTATAGGTTACATTCAAGTTTTCTCGCATAGCCGCACTCTGGTCACACTCCGCCAAAAAATGATGTGCGTCTTCAACGCTGCCGCATGTATCGCAGGCAGGACTATCTACTTGCTTCATTATAAATTTAAAATTGTTTAATGGAATGTGACCAGACCGCAGTCTATGAGCCATCACAACATGTTCCCTACATATCTTCATGTTGGTCCACCAGGGTACATGAGGAGGTTCGCATTGGATGGTGCGATACCATATGCCTTTTTCTCTAGAAGCAATATCAAAATATTCCTTCCATTGAGAGCGTATGCTATTTTTATACTGGATGAGTACTTCGGTATATTCTGGCTTGAGATGAACTTCGGTACCTTTTGAAATTGCTTCTCTAGCTAGCTTATCTGCCTCCTCATTGCCGCTAAGACCAACATGTGAAGGAACCCATTGCAACCTCAGTTCCACTCCCGCAGTCGTCAGCACAAGAATCTTATTTAATATGGTGTAGGCTATCGATGCACCTCTGTGACCATAGGCACATCGAGCCAAATGTTGTAAGGCACTTTTGCTATCACACAAAATAACTGCCTTTATGAATCCTGTGCTCACGACATAAGAAAGCGCCTCCGAGATCGCAAAAAGCTCTACAAACATAATTGAATATTCTGATGTATTCAGCTTAAAGCCCTCTCTCACATTGCAACTGGGATCATAGTAAGCCGCACCTCTACCTTCCTGCGTTTGAGAACCATCAGTGTAAATTTTGTGATAGCCACAGTATTTATTCCCCAACATATATAATGTATTTAATTTCAAAATTTTATTATCATACATCTTTTTAGGTTGAATTATGTCATCAATGTGAGTTTGGATACAATCTATATCTATGTTAGATACCCAAGTATCTAAAGTATACATAACTAGGGGATTGCTTGTGTTGATTCTTTCATTTTGTAATTTGTTGTGTTGTAGTTAATAAAGGCGTTTGCAATAAAAAAAAAAAACCTCGTTCTTTTTGGAAGGCGGTTAAAAATGTTATGTAACTGTTAACATCATGGAAACCTCCATATTCCTAAATATTATGAATAAAACCAATTTACAAATCAACCATTATATTTCTTATTTTTCCAAAGTGACAAAACAACCGTTACCTAGATACATGAGTCAAAGACTTACAAGACTTCTAATGCAATACAAAATATTGTCCCAAAAAGTTAACACCAAAATCAGGTGTTTGCTAATGCCAGGTCACAAATAGGTAGATAAATTACACAATCCGTAGACGGATAATAATCCCTATTATCCGTCTACGACACAATCAAAGAGAATATAACGTACTTAAGAGGCGGCACTTCCATAAAAAGATTGATTTGATTCCAGATTGATTTATTCGCGCTACGGGCAGGCTAATGGAGTTTGGCCATATTGCCTTTGTCAAGAATAACTTAATTATGCCCTAGGAAAGTGGTGATGAGTTTACCCGACAATTGTATGGAGGTTTGTGGGACAGATAAAAAATATTATATACTTTACCATTTTATTTAACTTTTCAATATTCTTATATGGAAATAAAATATACACAAATATTTTAGGAAAAAGTATTAAAAGAAATTATTCTATTAATTATGTTAAATTGTTATGACTTTTCAATTGACTCAAAAAAAGAGGAGATTCACAGCTTCTACTTTTTTACGTACTCATAAGCTATTATTAATATTACATTAAAAAGTGCCCAAAATAACTAAAAAGTAACATAATGAAAACATCTATGGTTATCGAAATCCATCCAAAATTTCATGCCTATGTTAGGTACAAGCCGTTGTGGAGTTCCCTAGTGAGGAAACAACCCAAGCAAAAGCATCAGTTTATGGTGTTAGTATTCTGTACTTCCACCGTTCTTATGCCAATAAATACATTTTATTTTATTTGGCTCTTAAAAATTGAGCCTATGTGTAAAATTGCATTACTTCGTCGAGCGGAAATTTTGCCATGAAAATGCGTTTTGAACCATCTTTTTTCCCAGATTTCAGGCCACTCATCTTTGACATAACTTTTGAAAATAACATTATGATATTTACCGTTGTTTGAATTATTGTTAAATTAAATGTTTATATGTTCCTCGGAATATGTGACAATTATTATTAAAAATTAATATTTTTGGCGGGAAATAAATAAATAAAGAATGGACTTTAGAGACAACAGCAACAAAAGATTAAAAAAATGTTGAAGTCTGTGTCAAACAGTGTAAATGTCAATTTCGGACTAAACTCCATACTTCTTCTTCTTTTTGTCCCTCACGGGGTTTGGACTCGCGCGGTTTGCGTAGTTGCCATTTTCAAGTTTTGTAAATATTAACATTTTAATTTAAAGTTAGGGAAACGAGACACGGGATTATTAGGATAAAATAGGATCAGGAGAGTTAGGTAGGTATATAGGAAAATAAATAAATATAATATATTATATAGAATGTATAGATGATTAAAAGGTTTATAGATTTATATTATTAGAGATGATATAAGAAGATAAGGATGTATAAATAGCAGGTGAACAAGAACTAAGAAGATAATCAACATTTACAGAACTCCATACTTACACAATTTTCTATGGAGTGGCGCCAGGCTGTACACAATTATTAAAACTTGTGGAAAAATCATAGACTAAGAATGAATAGACAGGGGAACATTGTAACCGGGCATGAGATAGCGATATTGATACCATTGTATAACATTCCCAAAGAAGTCGGGGAAAATAGGTAGGGAGTTGGAAGTGTGTTTCATTACATAAAATAACTTTAAGATATTTTATTGATGTTATTATACTAAAAATGTTCATAAATACACTTGTAGTTTGAATTTGTAAGTGACAATACATATCAACTATGAGTACATGTACACGACTTATGACGTGATGGAACTTGGCACGTCGCTTTTTATGCCGTCCCGCCTCCAGTATTTTACCATTCGCTCCTATGTACCTAGGTCCTAAAGAATCTTTTTTATAAACTTCGTAACGTTTGGTTCAGCTGTTTAACCGTGAAAAGCTTACAAACTGACAGAGTGCCAGACGACAGACAGAGTTACTTTCACTTTTATAATAGTAGTTTATGAAAAATTGTAAAGGCTAGTCATTATGGTTGTATTATTTAATGGTTTACAACTATAGAGAAACAAGTAACAGAAAACTGTTTTCTACATTTTTTAATACTTTACTAAACATGAACACTTTTTTTCGTTGTATAAAAAAATGCGTAATAAACTACTGAAGATTGCCGTGCGCGACAACTATGCTCTGAATTAAAATTAGAAATCAGAAGCCTGATTATTTTAAAATAAATTAAAACAACTTATTTGACAGTAAATAACGTATTTAATTATCTTTAAATATTCATAATGATTTTGAATCCCACAACCAGTTAGTAGTATGTACAGTTAAAGTATACCGTTATGCACAATAATATATTTATTAAAGCATGCATATTATGCTCAAGGTCACCACCATTTATTAAAGCAAACTGTACCATTAGTGCTATTCGACCTGTCGCACGTCGCATTCGGAATAAGTCCTTAAAAAAAATATAAACTTTTTTTTTTCTCAAATTTATCACCGGTTAGTAGCATAGCATATTTAGTTATGTAGGCAAGTTAACTGTACAGCGCAATACACACCAAACCCGCCAACCCATCTACACAACCCACTGGCACAACCTGACGGCCTATATATGCATGTAAAACAATAAACATAACAACAATAAGCATAATACTAGTATTACTTATTCAATAGGTGTATTCTAAGAAGCAGTTTATAAGTTTAGAAAACTCTAAAGCCCCCTACAAAATGGCTGAACTAATTTTGATAAAACGTACTTAAAAACATTCTCGACAACATCCTATTTTTAATAAAAAAAAAATTTCATCAAAATCGGTTTATCCGTTGAGAGCAAACTATGCCACATGCAGATACAAAGATACACTAATCAAACTTATAAAACCCCTCTTTTTGTATCGGAGGTTAAAAATGACCAATTTTATTTTAAAAGTCTCAAGAAAAAAATGCGTACATTTTTATTTTTCACACTAGTTGCGATCACATTACGCAGTTACGCTGAGGAATGAAAGAAAAATAAATGTAAGTTACTCCATTGCGTCTCTCTCTACGCCTTTACTAACTAGGAAAAAGTGTTATCTTAATTTGGCAACACTGTCATGCCAACTTACGAAAACATAACCTCGTATGATCTTTCTACATTTTTGTTTATTTCACCGTTTTGAACGGATTTGGATAAATAGTTTGTAAAACTCACCTGTGAAAACTAACATTATTTAAACCTCTAGCAGTTCTATTTTTACACCCTAAAACCATACACTGCACCATTTTAACACTAATCACACCGTTTCCTTTAATATGGTAGTCAAATTTAGTAAATTTAGTCCTTTTTTAGGGTTCCGTATCCAAAGGGTAAAAACGGGACCTTATTACTAAGACTTCGCTGTCTGTCTATCTATCTGTCTGTCTGTCTGTCTCCAGGCTGTATCTCATAAACCGTGATAGCTAGAAAGCTGAAATTTTCACAAATGATGTATTTCCGTTGCCGCTATAACAACAAATACTAAAAATTAAAAAAAAAAATTAAGGTGGGTCCCCATACAATAAACGTGTTTTTTTTCGTATTTTTTTGCTCAATATTAAAAACGGTAACAGGTAGACGCTTCAAATTTTCACAGAATATTTACTTGTATATTACCTTTCAAAATAAATAATTAAATAACAATAAAATAAATATTAAAGGGTACCCCATACAACAAACGTAATTTTTAAGCAATTTTTACTCGATCTTAATTAACAGGTAGAAACTTGAATATTTGTAAGTAAATATTTAGAAATATACTAACTATAAAAATAAATACCTAATCTAATACATAAAATCTCACAAAATGAAAATAATCCGTGCATCTAAACGTGGTGCGAGCGCCGCGTCGCGGTGTGGTGGTGGCGCGAGCGCGAGGCGGTTGCTAAGCAACGGCCGCGTGGGTAGCTGGGGAGGTAACATCACGGAGCGAGCCATAGCCGCGCGTATTCGCGCGAGCGTCTTCATTCTGCCCGGATGTGTATCGAAAACCTACCTATAAGTTTGCAATTTACTACTTGAAATTTCGTTGATTTCTCGTTATTTTATACGATTTTCTATTATAGATAGTACGGAACCCTTCGTGCGCGAGTCCGACTCGCACTTGGCCGATTTTTTTCTATTTATTTTAGATTAAAAATACGCAAACTCGCAATTTTGTGTCCCCAAGGCATCGCGTATTAGGTAGGCGCATGGGGACCAAACAATTTTCAACCCATTATATCGACAAAGACAAAAATGCATAATATTTTTCTTTCATGATTGCTATAATCACATTATGCTATTTCACTAGGGAGTGAAAGAGAAAAAAATGTGATGGTCTCTATCCTACTCTGGGGGAAAAATGAACAGAATTGGTCGAGTGATTGTTGAGATATGACAACCATGAACCAACTTGAGATTGCGTGTAGCAGCGGTGGGATTTATAACATAATAAGATCAATAGAATATATTAAGTTATTTTATATAATAAAACTCACTCTCAACCTATTTTCCCAGACTTCTATGGGAATGTTATACAATTTTTTTATATTTTTTTTATTGCGAATAGGTCCACGTTTGACCACCAGCTTGCCTGTTGGGAAGCGACGGTGTGGTCGAAGATGAAGCACGCAGACCCAGAAGATACCTATTCACTCTGACCTTAAAAAGTCCCAAATTGTATCTCTCAGGGTACAGAGAAGCCGGCAATTTGTTCCATTCCTTAGCTGTACGGATTAAAAACGTAGAATTAAACCGTTTGGTTCGTACTTTAGGAAATTCCACAATGTATGGGTGATAGTGGGCTGACTTTCTACTTGTACTGTATAAGAAAGGGGATGGCAATATCAGATCGTGCAGCTCTGATGCACATTCTCCAAAATGAATCCTGTAGAATATTGACAGACTAGCAACCTTGCGGCGGTGCTCCAGTCTGAGCAGCTTCTTTGCTCCTAGCTTATTGTCGCCTATGAGTCGAACAGCACCCCGTTCTACCGATTCAAGAGCCTGGAGCAGGTATTTTGCAGAGCCGTCCCAAAGGTGGCAGCAGTATTGCACACACGAGCAGACTTGTGCTTGATATAAAGTGAGCAACTGTCCCGGCATGAAGTACCGCCTAACCTTGTTCAAGACGCCTAGTTTTCTACCAGCTAGTTTAGCTTTTGACTCCAGGTAGGTTCCATAGTTGAGTGTTGGTGTGAGGGTTAACCCTAGTAGTTCCAGTTGACGTGCCAAAGGTACAGGGACATCCTTGAATTTCGGAGACAATGTGAACGGACACTTTTTTTCACAATGGTATCAATATCGCTATTTCTTACCTTGTTTAGACGGTATTTCCGTCTATTTATTCTTGGCCAAGACCTTCTATCTCGGGAACACGTGGAGGCGAGTTTAAAATTAAAACCTTACAAGTAGATCTGAGAAGGAAAAAATATATTTTTAACTTAATCACAAAAAATAGAGTCTCTATCTCTATGCAAGGAATGAGGGTCCAAAGTTTAATATGCTTTAACCGTATCATAATTATGGGTTCCGACCCGATTCCGAATCCGACAACCAGTGAATTAGGGAAGGTGCGTATTTACGCAACCAGGTTTTTACACCAGGTATTTGCTTGCAAGTATGGCGACCAGGTGCCGCCCGAAACACTTGCAAGGAGAAAAAGTATTTACTTTACGGGATTTCGCGAATGCTATTATGCTTCTTATTGTAACATGTACAATGAACATTTTCCTATGCAGTATTTTAGTTGAAAAACTCGCTACGCAATTGTGCACCTTATTATAACTTACATACAAATCAATTTTCTTTAACGAAAAAAATACTTTCAAGGGTTTTGACCCTGGTTTTTGGCGCTTCACTCGGGTGTCATCGTCAAATACACGGAACGAAGTAGGCAATATATATCGCGCTCGCTCAGTCATGTTTGGTGTCGTTTGGAACGTTTTGAATTTCGTGAATGCCATTATGCTTCTTATTGTAACGTATATAATGAACAATATCCTATGAAAGTATTTTAGTAGAGAAACTTGTTACGCAATTGTGCACCTTATCTTACTTAAAATACAAATCAATTTTCTTTAACGAAAAAAATACTTTGAAGGGTTTTGAGCCCTGGTTTTTGGCGCTGGTATTTTTATGTGGGCGCACTTGGAAGCCCTGGTATGAGATTTTGCAAGTATAACCCATCCCTACAGTGAATAGCCTTAGATCGGCGATGTAGAGCTGTTCGCAACTTGTCGGATTCTAATGAGACAGCGCTATCTCATACCCGGTTAAACGGTGCTTGTGTCCATTTATTCTTTTGTCCTCGGTTAAAGTCGTTTAAAACTGTCAAAATTATCTTGCTGTCAAGTAATAAACGCTGACGTCAGTTGCTTATTTTATTTTCTATTATTTTTCAGCCGTCGGCGAATGCTGAGTATCTTAAAAAAAAATAAAAAGCAATAAATTCCTTTTTATTCAGCACCGCAAACATGGAGTCATCAACACCTGAGGTGGAAATGCCCAAGACTCGCGATACAGTGTCGAGAATAATATTTGATATCATAAATCCAGTTCTTTTGATCGCTGTTATTTTAGTTGTGTTGTATAAGTTAATAAAGCGATTTACGTCGTTGCCGGTCGACAATACGATGGCCGAGCTGCCTAGGCTACGGAAAGACATGACGGTTGCTGAGCTTCGGCACTATGATGGAACACAAGAAGACAAACGCGTTCTAGTAGCGGTGAACGGGTGGATATTCGACGTGACCCGCGGTAAACGTTTCTACGGGCCCGGTGAGTGCATCGGCATGCGCTGTTTATAAATAGAGTTGACACAATGACTCACACGCACTGCATACTCTTGTAAATATGTATTTTACATGCAAATCTAACTGCAGGGGCTTACTCTGTAATATTTGTATTACCACCTAATACACCTGTATTAAGTACTCATGAAATATACCAAATCATTTCCAACAAATCCTCTTTGTTCATTCTTTGTATGGTGTGTATAATTTCAGGTGGTCCTTATGCCGCATTCGGTGGGAAAGATGCTTCACGAGGACTGGCTACCTTCTCTGTAACATCATCAGATAAAGAGTATGATGACCTCAGTGACCTCAATTCCATGGAGATGGAATCAGTCAAAGAGTGGGAAGCACAATTTAGAGGTAAGCATGTTGGACTTTATCTTTTTTTTTTTTAATGTAATTTCTGCACTATGGCAATCTGTTCGAGAAGAGAAACAATAAGCCTCTTGTTTGGCTGGAACCACATGTCCTGATTAGTTCCTGTTATCATCGAGAGCCAATCAAATGCTGAACTTTCCAGCAAACCCTCTTCTTCACTCAGTCTACAAATCTTTGGGCGAGACTGGGAATGCCTTGTCTCTTCAGTCGATTGTACTGTAGTCCACCCTCTCCACTTAAGGCCTGTGCGAGTTCATTTGCATGAGTTGCTAGTTTCTTCTGGTATTTCAGGCTTGCCTGACCTATTTCCTCACAAACAGTGTTTATGCCTAGGTCAAGATACATGTATTTGTTGCTAATACACTGGGGTATACTGAACATGGTTCTTAGTGCTTTACTTTGGAATCTTTCCAGTATGTCGATATTACTCTTGCTAGCTGTTCCCCATAATTATATCCCATAAGTCCAGATAGGTTTCAAGGTTGCTTTATATACCAAGATTTTGCTGGTGTTATTAAGTTGCGAGCTTCGTCCGATTAACCAGTTAAGACCTCGAAGTTTTCCATCTAATTGTTTTCTTTTAGCCCAGATGTGCTTCTGCCATGTGAAGCTTCTATCCAGGTGCATTCCCAGGTACTTAAACCGTGCTTAATCTGTTTGAGGTATTTCTTTGTTGTTTAGCTTAACCGGAGGGCAAGTGTCTCTCCTTAGAGTAAAGGTCACATGAGCAGATTTGGTTTCGTTTGCTTTGATCCTCCATTGCTTAAGCCATGATTCTATTTTATTTAGATGACTTTGCAGAGTATGTGATGCAGTTATTGGGTCGCTATGAGAGGACAACAATGCGGTGTCATCAGCGTATGTCGCTGTAATCGTTTGATCATCTGTTGGAATATCTGCAGTGAAGATGAGGTACAGGATAGGTCCCAATATGCTACCTTGGGGGACGCCCGAGTTGATTTCGTAGAGCTCAGAGCTGTCATCATTGCATTTTACTTGGAAGCTTCTCTTGTCGAGGTATGATTTTAGTATCTGAAGGAAACAGTGTGGCAGTGACTTTTTGATTTTGTAGATAAGGCCCTCATGCCATACCTTGTCGAAAGCTTGGCTAATGTCTAAAAACACTGCAGAGCAGTATAATTTATTTTCTAAACATCTACCAATAATGTCAACAATACGGTGAACTTGTTCGATTGTCCCATGACTTTCACGGAATCCGAATTGGTGCTGTGGTAGTACGGTATTTAAGTGTACTTTTATTCTGTTCAGGAGTATCCATTCAAACAGTTTTCCAATGACTGGCAGGAGGCTGATGGGTCTGTATGAATTTGTTTGTTCTAGAGGTTTACCAAGCTTGGGGATCATTATTACCTGTGCTATCTTCCACTGTCCAGGAAAGTGTTCAAATCTTAGGCAAGCATTAAATATGTGGACGAGTTTAATTACTGCCTTGTACAGAAACTTCTTTAGAAGTGTTGCATCTATATGATCATAGCCGGGTGCTTTCCCTTCCTTCAGATTTTTAATTTCTTGGAAAATTTCTTTAGGGCTAGTACTTTGTAATGGTAAGCATATTTGATTTGGTGATTCCAAGTAGTTTTTTATTTCTTCTGTATGTTCACGACAACTCTCTGGGTGTGGATTAAATACATTGCTCAAGTGTTCGGCAAATGTTGTCGCTTTCTCTAGGTCGGACCTAGCCCATCCTCCTTTATTATTATTGACGGCAGGTATATGTGTTTTTGGGCGCTTCATGTTTTTGGTGACCTTCCACAGCGAATAGTTTGTCAGCTGTCGGATCGAGGTTTGAAAGCATGTTTTGGATTTTATCGTTCACATTGTTGATGAGATTTTTAAGCTCGTCAGAGAATTTATTTAATGCAGTTTTATCTTTTGGATATCCTTTATTTTGCCAAACCTTTCTTCTTATTCTTATTCTTATTCGAGATGGGGGCGATAAGTCCTGCACTGACGTCCCGCTTGGGGTGTATTGTGCATTTCCCCCCGCCAGCGTCTACCCAAGCCAGCCTAGCTCCTTAAAATAATGTAGGCAGGCCTTGGGGTGCTGACGTAATAGCTCCAGTGGTGAAGATGGAAATGATGATGACAATGACAATGTGATTGTGGATGTCGATGCAAGCCGTTGCTGTGGTGGCATAAGCAAGGATGAAGCCGAAGCTACCTTATGCAGTCCTGTGGAGATTCTGATGTCTTCCGTAGCTGAACAGTGCCATAACACATGCTCTACCGTTTCGTTGTCCTCCAGACAGCCTCGACACAAAGGGCTGTCCGTGGCTCCTATTTTGAATAAGTGACTATTTAGGTTGCAATGTCCTGTTATAAGTCCCACAAGTAGCCGAAGATCCTGTCGTTGCAGTCTCAGTAGCGTATTGGTGGTGTTTCTGTCGAGGATCGGGAAAGCGGCCTTTGCGTGTTTGCAATCTTCTTTCTTATCCCACAGTTTCTGTTGTTCGCTCTCAGTGTGTCGACGTAGCAACTCACGGACCTCCATCGCCGTGGGTTTACAGAGATTTTTAACCTCGTCATTTACCGGTTTTCTGGCCCCTTCCTTTGCGAGTGTATCTGCCACGTTATTGCCCGTGCAGGATCCGTGGCTTCTTGTCCATCTCACTATAATCCTGTACTTACCTGCAAGTGCTTGTAGTGCAGTGTGACAGTCAGAGATAACTCTTGACCTTGTTATTGGTCTTCTAAGTGCATATAAAGTGGCAGCACTATCTATGGTGAACATGAGTATCTCTTTGTTATCCGGGTCTTGGTCAGTTATAAGAAACTCGTTTAGCCGTTCGACAGCTCTTGCGGCTAGTAGTAGGCTCATTGCCTCTGCCTGTAGAGCCGTTGTGGTTTTATTTAGGGCCATGGATTCCTCAATCCCAAGCTCCGGGGAGTGGAAGCCACAACCTACTCCTGCATCGTTCTTTGCACCGTCACTGAATATGTTCCAAGAAGGTGATATTTCGTCCAGAGCGTTATCCTCCGTGATTAACTCGTACTTTTTGTTATCTAGATGCACCTTGGCTATTTTGTCTGTACCTAGGTTTGCTTCAGGAATTATCCTTGTTGCACGTTCGATTATTCTGCAATGGTTTGTGATCGCTCCTGAACTCTTCCATTCATTTGTGGATTTGATTCTAAGGGCTGAGGCCATTGCTTCCTGTTGTATGTGAAGATGCAGTGGGGTAAGTCCCAAGATGATTTCGAGTGCAGCCGAGGGTGTCTTTTTCATACAACCACTGATTAGAGTGCACGCGAGTCTCTGTGTCCGCTGTAGTTTTGTTACGGTCGTTGCTAAAACGGTACGGGTCCACCATACAACGCAGCCGTAGGTGAGAACTGGTCGCACTATAACTGTATATAGCCAGTGACAGAGTTTAGGTTTAAGACCCCAGTCTTTTCCCACCGCTCTGGTGCACTGCCATAGAATATTTGTTGCTTTTGTGGTGATGTGCTCTAAGTGTTTTCCCCACAAAAGTTTGCTGTCTAACCAGATGCCTAAATACTTTACCTCTTTACTGAGTGTCAGTTTCGTTCCAAACAGCGTGGGAGTTTTTAGATTCACTGGTTTTGTTTTACGTGTGAACAGCACCATCTCTGTCTTCTGTGGATTTACTGACAGGCCATGGCGCTCGCACCAATTTTCGACGATTTTTAATGCTTTTTGCATTTTCTCACACAGGGTTGACTCAAAGAGGCCGGAGACCATGATGGTCAGATCATCAGCGTATGCCTCGGTGACCATGCCTTCTTTGTTCAGGAGTTCAACGAGTTCGTTGACTACCATCACCCAAAGTAAAGGAGACATGACTCCTCCCTGTGGACAACCCTTTTTAACACGATATCGTGTTATGCCCTCCGATTCTATGATGGCTGTTCTGTTAGAGAGCATTTCCGTGACCCAAGTGGTCATTCTCTCATCTAATCCTTGTTTTCTCAGACCCCCTCTGATGCTGAGGAATGTTGTTTTGTCAAACGCACCCTCAATATCTATGAAGGTAGCTAGGCAGGATTGTTTGCTCTCAAGTGCTGATTCAATTTTGTATACCACCTGGTGGAGAGCAGTCTCTGTTGATTTACCAGATTGATAAGCGTGTTGGTTTTGGTGGATGGGATTATCTACCAACGGTCCACCTCTAATATATTTATCGCATAGTCTTTCCAATGTCTTCAAAAGGAATGAACTGAGGCTTATCGGCCTAAAAGATTTAGGATTTGTGTAGTCTGTTTTACCTGGCTTAGGTAGGAAGACCACCTTTACTTCCCTCCACGATTTGGGTATATATTTCCATGCTAGGCAAGATCTAAATATGATAGTTAGGTGTGTTTTGATCCTGTTTAAACCCCACTGTAGGAGGGCTGGGAAAATGCCATCCATTCCCGGGGCCTTGTGTGGCTCGAAGGTGCTAATGGCCCATAGTAGTACTTCCTCTGTGACTATTGAATCTGCAAATGTCCAATCCTCATTGTCTGGTTCATGTGGAGTGTTTGGTTCCCAACCAGAGTTTTCGTCCAGTTGGCAATCTGGAAAGTGTGTTTGAAGAAGAACTTCGAATTGTTCCTTCTCCGATATTGTATAGGTGCCGTCCGATTTTTTTAAGGTGCCTAGCCTCACTTGTGAGTCAGAGGTAATGATTTTTCTAAGTCTTGCAGTCTCGCTCTCTGACTGGATAGAGGTGCTGAATTTTTTCCATGAGTTATTTTGACTCTTTTTGACTTGTACCTAAACCTTTCTTAATTGTCGCCTCTTCTTGATTTTTTTTTTGACTTTATCAATGATTTATTTGTGTTGCAATTACAATTCAGGTGTTAGCTAGCTGTTAAATAAAAGTCTGGTGGAGACTGGATCGCCCTCGTCCATGGGGAAAGCACCCCTATACACTGAAACCCCACAGATGGTCTCTGGCTGGTGCCAATCAGGCGATAAACCTCTGGTGGTAGGCTTCGGCCGAGGCTAGTCTCCACCCACCGGACAAAGTCATGCCGCCAAGCGGCCTAGCCGTGCCGTATGTTGTCCGGTGACGCCGTTAGGGGGAGAATGGGTCGGAATAGAGCTTCACTGCTGTAAACCATTCTGCTGCACATCGCAGCGACACATTGGGTAGCCAGTCATGGAGGGTAGCGGGATCCGAGGCACGGTTACAGCTGGCCGACCGCAGTTAGTAGGGGGCCCAAGTAGTGAGCTAGCCACTCACGAAAGGCTGCCCCGCCAACTCGCGAAAAATCACGGGATGCGCCATCGTGCCCGTCGGTGACCGGATGAAAGGGCCCGATGGACATCCCCGGGGGGCTCGGGCGTCCCCGCAGTTTCCAGACTGGTTCTCCACCGATGTGTCGCTGCGGCGTGTGTCTCCAGGTTGGCAGCATGGAGCCTCATTTCACTACCGTTTTTCCTCACCAATTCCCTCACCACAAACATGAAACATAGGAAGAACAAGAAAAAGATTTCACAGCGGTTGCACTCCCTTTCCATAACAGTGCACTCAAATCTCGTGGCAGTCCACTACCACCTTGAGGCTGACAAACCCTCGCTCCTGTTTTTAACAGAGACGCAGATAGCAGTTCTATCGGACGTAGCGTACTTATCGTTCCCCGGATATACTCTGGAGCACAATTTTAAGCCTCGCGCTGGTGTGTGCCTGTACGCCCGTGATGATGTCTGCTGTCGGCGTCTCCGTAATCTCGAAGACCCCAGATTCTCCGTGCTTTGGGTGGTGGACACAGGAATAGAGAAAATTCTCTATGCCTGTGTTTATCGGTCGCATAGTGGAAATCAGGAGACAACCAGGCTTACGGAATATCTGGGTGAGACGGCGGATGCGGCGCAACAGAAGTACCCTTCAGCCCAACTAGTGCTACTGGGGGACTTTAATGGCCACCATAAAGAGTGGCTGTACCCATACCGGGACACTGACCATGCTGGGCTAGAGACGCGAAAGCTTGCTTTAGCGTTAGATCTCACCCAGATGGTCCAAGGAACCACACGGGTACCTGACGTTGAGGGGCATACGCCCTATTGCTTGGACAATTCTTCTGCTGACAACGGATCCAGACCGTTACTCAGGGTCGGTATCTTCGCCTTTAGGTAACTCCGACCACTGTCTGGTGAAATCTGTGTCAGTTTACTCCCCGCCCGATCTCAGCCCTAGAGGTAACCGACGGATGTGGCGATACAGGTTGGCAGATTGGGATGAGATGCGAGCTTATTTCGCTTCTTATCCTTGGAAGTCTTTGTGCTTTTCTTCTGACGATCCTTCAGCCTGTGCGGATGCTGTGACCGATGTGTTGCGTACTGGTATGGAATATTTTATTCCATATTCCGACATACCGTTGTCCGGCAAAGCTCGCCCTTGGTTTGGTCCACAATGCTGTCGTGCTGAAGCGCTTAAGCATGAGGCTTACCTAGCATGGGTTGATGCTGGACACCGTAAGGCAAGTGCAGTAAGTCAGAAGAAAAAAGCGTTTAACAATGCTGCCAAGTTCTGTAAAAAGGTTCTCCAGAAGGCTCGCTTTGACCACATTGGTCGAATAGGGAACAAACTAGCTTCGTACTATGCGGGTAGTAAAGCGTTTTGGTCTCTAGCTAAATCAGTCGAAGCGAACTTCTGCCGCCCCTCATTTCCTCCACTGCTGAAACCCGATGGAACACTGGCCCACACCGCTGAAGAAAAGGCGAACTTATTTGCCACTCTTTTTGCGGAATCTTCACGTTTAGACGCTGGTAGCGCAGTTCCCCCAACTCCCATCTGGCAGTATGGTATCAATGCCCGATTTTCGTATTCGCCAATCGGAGGTTCGTAGAACGCTATACAGTCTGGACGTGAACAAAGTCAGTGGCCCTGAAGGTATTCCAGCCATAGTTCTGAAAACATGTGCGCCTGAGTTGACTCCTGTACTGACACGCCTTTTCCGCCTCTCCTTTGAGACTAGTCAGGTACCAAAATCGTGGAAGCTTGCCAACGTGCAACCTGTGCCCTCGCTCACGTCCATCCTATGCAAGACCATGGAACGTGTCCTTAACAACAGGCTCTTGACGTACCTAGAATCAAACGATCTTCTTAGTGACTGACAATACGGGTTCCGCCGAAACCGGTCTACTGGAGATCTTCTAGCATATGTCACTCACATCTGGAGTGAGGCCATCGAAAAGAATGGGGAAGCGCTAGCAGTCTCTCTTGATATCTCGAAGGCTTTCGATAGGGTCTGGCATGACAGCCTTATTAGCAAGCTTCCTTCATATGGTTTATCCGCAGGTTTTATCGCATGGATATCAGATTTCTTGAAGGATCGTTGGATACGAGTGGTTATTGATGGCTGCTCGTCCGATCGTATGGCTATTAATGCCGGTGTTCCTCAGGGGTTAGTACTCTCTGCAACGCTCTTCTTGCTGCACATCAACGGATTGTTAAAGGCTGGTATCTTTGGGTACGCAGACGACAGCACCGTTGTAGAGAGTTATATATCCAACGCACGTGCTAGTGGATCTCAAATCCAGTCACAAAGCAGCTATACGAGCGCTTAAATTTGGCTCTTAGGGCAGTATCCGATTGGGGCGATGCCAATTTAGTAAAATTTAATGCTACTAAGACTCAGGCGTGTCTTTTCTCCGTGAAAAAGAGGTCATTTCAACTGGCTCCTACTTTCCGAGGTGTGTCCGTGCCGATAAATAAAAACCTTGAACTTCTGGGTGTAACTCTCACGTTAACTCTCAACTTCGTCTCCTAAATTGAGTCTAAGGCTCAGCTGGCTGCAAAAAAGCTGGGCATCTTCTCGAAGGTGCGCCGGTACTTCACGCCGGAACAATTGCTTTTACTATATCAAGCACAAGTTCGGTCGTGCTTGGAGTACTGTTCCCATCTTTGGGATCGTTCGGCTAAGTACCAACTTGAAGCCTTGGAATCAGTTGAGAAACGTGCTAGGAAACTCATTGGCAACGATTCTCTTGTTCGTGCAAAACTCCAAAGCTTGGAGCACCACCGCAAAGTTGCTAGCTTATCGGTTTTTTATCGGATTCATTTCGGTGAGTGTGCATCTGATCTGCATCATTTAATTCCCCCTTGCTATCGGACTATCTACAGACTATCTATCTTTTTACTATCGGACAGTCAGAAACACGAGAAAGCGTCACCGTTTTATGGTGGATATTCCAAAAATCCGAACGAAACGCTTTAGTTCCACTTTAATCGTGCGGACTGCTAAAATATGGAATACGTTTCCTGAGTGGGTCTTTCCCGATAGATATAATCTGGGTGTCTTTAAATCGCGAGTGAATTGGTTTCTTCTAGGTAAGCGCGCTCCATCGTAGACCGCAACGTCGCTTAACATCAGGCGAGTTGGCGGTCAAGCGCAAACCTATTGGTCATACTGGTGGGATGCAGTGCAATGTGGGAATGCTCAGGCGGCCACATGGCGTCATGGCCTGAAAAACTTCGGACAGGACACTTTACTGTGGTTCACTTATGGCCAAGCCATGCTTTTTGACCAAGATTTAAGGCTTACAGAGATAATTATTGTAGCGTTATACTTTGTAGAGCTAGCGCCTTGGCTATTCAGATTCAGTCAGATCTCATCTGGTATCTTTTTCTCAGTGAAAGTGGCATGACAATGCAAGACATGGCAACCAATTTTACATGAAATGTTTTTGGTGGGATTTCATTTCTTTTTGTAAGAGACCCTGCAATTTCTGCAATGTTTTGTTTTAACAGAATGTATTTTCCTGTGCATCTTTTTTTTTTTTTGCAGTACACTCTCTGTCATAGCTCTGTCTCTGTCATGTCTCTTAAAATAGGTTATAGCTACTTTTTTATTATTATTTATTTATCATCACCGTCTCCAGGTCCAAAGCTATCTCTGTACTAATTTTCATAACGATCGGTTCAGCTGTTTGAGAGTGTAAAGGTAACAAAATTAGCTTTCATAATATCATTATGAAATTGTGTCAAATGTATTTCAAAACCAGTACATTAATTTAAATAACAATATACTTAGTTGTCTTTTATGTTGTCACAAATCTTATTTTTACTAGACTATTTGAAGGATTAGGGCCAAAATAAAAGTAAGATTTAGCACAGACAGATAGTTGGTTTATTTGGTTTAGTTGGTTATTGATCTATTATAGTTGGTTTACCTACTACAACACTATTATCCTGTTGTAATATTTGATTGTGTTCATGTAAATAAACTAATTTTCATTTCCATCAATCTTTATACATTAGTTAATCAAAGTTGTACCAAAAAAAAAAAACATTCGGTTTGTCGTGGTACAGATTCACCAACTATGCTTATAAACAACATAAAAAAGAAATTATCAAGGTACCTCATGACTCAATTCTATAACATATAAATATTTGAAATTTTAATAGGCAAGTTAACTAAAAACAAACTATACTTATGGTAAGATAAAAATACAGTACAAACAGGGGCAAACTAAACAATAAGCTACCTGTAGTTTAAATATTGTAAATAAATTAGTTTTTACGATTGATATTATTTTTTATATACTTAGTCTGTCAATGGAGACCATGGAGTCAATGGAGACCACTTCGAATAAGCTTTTATATTTTAAATTATTTTATATTTATGTATTAAACTAACACACTGTACAAAAGTAATAAATATTATTTGCAATAAAAAAAAAAAAAATTTCTTCGTGACAATATTTATGGCAAGACTAGGTATATCTAGTGAGTTTCCGCTTCGCTCGAAGCGGCAACACACTAGATATATAAGTTAGATTTAAGTATTTGAGGGGGAAATTATATTTTTTTTTATATTTTTCTTCATAAACCGAAAAATATATATCTTAAAAATATTTAAATACCTGTTTTAGCTTGTGCTAATAAAGCTCTTTCATAAGATACCCCACATGATACGGTTAAAGAACTTTAAAGTTTGGACCCTCCTTCTTTGCATAAAGACCCTATTTTTGTGATTTAATTAAAAATGTACAGTTTTCAATTTTTTTCCTTTATGTGTACTATATGACAATGCTTCTTGCCAAATTTCACGTTATATCATGTTAAAGGTCAACGGGAAGTACCCCATAGGTTTTGATTCCCTTGTGAGTGTCGATATATGCGTTTTTTGCGACATATTCGGCTGTAACTTTTTTTTATGAAAATTGAGAAGTTTGATTTTTCTTTCTGCAGCAAGAGACTTTGGATCTGCGTATATGGCTTAATTTCAACTCGATATCTTCACGTGTTCCCAAGATACAGGTCTTGACTCGGACGGAGGGACAGACGGACAACAAAGTGATCCTATAAGGGTTCCGTTTTTTTCTTTTGAGGTACGGAACCCTAAAAATACAGTCGAATGGTATGTAAAGAAAAATTTTACATATGCTGATTCCAAAACCATTTCGAGATTGTATGTCTATAAACCATATTTTTTTGATTTTGGGCTCATAAAATGATGAGATGGCGCAAATTTTTGCGAAAATATAAAGAATATTTGACCTTCAGTCGACCTTTAAAATGACGTCACAGTTACTAAAAAAAGTTGATGCTGACAGCATTGGCATTGAATATCAAGCATAGACAATATCTCTATGACAACTGTTATAACAAAATAATTTTCTATAGAATTGTAGAAATATACATGTCACTGTCAACTTATATCATATTATTTTACATTTTTATGAAACATTTCGGCAATGGGACAAATGCATCGGCTTCATGCAGTAGGAATAACAGCAGCTATTGTTCCCAGTGCGCCGCCGATTGCGATTGGGGTTTACATTTGCGGTTTTTGTCACCGCCCTACACTACAATCAAGTACGTGGTTGCGTTCCAGAGAAGTACGAGCTCGTGGGCAGACTTCTGCGGCCGGGCGAAGAGCCCGCCACCTACTCGGACTCGGAGCCCGAGGAGTCGGACGCGCCGGCCGCGCAGAGCGCAGCGCGCGCCGTCTCAGACACGCGCAAAGACAAGTGATCCCCCGCGCGCCGCCTTCCCGCCGCACGCAAACACGCACGCACGCACGCACGCACGCACGCCCGGACCTGCTCGGACGCTCCGAGACACCGCTCGGGACGGGAGGGTTGTCCTTTGTTCGGTTTAATGTTTCGCGTTGTCGTTACATAACTATCGAACGCGCATCGCCACACTCCAGTTGATTCGATCGAAAGTACTCTATGAGCGTCGCTTCCGTTCGGTGGGATGTCACTCTCTATGTAAATATTCCCGTCGTGAAGAGATCGTATATACACACGTATATCGATCCGTAACAAGGGGGAGTCCGTTCGATAACTCTTTCGCTAGTCGGTCGTCCGTTAAGAGATTTTAGAAAATCTGCAACAGAGGTATCTCACGTAGCGCCGTCTCATTCTCTCTTCATTGTGAAAAGCAGACGGAAGTGCGGCGGTCTCGTTACTACTCGTTTATAAACGGCCGGGTGAGCACGAACGATACGCTCCGCTCGTGTAATCCGTCCTCAAAGTGCCAAAACTCGACTCCTCTCTTCAATTTTCTCTACATCCATCGAGGCCGACGCGAGCGTGACGTCGCGGCCTTCAAAAGCACGACGACGGTACGACGCTCGATATGTAATTCGTGCGAGTGCGATAAAGAGGGCGATACGGCGGGCACGTTCCTCGTGGTCACACCCGCGCCGGCGCCGTGCGACGAGTGGAGCGCGCTGCGGTAGGGGAGCGCCCCCGCCCCTCATCCGACCCTCATTTCTGTTTTTTTCCGCGCTCAAATCAGAGAAATATACGTTCGTTAATTTGTTCGTTAGAGAGTGCGTTGCCAGTAGAATTCTTTACTATCTCGTAAATCGGTAGCTGAGGGCGGGTGAGGACCGACTAAGAGCAAAAACGAAAAAATGTGATTATCATACAGAGTTTTGAGTTTTGAAAGTCTAATAGTTGTGATCGACATTGTACTCTTTATTCGCGCTACTGAACAGCATTAAAACCGAATCGCTTGCAGTCGCTACACATCGCGGCGGCCGTGCGACTGCGTGCGATACACGTGTACGCTTTATCATTAGGTATAACGAGTATCAGTGCAATTGTAAATACATAAAATATTTGAGAAATTTACTTATTTTTAATGAAAGTAATATGTGCTCTCGGCATCGTATCGATACAAAATAATTGTGTTTTTTTTAGTAAAACCGAGCTGAAGTGGATGTTTGTTCGCATTTAAAAACAGTTTTCTACTCTTGTAGAAAGAAATAAAATAATGTATGACTAAAATAACCGCGCCAGAATCGCTCTTAACCACTTAACTCAACGCCGCGCAACAAAGATATAAATGGCAAGAACAGTCAGTAAGTGTGAGCGAAACGCATACAAGAGATAGTCGCGCGACAACGGCTCACAGTCTGAGAGTGTACTGTACAACCAATAAATCGATCTCTCGGCGTCGCTCCATCACGTTTATATATAGTCCTCGTTACTGAGGTCCTCGTTACCGGACTCTGTCTGGCACCTAGCGGAGCAGGCCCGCGGCCACGCACGGCGCGAGCGAGGCGCCACTCGCTGCGTCCACCGTCTACAGTGTAACACTGGACGGTGGCGTCTCCCTCGCTAATGTGACAACATGTCACAAGCTCCAATTTGCTTAGTTTGGGCTCGATGGTTGTGCGAAATGTCCACCGATATTTATTTATTAGCGAGGGAAGTTCCTTGTACCGCGCCGTGCCGCCGGAACTGGGGGCGCGGCCCGAGGGGCGCCGACGACGTGCACGGCCGCGGTCTCCAGACTGGTCGCGCAGCCGCGCCCGCGCGGCGCTCGCTCGACGACACTCGTTCCTGTGTAAAGGCAAGACTGGAATGTTCACGATATGAATATTTTATTAAACGTATTTTATTAGGTGCGGTTTCGGGTACTTATTTAATCGTAAAGTGAGTAAGAATACGCTTATTATGAGTCGCAAGGGAGTAAAAATACAAAAATTAGGAGTCCGTAGTGCGACCGTCGTCCGTCTAGCTCTGATCCAAGTTAATACGTAAACATCATTTTTGTGTTAACAATTTCTTAAAATGATTTTGCATGACTTGTATCAAATTGAAATTTTTGTCAAATATTTGTGATGTTGTTTTCTAGTTTTACAAATGACATTTTTTTTATAAGTTCATGAAGTTATTATATATCTCCGAAATGTGGGCATGTGGGCATGTGGGCATGCGCGAGCGAGACGAACTACGGACTCTTAGGGACGTGCATAATATTCAAAGAATATGAATGTTTATTGCGAACGAGTGAGTATCGTTATCGCTCGAGGTTGCACCGTGAGGTTGCACCGGGCGGTCGCCGCCGTCGACCCGCCGTCGACCCGCCGTCGACCCGCCGTCGACCCGCCGTCGCATCACTTATACTACAAACTTTAATTAGGGAACACACCACGCCTCGACGACGAATCAAACAGTACATTTATAATCCGTCATAACGATAGCTCGCTCGTCGGTCGCCGAACTACTGTTTTAATTTTAGGAAGCGTGCTGTAAGTTTTAGCGGAAAGGGATCCTCGTAAATTATGAATTATAGTTTTTTGAATAATGAATTATAAGACTTGGATATCCAGTATCGCACCTGTACGCCGTCGACTGGCGGTGTGACCCTGACCACTCCCGCGGCCGGACTGACGCCCCCGCACCGCTCCGCACCGCGCGGGGTGCGCGGGGTGCGCGGGCGCGTGTTATACGTGTTAGAGTCGGCTTTTCTGACGTTGAACTGATTATTCAGTGGAGTGAGGGGTGTCCCCGCTCGCGCCGGTCGAGCGGTGTGCAGTCGCGCGAGGAAGGCGCGTGCGCCGCAGCCGCAACCTCCCTCGGCGCTCGCGCAGCCTCCGCACAGAGAGCGCGTCTGGCTCTATTTATATATATTATAATCCGGTGTTTTACACCTTCACGAGTTACTGTACTATATATAAACTAGTTTATCGTTGTTACATTTTATCATAACGTTTTCTATGTCGTCCGAACTGTAGGTACTATTATAACTCGATATGCGTTTTACTTTAGGACCGAATAGAGGTCTCCGCCTCTACGATCCACGAGTTCGATCGTAGCATCTAGGAGAAGCTACGAGGGCCTAGTGCCAGTGGGCGACCTGAAACTCGAGTGCCTATTGATACGATTCGCCTCAGCTCTGGATTCGGTCCGATGTAAAACTGCCCACGATTGGAAACGATCGAACGTGTTCGAACGCACGGAAGCCACCAGCGCTGGCGCGAGATGTTCGTCCCGGACGCCTAGGAGAGACTAGGATACTCATTATTTTCGCCCGCATGAACTCGAAAAGCATTCTAGTTTAATTTTATTCTGAATTGAAAAAAATGTGCCCCTCCCCTGGATCTCGTAAACTATTAGCGAAATATAGCAATAATGTATATGTGTATAATATGTCATTATGGTATAGAGGTCATTCTTTGAACTTTTAGCAAAGTGGTCTTAACAAACGATACTCGCACAAGTGATTCCTACGGAACCCTACTATCAAAAATTTCGACGTGGCTTGGTTCACTTATTCAGATAACAAAAGAGCAAAAAATATAGATACTTTGGTTTGGGTTTTTATTATTTACATAGTAGATGAAGAAGTGTTTGTGGTTTATGAAGCAGGGAGAGTTCCGTGGCGGTGACGGTGAGGGTGCGGCCGGGGCCGCGTCGCTGTGAACATCCGGAACACGCGCGATTGTTTCCAACGCTTACATCATATATTTAGTTATCAGTATATTGTGCTCAATTCTGAAGGCACCACTTACCTAAACTAATAAAATTTATTAAAACAACTAAATTAAAAAAAGAACGTATGTCTCCAACTTTTTACCCGACTGCGAAAGAAGGAGGGTTATGTTTTTCGAGTGTATGTATGTATGTATATTTCTATGGCACGCCCTAGAGCCTAAACGGCTTGTCGTATTTTTATGTGAGTGGTGTCAATAGATTCGTCTTAGTCGTGAGAGTGACACTGGATACATCAAAATTAAAAAATAAATAAAAAAATAAGGATTTTTGGGGGCAAAAAATAATCTCAGAAAAAAAAATGTTTTCAAAATACATCGAGTGTGGTATCAAAATAAATAATTTTTAACGGTGATTACGTATATATATATAACTTATATGTTTTATTGGAGTTTGGAGTTAGAATAGGAAATGCTAATAAATCACATCACACTTCACACTAATAATATAAATGCGAATTTGTGTTAGTTTGTTACTTCTTCACGGTAAAACGGCTTGACGGGTTTGGCTGAAATTTGGCACACAGGTAGTTTATAGTCTGGATTAACACATAAGATACTTTTTATCCCGGTATTCCCGCGGGAACGGGTAAAACAGGATTAAACCTATTTCATACCTCAAAAAAATCACCGACAACTGTTCCATTATAATTATGTTTTAAGGTAAGGAGAGGGGAGAAGGGAGGGAGAGGGGAGAGAGAGAGGGGGGAAAGCCAAGTCCTGTCAGTGAAGATGAGTAACATATAGACAGAGATGTATGTTTATATGTATGTATGTTTCTTTAGGACAGCCTACAGCTTAAACGGTTTGTCCGATTATGATGTGCGGGGTGTCATTAGACTCGTCTTTATTTCCAGAGTGTCATAGGCTATAATATTTTGTAATAATAATAATACATCTCTTGCAAAAATAAAAAAATACGTTTTTTATGAACCTTCAACGAACTATTTCGTAACAAACAAGTGACTTTACTATAATTATTCTAAAGAATGCGCATTTATAATATTTTACAGTGATTTTACCCATACTTTCACACAAAAAACGTACACTCAACAGCGTATCAAGTGTAACGAAATCGTTAGTTTGCAAAATCTGCTTTTCTGCAGTCGGGTATTTTGTTTTTCTTTTAATAAATATACTTGTTGAATTCAGTGATTTAAAAAAAATATTGTATTTGGTGACTTAACAATTGACCACATTCTTCTTTGCCTTTGCTGCCTTTTTCTTTGTCTTTGCTGTTTTATTTACGCCTACTTAAATCGAACAATTGTTTGTTGTGTTATTGAAATTGGCATAATTTTATATTAATACGCGTTATTATTAAGATCTCTTGTACATGCCGACATTGCATATGTATGTATGTGCATATAATTAAAAGATTACATTATGTGTTGAAGTTGTTTTTGATTTCATTGTAGGTATCCTACTCTACTCGTGATTGTATTGATTACCTACTACTAGTTGATATTTCACAACCATTTACTTTTATCGCCAACCTTGTCTTTGACCGAATTTGCTCATAATATTTAAAATGTATTGTTTTAATTACCATTTGTGTGACATAAAAAAATATGTAATTGACTTACCAATAAAAATCAGTTCACAGATTTTTTTTAGTGGATATTATCAAGGTCAATAAATGGCGCCAAAGCAACATTCCCACAAATGCCCGACGACAAAAAAATCTGTAATATCTATTTATATACCAAGTTTCGTAAAATTTTATTGAAAAATACGACCTGTACGCGACTACCAACAAACATTACGACCGGTACCCAACTACCAACAAACATTACGACCGGTACGCGACTACCAACAAACATTACGACCGGTACGCAACTACCAACAAACATTACACAATACAACAATTACAATTTATACTATAAAATGATATGGATTTTATGAGTCTGAAATAAATTATTATTGACTATTGATGGATTGATTGATTACGACCTGTACGCGACGACCAACAAACATTACGACCTGTATGCGACTACCGACAGACATTACGACCGGTACGCAACTACCAACAAACATTACTTGTACGCGACTACCAACAAACATTACGACCGGTACGCGACTACCAACAAACATTACACAATACAACAATTACAATTTATACTATAAAATGATATGGATTTTATGAGTCTGAAATAAATTATTATTGACTATTGATGGATTGATTGATTACGACCTGTACGCGACGACCAACAAACATTACGACCTGTATGCGACTACCGACAGACATTACGACCGGTACGCAACTACCAACAAACATTACTTGTACGCGACTACCAACAAACATTACGACCGGTACGCGACTACCAACAAACATTACACAATACAACAATTACAATTTATACTATAAAATGATATGGATTTTATGAGTCTGAAATAAATTATTATTGACTATTGATGGATTGATTGATTACGACCTGTACGCGACGACCAACAAACATTACGACCTGTATGCGACTACCGACAGACATTACGACCTGTACGCGGCTACCAACAATTATCCAGATGGAAGAAAGAAAAAATTTGCTAATTGATGCTAAGACCTCTGTTCGCTTCACTCACTCGGACAATAAGTAGATACTTATAGTAAATTAATATCCCATCCAATCAGGTTCTCCCGCTCTTCCTTCCCACAATGTAGAATGTCCTTTTTCGGAAGGTTTAATTCCTGCAGACAAAGAGCGTTTTAAAAAGGGTTTCTACTTTTTATGTTAAATCTGCGATTGACCTCCAACTTGCCTGATATTGAGCCGAGAATGTAACTCTTCAATCTAGAAGATCTATCTATTCATTCTAGCCTTGAAAATACCAAGATAGAAAGATAGTTCTCAGGAAACGGATGACGGCAAAGAATTCCATTCCTGTTCAGTACGAAGGAATAGATATATCTTTTGATTTTCGGATCTGACTCGAATTCAGGAGACTAATGTCCGTGTGCGTTAATAGACTAATTATTTCATGACATGATTAGACATGTGTTGCATCATTGGCGGGAGTGGCGAGCCTCGTCTGATCATAGATTAGAATTTTTCACTACGCTCATTTCTGATATTATAGAAGTGAGGTTATGACTGGCCGAATTACAGCTTTTAATTTGGAAATGTTACGTCGAAGTTTGTTCTATTATTTGTCTTGAATTCTCGGTAGAGAGTACTAATTTTATTTGGTCTTGAATTGTGATATTTAGATTGTAACTCGTTGAAGACAAAGAGAATACCTAATACAATAACTACGTAATTTAGTAAAATTTTCGTTGTATTTTAAATGTACAGAATTCGAGGCCCTATTATACTTGTCGAACTAATTTGTAACATAATTACTCACTTAGTTGCTATGTTGTATGCTAGATGTCGTTCGTAAACGAAGACGGAAATCCTAGCTCGCGATATAGAGACACGCAGCGATGGACACATATAAAACATGAGTCGGTTAGACAATAAAAATCAAATTTGAGGTGATTCGTGGTTTCATTACTACTATCCCTCAGACCCTCCTACCCCCTAGGCTAGGAATCCGAACATATGGTCCTAGCGAGCAGGATTGTCATATGACTTTCCAGGAGGATTCGAAGGAAACCGCACTGAACCGGAAGGTGGTCTTGCACGTCGCACCCCACTGATAGGTGCAGGAAGATCACCAGCGGCGTCGAGACCCAGCGAAGTTGGACTACGTTACCAGCCAGAGGAAGTAACGTGGAGGATACCTATCGTGTAAAAGGAAAGTGTGCAAATAAACTGTGAGTACTTTGACATTATTCAATTGGGTGATAAATAAAGTGACAGTGAATTAACATTTATTTAAATTTCGCGCCAATTTGGACTTGTAATATGTTCGTAGTAAAGTACGCACTACGGTTTCTTCCCGTGAGCGGTAACCGCTATAAACCGCGAAACCGCTCGAGACGCACACACTGCGATTATAAACCGCAAAACCGCCCGTGATTTTCACAGTTTGAATATGGATTTCAAAAGAGCAGTACGTATTGTTGCTCTGGTACTAAGAAATAGAAAAAATCCGAGGGTTCCGTACAAACTAGTAGATAAAAGGGGGACATCGTATTTTTTTCATATTTTCCTTCTTATACCGAAAAATATACATCGTAAAAATATTTAAAAACCTGTTTTAACTTATACTAATAAAGCTCTTTCATATGATACCCCACATGATACGGTTATAGAACTTTAAAATTTGGACTCTCACACCTTGCGTAAAGACACTTTTTTTTGTGATTAAATTAAAAATGTCCAGTTTTCGGAATTTTCCCTATATGTGTACTCTAACACAATGCTTCTTGCCAAATTTCATAGTTCTAGGTCAACGGGAAGTACCCCACAGGTTTTGATTCCCTTGTGGGTGTCGAAATGTGCGTTTTTACGACATATTCGGCTGTAACTTTTTTTATGAAATCTGAATTTTTTTATTTTTCTTTCTGCAGCAAGATACTATGGATTTGCGTATATGGTTTTAATTTCAACGTGATACCTTCACGCGTTCCCGAGATAAAGGTCTTGACACCCGGACAGACGGACAGACAGACGGACAACAAAGTGATCCTATAAGGGTTCCGTTTTTTTTTCTTTTGAGGTACGGAACTCAAAAAAAGACGTCAACGAAAATTTCGCAAATATTGGGTCCATCCACTCACTAGCCGTAGATTTGAGAAAGGTTTCTTTCATAAGAAATATAAAATTTTAAGAGAACATCCAGAGAAATTTTTCAACTAAGTACTATAGGATGTCAATAGCCAGCTTCGATAAAATTTCAACACAACTATTCTACGCGGCGGTCGGCCGAATACTAGCCAAAAAACCGCCTGCGGTTAACGCATAGTGCGTGTACGCCCACTTAATTCTATGGATTGATGTGATTTTTACCGCGACAATTTTTCACGTTTAACATTTCACGGTTTTTAAATCAGTCGCGGGAAAAAACCGCAAGTGCGGCCGCTTGTATTCGTTTTCCTGTTTCATAAACTCACACGGTTAAAAACCGCTGCGGTTTAACCGTAGTGCGGCCTCGGCCTTATAGTTTCTCTAAAAACGAAGGTACGGAGAGCCTATGCCCGATTTTGCCCGAAGTTCTTAACACTTAGAATAATTTCGATCAACTTCAACTTTAAATTTTCATCTGTTGAACACTTATGGTTAGAATTTTTATCTGGTCCCAAGGAATTGATGCGTAGTGTGGCTTTAAAACTGGTTAATAAATCTGACTATGTGGAAAATGATGTATTATAGCTTTACGGTGCTATTTTATTTGAAAAATGAGAAAACGTTTTTAAGAAAGAAAAGTTTTAATCAGATATCATTTAAAATTAGTATTCTAGGGTTACAGTGATACATTTCGAAGGAAGAAAGAACCGCGCCCGGGCCCGACGGCGCATGGGCGCAGCACGTCGCGCAGCAGCAGCGTAGCAGCATCGCGGAACAATTCAGACTCTCGTTTTAACACTCAGCGGCGCGCACGCTCCTGCAGTCGATGCGACCGCCGGCACCCCGGCGGGGAGAGGGAGGAGGGGAGAGCCACCTTCCCAATCTCGCTCGCTATAACCTCCCCCTCCAAGTTACAAGGTCGACTCGACTGTAACTTGGCTGATGGTCGTCCGCGACGACGCGGATGTCGAACAACAGGCCCAATGCCAACATAAGGAGTCAAGCCGTTGGCATGATACTTGCCCTTAATATCTATATTGTTGGCTCCAATGGGAGCCAACAATTTCAAAGAACGTCGGAGTAATAACCCTTGAGACACGATACGGCCCCTCACGCTGCGGAGCAAACTTACTGGTAAAACCTTTAGCAGCATTGCTCGCCAGGTGCGTATCCACTAAGACGAGGTCACCTTCCTTATATAAAAGGCGGGATATCCCGACGATGCTGATTACCTTTGGTCTTTCTAATGTCTTGTTGTTCCTCCACACGATGTCTGACATCCACAAGAATGCGGGCAAATTCCTTTAAGTAAGGCGTAATCTGTGGAACGAAATTCTGTTCTGCGACTATTGAGCGTATATCCGTATGTACAGCCATGGGAGATCGCATCTCCCGAGCGAACGTCAAATAGGCGGCGGTGTGTCCCGTCCCCGCATTATACGCACTATTCAGGGCGAAACGCACCGCTGGTAGAACTGTCGGCCAACGACGATGTTCTGGACCTACCAAAATAGCCAGAAGCTGTTTCAGCTCACGATTCTTACGCTCCGCTGGGTTGGCTTCTGGGTGATACACGGGAATTAACGACTGTTGTACCCCTAAGACGAACATAACCTTCTGCATAACTGCCGATACGAACTGGCTTCCGTTATGGGAAATGACTCGCCGCGGTAATCCGTATCGCAGGAAGACATCTTCAAATAGCACCTTTGCACACAATTCAGCAGTTGCGTCAGACAGCGCGAACAGTTCCACCCAGCGACTGGCGGTGTCTTCTACCAAAAGGATCCACTTTTCTCCTTGGTCACCTTCGGGAAGAGGACCGTACAGGTCCATTGCAATATCTTCAAACCTCTGATGAAGTACCGGTGTCTGCAGAAGTCCAGCAGGCTTTAGATTGGTAGCTTTATATTTCTGGCAGTCGTCACTAGACTTTAAATAGTTAGTTACATATGCTCGCATTCCCTTAAAGTAGAACCTTTCCTTTATTTTCTTTAATGTCCGTTCAATCCCTAGATGACCAGCTGTTGGCGCATCATGCAATTCTTGCATTAACTCGGAGCGCAGGGATTTCGGCACAACTAATTGTGGCTCTTCAGATTCCCCATCTGGGTCACAACGATATAGGACACCTTGCGAGAGATAATATTCTCTGTCCGTCCATCGCAAAGCAGAATCCGGGCTGGCAGGGTCCTCGAAGTCTTCAATGATCTTTCTAACTTCGGAATCCTCCATCTGTGCACCACGGATCTCCTCAGGTCCTCGTCGCGGCAAATCCACAATTACTGGACTGATGTTACACTTTTCTGAGGAGGTCTCCTCCACTTCTTTGGCGACAGGGCGACTGAGCGTATCAGCAACTACGTTTATTCGGCCTGGAGTGTAACCGATGTCCAGATCGTACGACTGTATCTTCATTGCCCATCGGGCCAATCTGCCACTCGGCGTCTTCAATGAAAGTAGCCATTTTAAAGGTTGATGGTCGGTTGCTACGTGTACTCGGGATCCTTCCACGTATCCCCTAAACTTCTCCAGCGCCCACACTACCGCCAAAGCCTCGCGCTCGGTCATGTGGTAATTACGCTCGGCAGGAGTCAGCAACCTACTTGCGTACTCGATAGGCCTTTCCTCTGTAGGACTAGGGCCTTGCATTAAAACGGCTCCAATAGCATATGCACTAGAATCGGTACGTAAGATGAAAGGCTCATCGAAGCTAGGCTGGCGGAGTATAGGGCTGGAGGAGAGCCGTTTCTTCAACTCTTCAAAAGCCTTCTGCTCCTCCTCCCCCCACTGCCAGCGTCTGTTTTTCTTAGTTAAGTCGGTTAAACGATGCAATCTCAGAAAACCGGGGAATGAATTTGCGAAACCATGAGCAGGTCTATAGAAAGGTCTTTAATTCCTTAAGATTTGTGGGAGGTTTCATATTCACAACTGCCTCCACCTTCGTTGGATCTGGTTCAATACCCTGAGCTGAAACCACATGTCCTAGGTAAGTTACCCTTTCTCTAGCAAATACACACTTGCCGGGACAAGTGTGTATTGTTGGCACGTAAGTTAAAGAGGCGAAGACGGTCAAAGACCTTTTTCAGGTCATCCAGGTGACGACCCAGGTCTTCAGAAATCACCAAAATGTCATCTAAATAAGCTAATACGCAGATATCCTTATGGCCTGACCTCATTCTATCTATAATGCGTTGGAACGTCGAAGGCGCATTCTTTAATCCGAACGGCATACGACAAAACTGAAAAGTTCCAAACAGTGTTGTGAACGCAGTCTTATGTCGATACTCCGGCGCAACCTCCGTTTGCCAGTAGCCCCTCCGTTTGCCAGTAGCCTGCCTTCAAATCAATGGTCGACATTACAGCATTTGCTTTGGTATTCTTCAAGAGCTCGTCTATAAGAGGAATGGGGTACTTATCCGTCCGAGTTACACTATTCAACTTGCGATAATCTACGCAGAAACGGACTTCACCATTTTTTTTCGGCCCACTCTGATTCAGCTTCTTCAATGACACCTTCCAGCATTTTGTCCAACTCCTTTCTGATTATCTCCTTCTTTGCAGGAGAAACTCGGTAAGGTGGTCCGGCAATCGGAGCAGCATTACCCGTATCAATATGGTGCACCGCAAACTGTGTAGGCCCTCCCCCTGGAATAAAAATGTCCTCGTGGGCATTCAGGAGGTGGGAAAATTTGTCCCGATCTTCAGGCCTAAGGTGAGAACCTTCATCTACGCGGAGACCCACTGACGCGCAGCCAAGTGGTCTAACGGTTGCACATTCAACGTTGCGAACATTAACGTTGCGACGTTGAGTATGCTGAGATCCCGTGACTGGTTTGAGATCGGTCATGTGGTTTCTCTGTTGTGACGTAAAATCGTGTACATCTACTATCGTATGGCTACTCGTTGCTGGATTAATGAATTCTCCGGGCAGTCTGAGAGGTTCACCATATACGAGTTCAGCGACTGATGTTCGAAGATCCTCTTTTAAAGCTGCACGTATGCCCAGGAGTACCAGAGGTAAAGCAGGGCACCATGTACCTTCGTGGCATATGAGTGCTGCCTTTAGTTGGCGGTGTAACGTCTCCACCATACCATTGGCACATGGGGGATAACTGATGGTGCGTGTGCGTTGAATTGAGCACTGCTTTAAGAGAGCTTGAAACAGCGAGGACTCAAACTGTCGGCCTTGGTCAGTTGTTATGACTGAAGGTACACCAAAGCGAGCAATCCAACCGGCTGTAAATGTTTCGGCTACTTCCTCTGCCGTAATACCGACCATGGGCAAACCTCAGGCCATCGGGTGTATCGGTCTACGGCGGTTAAACAATATCGGAAGCCTTTGCTTGGTGGCAACGGGCCAATAATGTCAATGTGCACGTGGCGAAAACGGTTGGTTGCGCAGTAAAATTTCCTAAAGGTGTTACAGTGTGTCGCGACACCTTGCTGCGTTGACATGATAGGCATTCGCGAGCCCATTTGCGGCAATCCTTGTTGATAGAGGGCCAAACAAAACGTTCAGCCACCAATCGTGCAGAGGCCTGCGCGCCAGGATGGCTGAAGTTGTGTAATTTATTAAAAAAATTACGTCGGAAAGAAGGCGTTACGAATGGTCTAGGTTTCCCTGTCGACATACGTATCGCATATAATCTTCGTGTTTTTGTGCCCGGGATGTAAACGTCTTGTAGTTGGAGCGATGAGTGCGTTTTGGCGTGTTGAAGCTCGTCATCTGTAGCTTGTTCGTCGGCCAATGCTGCGAAATTTTCCTCTAAGGAGATTGCTTCAATCCTTGACATGGCGTCAGCAACCACATTGTCCTCTCCCTTCACATGAACAACATCAGTTGTGAATTGGGAGATAAAGGACAGCTGGTTGAGCTGAACAGGAGGAAGCTTTTCGCGTCGTTGCGTGAAAGTGTAAATGAGTGGCTTGTGATCTGTATTGATAGTGACATGTTGGACTTCGAGCAGGTGGCGAAAGTGTTGAACACTTTCGTATACACCGAGAAGTTCGCGATAGTACGCGGGCCACTGAGCTTGTTTGTCTGCCAGCTTTTTGCTGAAAAATGCCAAGGGCTGCCACTGGTCAACTTTTTGTTGAAGGCAAGAACCCACGTGAACTGAAGAAGCGTCCGTAAATAAACCTAGAGCAGCATCGCTAACTGAATGGGCAAGGAGAGTAGCACTGGCAAGGCTATCCTTGCATTTCTAGAATGCAGCTTCAAGTTCGGGTGTCCAGGGCACTGGCTTCGCACCTTTGAGCTTAGAAGAAGCTAGGATATTAATAAGCGGAGCTTGCAAATCAGCTGCGTGAGGGAGGAAGCGGCGATAAAAAATTATCATGCCAAGGAACCTGCGGAGGCCTTGCACAGTTTTTGGCAAGGGGTAATTCTGCAGAGCTTCTATTCTCTCTGTAGGTGGACGCGTACCATCTTTGCTGATCAGATAGCCGAGAAAAGTTACCTCTTCGGTGCCAAAACGCACTTAGATGCGTTGACTACGACCCCGTAATTGGCCAGGCGCTGGAACAGGATTTCCAGGTGTTCCAGGTGTTCCCTGCTGTGAGAGAAGACTAAAACATCAATATAAGGGTAGCAGAAGTCGAGTCGGATTAATTCAAACAGAAATTCCGGTCAAGGAATACGTTCTGCAACAAATAACTTCTCTTCTCCCGACGAGAAGGATAGAGGCACTTGAATGGGTAGAGAGATAAACAAGTTAGTTTGGCTGATCCAGACTATTTCTTACCCAATCGAGTAGACATTCTTCAAGCAAGCAAGCAAGCAAGCTAGCAAGCAAGCAAGCAAGCAATCAAGCAAGCAAGCAAGCAAGCAAGCGAGCAAGCAAGCAAGCAAGCAAGCAAGCAAGCAAGCAAGCAAGCAGCTAGCTAGGTTAGGTTAGGTTAGGTTAGGTTTTTTTAGGGTTCGGACCCAAAGGGTAAAAACGGGACCCTATTACTAAGACTTCGCTGTCTGTCTGTCTGTCTGTCTGTCTGTCTGTCTGTCTGTCTGTCTGTCTGTCTGTCTGTCTGTCTGTCTGTCTGTCTGTCTCCAGGCTGTATCTCATAAACCGTGATAGCTAGAAAGCTGAAATTTTCACAAATAATGTATTTCCGTTGCCGCTATAACAACAAATACTAAAAATTAAATTAAATAAAATATTAAAGGGGGTCCCCATACAATAAACGTGTTTTTTTCGTATTTTTTTGCTCAATATTAAAAACGGTAACAGGTAGACGCTTCAAATTTTCACAGAATACTTACTTGTATATTACCTTTCAAAATAAATAATTAAATAACTATAAAGTCAATATTAAAGGAGGGCTCCCATACAACAAACGTAATTTTTAAGCAATTTTTACTCGATCTTAATTAACAGGTAGAAACTTGAATATTTGTAAGTAAATATTTAGAAATATATTAACTATAAAAATAAATACCTAATCTAATACATAAAAACTCACAAAATGAAAATAATCCGTGCATCTAAACGCGGTGCGAGCGCCGCGCCGCGGTGTGGTGGTGGCGCGAACGCGCGGGTAGCGGGGGAGGTAACATCACGGAGCGAGCCATAGCCGCGCGTATTCGCGCGAGCGTCGTCATGCTGCCCGGATGTGTATCGAAAACCTACCTATAAGTTTGCAATTTACTACTTGGAATTTCGTTGATTTCTCGTTATTTTATAAACAGAACTAAACTTTGTAGTATTATAGATGATAGTACGGAACCCTTCGTGCACGAGTCCGACTCGCACTTGGCCGATTTTTTTTTTTTTTTTTTAAATAAAGTTATTCACCACAGACTCCAGGGTCTGTGCCATTTTTTAACATAAACTTTTTATTTTATTATAAATTTCATTAAAATTCTCAATCTATTCTTATTTAATTAGTACGAGAGGATGTTTTTTTTTTTTTTTTTTTTTTTTTTTATATATATATATATATATATATATATATTTTTTACTTATATGTTTTTTTTTTTTTTATTTTATTTATTTATTTCACTTCCCTTTTTTTTTTTTTTTTTTACATTATATTGTATACTATAACTATCATGTGCGTGCCACGAGCAGACCAGCGTCCCGCAAGCAGCGCCCGATCACGAGTCTATTCGCACAAGTTTGCTTGGATGAAATGCAAACCTGTTCCGCTGAACCTTTGGGGAACCGAGCTATGGACCACTGGGTTGCCCTCAGCAATAAGATATCCTAGACCGCGCTATACCATCCCATTTTATCTTCTCTGGACATTCATTGTTGAATGCGTTGTGCGCCAGATCTGTGGTGGGACTGTTGGGGTGCGCGGTTGAGCAGTTTTTGCATCTCGGTGGTGAGCCTTCTTTTCTTGCTTTGCACTTTTCCCAGGAATGAGACGAACCACAGTGACTACATTGTTCATCTCGCTCCCGGCAAATTGCCCTAGTGTGGCCGAAACCAAGGCACTTGGTGCACTGCACCAGAGGTGAGTGGTCAAACACGGGTCTCCTCTGGAGACCTATGTAAACCTTTTCTGCATCCACAAGGCGTTTATGCATAGCAGGAGAGACTTCGAGCACCGGATGACACTCGTGAGGATTTCGGGCTTTTTTCCGATAACGCACCCTGACAGTGCTTTCCTTCAAATCGATATCTCCTAGCGTGTGCTTGTTTTGCGCCAGTAAGTTCTCCACAATCTCTGAATCTGTGTGATAGGACATGACGTCCCTGATTATGAGAAGTGGATTTCCTGCTTTTGCTACTTCCACTTTCAGGGATTTGTGTTGTTGGACACGACTTTGAACTAAATTTAGGTCTTCCTTGTTCCTGCAGCTCAGGATTACCTTTCGGTTCCTGCCTTTACGGACTCGGTCGACCCTTGCTCCAGTCCTTTTCGTGTCCAGGGCCACACTAATCATGTCGATTAGATTTTCAGAGGTCGTGGGTTCGGAGGGATTTGATGTCGTCACTATCAGGGTGTGATTCGGTTTACATTGCGGGGGTTTCGCTGCTACCTTGGCATAGTTGGTTTTGGAAGTTTTGACTTCTTCCGCTTGGGCTAGCTCGGCGCTTATGCTGATGGCTGGGGGGGGAGAGTTCATTTTTTCTTGCCGCATTGTCCGGAGTTCGGACGACACGGCTTCTAAATGCTCGTAGATGGGCTGGACACACTCTTCAATGTTTACTAAAATTGGTTGGGGGGGAGGGGGAGGGGTGACTTCTACTTTTGCCGTTGTGATTTCATTCAGCATGCTTGTGAATGTTTCTATGAGGTCCGTTTTTTCTAGTGGTGGTGGTGTTGAACGGAGTCGTGCCAAGTCTTCGGCGTTCGCAATTAAGGCCCCAGCGAGTCTCTCATGCTCTCTCTGCGAGTCCCTTCTGAGTTCGTCTAACTGTCTTTGGATGGATTCTACTCCGGTTTTTAGGCCAGAGTAGTCCTTTCTGACGGGCTCTAAGTCCAAAGGACTGACAGACGAGCTTTTAGGACTGGATTTGAGTTGCTCACTGAGACCTCTCACTGCCGCCGAGATTTCTTGGATTTTTTGGTGCGGCTCCGTCATCTCATACCCCAGCCAGGTGCGAATCGCTTTCGCTTCTTCTCCATTTTCTCTTATTTCGCACTCATTTATTATAACTTCTTTTGTCAACGTCTCTGTTATTTTTATAAGCTCCTTGCGGTGCGCTCTTTCTGCCGACAGCAGTTCTTGTGCATGTCGCGTGCGTTCTCTCTCCAAGCTCGTGATATGTCTCTGCCGAGAGTCAGACAAGGAGAGCACGATCTCATAAAGAGTCTGCAGGCTTTCAACAGCGGTGTTCTTTATCTCGCGCTTTATGTTGCCTGAAGATTCCAAGGCCTCCTTTCCCTGCTGTAGCATCTCATTTGCTAGTCTAGTGGCCATGTCCATCTCGACCAGAGCGCTTTTTGCAGCCGGTAAGTAACAAGCTCGGCCGGCCTTTTCGCGTAACTGGTGGGGTCGGGATGGACATTTCCGAAATGCGGTCTGACTCTTCGTCGTCAATGGCAAAGACCTTTGGAGGGGAGATCCCGCATTGTTCCCAGTCCTTAATTTTGTCTACCGCGGCGACGTGGGCTGAGGCCGTATCCAGCACGGATGACTCCATGGCCGAAACTTCGCTAGCTGGTTTAGGTGGCGGTGACAACTTTTCCAAGGAAAGGGGACGGCGGTCTCCACCCTCCGGGGCTTGGGGCAGCACGTTCGGGTGCCTCTCGCTTCCCGGTTTTTTTGGGGCATGTCGTGGTGGCTGCGTCGGTTTTGTTATTTCAGAAGCTGCGCGTGCGGAAGTGTTTTTCTTGAGCACTTTTCTGTGCAGCGACTTTAAGGCTGCTGCACAGGAAAGCGAAGATGAGGCGATAATTTTGGCTGCAGTGGACAGCTGCTTATATATGTTCGCGGCTTTTTTACATATATTGGACACGTGGCTGTTCCATGTTAATTTATCGTCAATAATGACGCCTAAAAGTTTAATTTCAGACGACATCTCAATGCCGACCCCGCCCATCCTCAGGAGTGGTGTGTCATATTTTAACTTTCGCGTGATCACCATAGCTTTAGTTTTGTGGGGCGCGAATTTCAGTTTATTCATGACACCCCACTCCCGAACGAAAGCGAGGACATCACAGGCATCCCTCTGAACCTGCAAAGCTGTGTCGCCGTCGAAGACCAGGACCACATCGTCAGCGAACGCTTGAGCATAATCCCCTCTCTGTTCCAGGCCTTTTAAAAGGGGGTCCAGAAGAACGTTCCAGAGAATTGGGCCCCCTATGGAACCCTGGACACACCCCTTACTTGTGCTCTTTGTGGATTCTTCGCCTGCGTATCTCACGCTGACGGTGCGGTCCCGGAGATAACTATCCATCATCAGCCTGATGTTAATTGGACACTTTTCCTCAGCCAGTCGTACTTTAATGGCGGGCCACCAAGCGCTATCGAAGGCTCCCTCTATGTCCAGCGATACCACTGTGAGCAATTTTTTCTGGCTCAATTTGGCGTGTATGTGCTGCATTAGGTCATAGAGGGAGTCAGTACGATCAGGCCCGACATGGTTACCCACTCTTCGAGTGATGCGCCGAAAACATTGGACGCTGGGGACCCCCACGCCGTCGACTTGGCGTTGAGATCCCCAGCGACCAGCACTGGGCAAGGCAGCAGCTGTCCAATGAGGGCCCCCAGCCCGACCAGGTAGGTCTCGAGCTCGGCGAGGGATCTGTTTGGAGAAAAATATACTCCGATGATTGCGATCCCTCGCCACTTCACTGCTGCGTAACCTCTGCCCCTGGCCACTACGGAGAGGGGTGGAGCTCCAGGCCTCGCCACAATGGCCACCGAGCCATCAACGTCCCCCACCCAGTTATTCCGAGGAGGGACGAAGTACGGCTCGGCAACCACTCTTCGGTTTAGGCGGGGAGCAGGATTTGCTCCCTAGCCTATGGTTGGCCGGCTTTTGGGTAGCCTTGCAGAGGGAGCACTTGGCCGTGTCCGCTGAGCAGCTGGCCGCCTTGTGGCCCTCTTCCCCGCAGCGGTAACATTCACCGCTGCGGTCCACCTCTGAGGTGCACAGGGCGCGCGCGTGGCCATTCTCAAGGCACCTGTAACACCTCATCCGGCGAGGTTCCAGGAGCTTGACCTGGGCCGCGACCCAGCCCACCAGGAGACGCCCCTCTTTCTCCAGTTTCCTGGCGACCTCCACCGGGCATCTCACCCATACTGTGCCGGCTCCCTGTCGGTCGCGCCTTATTTCGCCGGCTCGCACCGAGTCCACAAGGCAGCCTCCCTGGCTTGCAACCGCCGTGGCCACCTCCGGCGATGTCGTGGCGTCGTCTAGCCCCGTGATGCGGAGCTCCGCACACTTCGTCGGCCTCGACACCTTGACCATCACCGGGTCCAGCGTCTCCCGCAGTTTTTGAGCCAGGGTGTCGGCCTTACCGCCACTCGATGCCCCCGATATTTCCAATATCCGCGCCCCAGTTGCCGCTCTGCGGAATCGGAGCCCGGAGATGTCGCAGCTGGCAAGGTTGATCTTGCTGCGAGCATCTGCTAGGACGCTAGCGTATGTGACGCCTTTGTCCTCGGCCTCGGGGTTCAGTGTGATCACGACCGCTGAGGATCGCGGGGTCCGCAGTTTCTGCCTCTTCGAGGGAGGTGGAGGGCTCTTCTTGTCCGGTGCGTTAGCCTTCTTTGCCTTACCTCTCCTCGTCACCACAGACCAGCTCTCCTCGTCCGCCACTGGGGCCGGTACTGAGACAGCCGGTATCCCTTTTGATGGGATACCGGGTGTAGCCTTCCCCTTGGCCGGCTTGTTTTGGGCCGCGCTTCTCAGACCGCTAGGGCCTGACTGCGCTTGGCCTACTTTCTGCTCGGCCTCCCTCCTACGGTCTACAGCTAGGGGTGGTCGAACGCGCTTAGCGGGCAGGAGTCGATCACTCAACCCCTCGATCCGTGCATTGACCATCTTACCCACTTGCTCGAAGATGGAACGCGTCACAACCTCCAAGGACTGTGAGTCCAGGGGACCCGGCACACTCGCCATCTCCGTGTCCACTGTTGGCGCCGGGGTCACAGTCGTAGGGGCGTCATCCCTCTGCTGGACTTGCTTGCTCAGCGCCGCTAATTCCTGGCGGAGCGTGCCCACCTCGCTTTGCAGCCTTTCGTTGGCAGCTAGTAAATTTGCCGTTTCGGCATTAGCAGTCCGCTTGCAGAGCGACTGCACCACCGTCTTCAGGGAGGCCACGGAGTCCTTCAAGGCGCGCTGGAACGTGCCTTTCAGGTGTCCGGACCTCGAAGTGACCTTGGCGATGATGTCCAGGTCATCCTCCGCCCGCCTGCTTAGCTCGAAGCTTAGCTGATCGTCGGAAAGCTTGTCTCCCTCTTGGATGAGCCTTGTTCTTGCTATGTGGAGAGACAGCGCTTTCTTCTCGAGCTCGTTCTCGAGCTCCAAGCTCGTCTGATCTCTCTTCTCTGCTAAGAAGTGTCTCCGGCGGATTCGCTTCTCCTCCAGGTCAGATAGCTTTGGCTCTACGTCGAGCAGGCTATCATTGTCGCTGGCGCTGGCAAGTTCCTCCTCTTGTCGTCTGATGTTTCCGGCAGTTCTGCATATGGATCCAATCGATCCTAAGATTTGTATCGCCGACTTGTCGCTTGTCACCTTTTCAGGAATGACTAAATCGGCATCCTTCTTCTTCTTCTTTTTTATTGCTCTCTCAAGTCCTCCCTTCTCCTTCTGGCGATTTGTGCCCCCCCCCCAGAGTACGTGGGGCTGCGTGCCGAAGCACGGAGGGATTCCTCGTCGGACATACCGGCGAGACCCTCCTGGGTAGTCGATTTCAAATGCGCCATTTTTCATAATTGGTTGCTCCGTTTAGGGGCAGAGCTCCCCCTGGGGGGTCTAGTGGCCAAGCTTCCCGCTGACCATGCCCGCGCGCGAGCCCGGAGTCACACCGCATAATGCGATGCGGCTCCGGACTCGCGACGCGAACACTCCTCTCAGCAACCCCCGAACCTTCGGATTTGGTTTGCTCCACGCGGCGACTCCCGGCACGCAGCCGATCCGAGGGACCAGCCACCCGCAGAGAGTCGCCGCGCGCAGCTGCACTCCGATCCATCACGGATCCACCACCTCTCCGCTCGCTACGCGAGCCTTGCTCGTCCACTGTGCCCTCTGCTGTTCAGAGGGACACGTGGAGAGCCCTCGTGTCATTCCGTCTCGTCTGGTCACGTCGGTCCCAATACACGTTGCCCTAACGGGCACGCATAGGGCCCCCGCCGCGACTTACGACCCGGGATGCTCTCCGCTCCCACAGAGCCTTCGCTCCACCTTCTGCGCGAGTTCTACACAAACCGTGTAGATCACGCGAAGAAAGTCCCCTCTCGCCGGTCATTTCGCTCACTGTCAACAAGATCCCCTCAAAAGAAGGAGAAGTTATTGACAGTGCCCAGGGTGCACCAGCCCCACTACTACCCTTCCCCCCCCAAAAGAAGGAAGAATGGTAGTAGTTGGGCATACGAGGAGGCGACCAGCACTACACCCCAACCTAACCTTTTTTTTTTTTTTTTTTTTGACCCAGGGGAAACCCTTTATGGGTACCACTGCGCCTCGGGGGAGGCCGCGTGGTTATGTGGGAGTCCCGCCCAGGCATTACTGCCTGGTATACCGGGTTACCCACTAAAACCCCTGGGGTGTTTCGTCCGCGCGCCTATGTGCCGGGCCTATGGGTGCACTCTTCGTACTCATCCACGGGCCCGGCGGCGCCTGTCCTTTCGGACCCACCTCTGGCGGGTGCTCAACACCCGCCGTCCTTGAGAGGCGCGCGGAAACACCGCGCGCGCCATCTCTGGGCTTATCAGCTGGGCGACGAACTCCCCCGAGTCCATCACCCAAAGCCCCGGCTTCCCTCTGTGAACCCCCATCCGTTCACAGAGGATAGCCACCACCTCTTTTCCTTCTGTGAACCCCCATCCGTTCACAGAAGGAAACCTCCACCTCCGGTCCACCACACCAGAGCTCCGGTTTCAGTCTGTGAACTCCCATCTGTTCACAGACTGAAACCACCGTCTTCTCGATGCGAGCACCCGACTCAGTGTGCAGGCATTTTGCACACTGAGCCCGGTGATCGCATCCCTTCCCAGGTTGATGAAGAGCCGGTCTGACCAGTCTCCGGCTCCCCATCAAGCCACCTCCCAAAGGTCTCTCGACTCCAAGTGTAAACACCGGAAACGAGAGACTACCACCTCTATTCGTTGCCCAACGGGCCCCTTCCACCATCTCATCGGTGTGAGCACCCGACTCGGTGTGCTTTCTAAATTAACACACCGAGCCGGGTGATCCCACCCCACCATTTCCGGTTCAGGTCGATGAGGGGTCGAGCAAACAGTGCCCGGCCCCCCATCAAGCTAACCCAAAACGGTCTCCCGAGCTCAGGTGCTTTAAGGGTGCGAAGGAACACCGAGCTCGAGAGACCACCCTCCACTACTCGTCGATGAAGGGTCGGGCGAACCCGACCCCTCATCAACCCATCCTACCTCCGGCGATCTCCGCCTCCACTCCTTGACTGACAGGTGCCAGGGGGCAAAGACACCCGCCAGTCCATCCCTCCACTCTGGCCCCGGCCCACCGCCCCCTCCTTCGCTCATCCACTGTGCCCTCTGCTAATCAGAGGGACACGCGGAGAGCCCTCCCGTTCGGGCAATCGCTTGCCCGAACCCGCTCACCCGAAGGGAGCTCCATCACAGGCTTCTACGTGCACTCCCCAGGGAACGCGTAGCAAGGGAAGCGCACGTAGAAGCCCCACCCACGTCAGGTTTTTCGCGGTCAGACAACAAGATCCCACCGAGGGAAGTTGTTGTCTGACCCCCAGGGTGCACCACGAGGAGGTAACCTGACCACGCACCCCACCCCAACCTAACCTAGCCTAACCTAACCTTTTTTTTTTTTTTTTTTTTTTTTTTTTGACCCAGGGGAAACCCTTTATGGGTACCACTGCGCCTCGGGGGAGGCCGCGTGGTTATGTGGGAGTCCCGCCCAGGCATACTGCCTGGTATACCGGGTTACCCACTAAAACCCCTGGGGTGTTTCGTCCGCGCGCCTATGTGCCGGGCCTATGGGTGCACTCTTCGTACTCATCCACGGGCCCGGCGGCGCCTGTCCTTTCGGACCCACCTCTGGCGGGTGCTCAACACCCGCCGTCCTTGAGAGGCGCGCGGAAACACCGCGCGCGCCATCTCTGGGCTTATCAGCTGGGCGACGAACTCCCCCGAGTCCATCACCCAAAGCCCCGGCCCCCCTCTGTGAACCCACCTCTTTCCGTTTACAGAAGGGGACCACCACCACTTGCGTACCCTCGACTCAGTGTCTGTGGTTGCTCAGACACTGAAGTCGAGGGGTCGCCTCCTACTTCAGCGATCTCGCGAATCCGAGCGTTATCGGGGGGGATTAACGCTGGAATCGGGAGATCACTCTCCAACACCACTCATCCCTACTCGTCGATGAAGGGTCGGGCCGGGCAAATGATCCCGACCCCTCATCAACCCATCCTCCATCTCGCTCACCCGAGGGGAGCTACACCTCCTTCGATGCGAGCACCCGACTCGGTGTGTGTACCTCACACACACCGAGCCAGGTGATCGCACCCCACTACAACCGGTTCAGGTCGATGAAGGGCCGGGCAAGCAGTGCCCGGCCTCCCATCAAGCCAACCCCGAAAAGGTCTCCCGAGCCCAAGTGAACGAGCTCGAGAGACCATCCTCCGCTACTCGTCGATGAAGGGTCGGGTAGGACAACCCGGCCCCCCATCAACCCGTCCTCCAGCTACCGCGATCTCCCACATTTGAGCTTCCACAACCCAAATGGAGAGATCGCCTCCCTATCCCTGACCAACGGGTGCCAAGGGGCAAAGACACCAGCCAGTCCGCCTCCTCCCTCTGGGCTCGGCCGCATGAGCGCGCCTCCAGACACGCACGCAGCGGCCCTAGCCCACACCACGCCCCCTCCTCGTCGATGAAGGGTCGGGTAAATAGTACCCGACACTTCATCAACCCGTCCTCCATCTCGCTCACCCGAAGGGAGCTCCACCTCCTTCGATGCGAGCACCCGACTCAGTGGCTCGTTATTAGACACTGAGCCAGGGGGGCAATTCAGTTATTCAAAACCGATCCGTAACTGAACCTTGTGCGAAGCATTTCCTGTCGGCTGCTATCTTTTTTTGATTTAGTAACGAGCGAAGGACGTGTTACGTTTCATCAAATGTGTCAAATGTATGACATAAAAGTGACTAAATAAAAAAACTATGGCGGCCGACGGGAAACGCTCCACATATGGTTCGGCTATGGAGCGGTCTTGAATAACTGAATTGGGCCCCAGGTGATCGCATCCCACCATATCCGGTTCAGGTCGATGAGGGGTCGAGCAAACAGTGCCCGGCCCCCCATCAAGCCAACCCAAAACGGTCTCTCAAGCTCAGGTGCTTTCAGGGTGCGAAGGAACACCGAGCTCAAGAGACCACCCTCCACTACTCGTCGATGAAGGGTCAGGCGAACCCGACCCCTCATCAACCCATCCTACCTCCGGCGATCTCTGCCCCACCATCCGACCAACGGGTGCCAGGGGGCTAAGACACCCGCCAGCCCTTCCGTCCTCCTTCTGGCCTCAGCCGCACCGCAACATCCTGCGTAGCCGGCCCCGGCCCACCACCCCCTCCTTCGCTCATCCACTGTGCCCTCTGCTAATCAGAGGGACACGCGGAGAGCCCTCCCGTTCGGGCAATCGCTTGCCCGAACCCGCTCACCCGAAGGGAGCTCCATCCCAGGCTTCTACGTGCACTCCCCAAGGAGCGCGTTCAAGGAAAGCGCACGTAGAAGCCCCTCCCACGTCAGGTTTTTCGCGGTCAGACAACAAGATCCCACCGAGGGAAGTTGTTGTCTGACCCCCAGGGTGCACCACGAGGAGGTAACCTGACCACGCACCCCAACCTAACCTAACCTAACCTAACCTAACCTTTTTTTATTTTTTTTTTTTGACCCAGAGGAAATCCTTTATGGATACACACGAGGCCCCAGGGGAGGCGCGTGGTTATGTGGGAGTCCCGCCCAGGCACATTGCCCGGTGTACCGGGTTACCCACTAAAACCTCTGGGGTGTTCCTTCCTGGCGCTATGTGCCGAGCCTATGGGAGCACTATTCGCACTCACTCCACGGACCCGGCGCGCTCTGGTCCCCTGGGACCCTTCCCTAGTAGGGATGGAGCTGGAGATCTCCACCCCTCTTCCTTGAGTGGCGCGCGGAAACACCGCGCGCGCCACTTCTGGGGCTACGCTCGTCAGGTGACGGACCCCCCCGAGTCCGTCCCCCAAGGCCCCTTCTATGGCGGTCGGAGGAGGGCGTGGAAGATCCTCCTCCGACGCCCAGGACGACGGCGGCGCATCGGTAGGTCCGTGAGGGCCTCCCGCTCGCGCTCAGCTGTCTCCTTCCGGAGCATTACTTGCTCACTGAAGGAGACCGCCGCCTCCCACGATCTCTCACTTCCGACCATTGAACGAATCAATGCCGGCAGAGAGAGATCGTTCCCTACAACTGCGACGAGGTCACGACGCTCGCTGGCGAATGCCGGGCATTCTTCCAGCGTATGCTGCGCCGTGTCCTCGCTGCAGCTGCAATGGTGGCACGCGGTCGTCGGTTCCCTTCCAGCTATATGGCACAGATACTTCCCAAAGCAACCATGCCCGGAAAGCACCTGCACCAGCCGGAAGGTAATCGACCCGCGCGCCCTGTCCAGCCAGTCCTCGAGGACAGGCCGGACAGCCTCGACGGTCCAGCTCCCGGCCCTGGGATGGGCCAGTCGCTCCTTCCACTCCCTCACCATCGACCGTCGAGCGTGGAACTTCCACACTTCGACCTCCCTCGGTGCCGGACTCTGTCCGGTGCGGCGGAGTTCAGCGCGCCATGCGTACATGTTCGCACGAACATCCGCCTCCAAGTCCCAGGGAGGTGACCCGGCCAATAGACAAGCCGCCTCGCCAGAGATAGTGCGATACCCGCGTATCACCCCGGTGGCCATCGCCCTCTGCGGCTGCCTGAGGAGGGCAGCGTTCCGACCATCCAGGGCGTCCGCCCATACCGGCGCTCCGTAGAGCGCCATAGACCGCACTACCCCGAGGTACAAGCGTCGGCTGCTTGTCTTCGGGCCCCCGAGATTCGGCAGCAGGCGCTTAAAAGCACCCGCCGCGCTGATCAATCGGGGGACCTGCCGCGCGAAGTGTTCGCGGAAGTTCCACCTTCCATCGAGATGCAGTCCAAGATATTTCATCGAGGACTGCACCGCGATGGGCGTCCCTCGGATAGAGATGACGGCACCCCTTGGCGGCGCTCGTCGGGGGCCATGGAAAACCAAGGCCTCCGACTTGTTGAGCGCCACCCGGAGTCCCAACCTCTCTATCCTTCCCACCACCTGCTCCACCGTCGCTGTGGCAAGACGGGCAGCGTCTTCGTAGGTCTCGCCCCGGGCGAGCACAAGCGTGTCGTCCGCATAGCAGACCACGCTGGCGCCCGGATTGAGAGCTCCTCTCAGCACCCAGTCGTAACCGAAGTCCCACAGGATTGGCCCTAAAGCCGAACCCTGCGGTACTCCGCACGACATCTCCCTCCGCAGCTGTCGACCCTCCCTCCCCGTGTACGAGACGAATCTCCCGGAGAGGTAGGCGACGGCAACAATCCGGATGAGGTGAGGCGGCACTTCATGAAACTTCAGTGCCTCCTCGATACAGGCCCACGGCAGCGTGTTGAAGGCGTTTGCGATGTCGAGAGACACCGCCACCATCACGCCGCCTTGGCCCACCGCCTCGTCCGATAGGGCCCTCACACGCTTGACTGCGTCAATCGTGGAACGGCCCGCCCGGAAACCGAATTGTTGGTCCGACAGGTTCGGACCGACCTCATTGAGATGCCGGACAAGGCGACCGGCTATTACGCGCTCGAATAGCTTATCAGCCTCGTCCAGCAGCACAATGGGGCGGTACGCAGAGGGAGAATCTGCTGGGCGCCCGTCCTTCCTCAACAGGACCAATCCAAGATCCAGGATGCTTGCTTGCTTGCTTGCTTGCTTGCTTGCTTGCTTGCTTGCTTGCTTGCTTGCTTGCTTGCTTGCTTGCTTGCTTGCTTGCTTGCTTGCTTGCTTGCTTGCTTGCTTGCTTGCTTGCTTGCTTGCTTGCTTGCTTGCTTGCTTGCTTGCTTGCTTGCTTGCTTGCTTGCTTGCTTGCTTGCTTGCTTGCTTGCTTGCTTGCTTGCTTGCTTGCTTGCTTGCTTGCTTGCTTGCTTGCTTGCTTGCTTGCTTGCTTGCTTGCTTGCTTGCTTGCTTGCTTGCTTGCTTGCTTGCTTGCTTGCTTGCTTGCTTGCTTGCTTGCTTGCTTGCTTGCTTGCTTGCTTGCTTGCTTGCTTGCTTGCTTGCTTGCTTGCTTGCTTGCTTGCTTGCTTGCTTGCTTGCTTGCTTGCTTGCTTGCTTGCTTGCTTGCTTGCTTGCTTGCTTGCTTGCTTGCTTGCTTGCTTGCTTGCTTGCTTGCTTGCTTGCTTGCTTGCTTGCTTGCTTGCTTGCTTGCTTGCTTGCTTGCTTGCTTGCTTGCTTGCTTGCTTGCTTGCTTGCTTGCTTGCTTGCTTGCTTGCTTGCTTGCTTGCTTGCTTGCTTGCTTGCTTGCTTGCTTGCTTGCTTGCTTGCTTGCTTGCTTGCTTGCTTGCTTGCTTGCTTGCTTGCTTGCTTGCTTGCTTGCTTGCTTGCTTGCTTGCTTGCTTGCTTGCTTGCTTGCTTGCTTGCTTGCTTGCTTGCTTGCTTGCTTGCTTGCTTGCTTGCTTGCTTGCTTGCTTGCTTGCTTGCTTGCTTGCTTGCTTGCTTGCTTGCTTGCTTGCTTGCTTGCTTGCTTGCTTGCTTGCTTGCTTGCTTGCTTGCTTGCTTGCTTGCTTGCTTGCTTGCTTGCTTGCTTGCTTGCTTGCTTGCTTGCTTGCTTGCTTGCTTGCTTGCTTGCTTGCTTGCTTGCTTGCTTGCTTGCTTGCTTGCTTGCTTGCTTGCTTGCTTGCTTGCTTGCTTGCTTGCTTGCTTGCTTGCTTGCTTGCTTGCTTGCTTGCTTGCTTGCTTGCTTGCTTGCTTGCTTGCTTGCTTGCTTGCTTGCTTGCTTGCTTGCTTGCTTGCTTGCTTGCTTGCTTGCTTGCTTGCTTGCTTGCTTGCTTGCTTGCTTGCTTGCTTGCTTGCTTGCTTGCTTGCTTGCTTGCTTGCTTGCTTGCTTGCTTGCTTGCTTGCTTGCTTGCTTGCTTGCTTGCTTGCTTGCTTGCTTGCTTGCTTGCTTGCTTGCTTGCTTGCTTGCTTGCTTGCTTGCTTGCTTGCTTGCTTGCTTGCTTGCTTGCTTGCTTGCTTGCTTGCTTGCTTGCTTGCTTGCTTGCTTGCTTGCTTGCTTGCTTGCTTGCTTGCTTGCTTGCTTGCTTGCTTGCTTGCTTGCTTGCTTGCTTGCTTGCTTGCTTGCTTGCTTGCTTGCTTGCTTGCTTGCTTGCTTGCTTGCTTGCTTGCTTGCTTGCTTGCTTGCTTGCTTGCTTGCTTGCTTGCTTGCTTGCTTGCTTGCTTGCTTGCTTGCTTGCTTGCTTGCTTGCTTGCTTGCTTGCTTGCTTGCTTGCTTGCTTGCTTGCTTGCTTGCTTGCTTGCTTGCTTGCTTGCTTGCTTGCTTGCTTGCTTGCTTGCTTGCTTGCTTGCTTGCTTGCTTGCTTGCTTGCTTGCTTGCTTGCTTGCTTGCTTGCTTGCTTGCTTGCTTGCTTGCTTGCTTGCTTGCTTGCTTGCTTGCTTGCTTGCTTGCTTGCTTGCTTGCTTGCTTGCTTGCTTGCTTGCTTGCTTGCTTGCTTGCTTGCTTGCTTGCTTGCTTGCTTGCTTGCTTGCTTGCTTGCTTGCTTGCTTGCTTGCTTGCTTGCTTGCTTGCTTGCTTGCTTGCTTGCTTGCTTGCTTGCTTGCTTGCTTGCTTGCTTGCTTGCTTGCTTGCTTGCTTGCTTGCTTGCTTGCTTGCTTGCTTGCTTGCTTGCTTGCTTGCTTGCTTGCTTGCTTGCTTGCTTGCTTGCTTGCTTGCTTGCTTGCTTGCTTGCTTGCTTGCTTGCTTGCTTGCTTGCTTGCTTGCTTGCTTGCTTGCTTGCTTGCTTGCTTGCTTGCTTGCTTGCTTGCTTGCTTGCTTGCTTGCTTGCTTGCTTGCTTGCTTGCTTGCTTGCTTGCTTGCTTGCTTGCTTGCTTGCTTGCTTGCTTGCTTGCTTGCTTGCTTGCTTGCTTGCTTGCTTGCTTGCTTGCTTGCTTGCTTGCTTGCTTGCTTGCTTGCTTGCTTGCTTGCTTGCTTGCTTGCTTGCTTGCTTGCTTGCTTGCTTGCTTGCTTGCTTGCTTGCTTGCTTGCTTGCTTGCTTGCTTGCTTGCTTGCTTGCTTGCTTGCTTGCTTGCTTGCTTGCTTGCTTGCTTGCTTGCTTGCTTGCTTGCTTGCTTGCTTGCTTGCTTGCTTGCTTGCTTGCTTGCTTGCTTGCTTGCTTGCTTGCTTGCTTGCTTGCTTGCTTGCTTGCTTGCTTGCTTGCTTGCTTGCTTGCTTGCTTGCTTGCTTGCTTGCTTGCTTGCTTGCTTGCTTGCTTGCTTGCTTGCTTGCTTGCTTGCTTGCTTGCTTGCTTGCTTGCTTGCTTGCTTGCTTGCTTGCTTGCTTGCTTGCTTGCTTGCTTGCTTGCTTGCTTGCTTGCTTGCTTGCTTGCTTGCTTGCTTGCTTGCTTGCTTGCTTGCTTGCTTGCTTGCTTGCTTGCTTGCTTGCTTGCTTGCTTGCTTGCTTGCTTGCTTGCTTGCTTGCTTGCTTGCTTGCTTGCTTGCTTGCTTGCTTGCTTGCTTGCTTGCTTGCTTGCTTGCTTGCTTGCTTGCTTGCTTGCTTGCTTGCTTGCTTGCTTGCTTGCTTGCTTGCTTGCTTGCTTGCTTGCTTGCTTGCTTGCTTGCTTGCTTGCTTGCTTGCTTGCTTGCTTGCTTGCTTGCTTGCTTGCTTGCTTGCTTGCTTGCTTGCTTGCTTGCTTGCTTGCTTGCTTGCTTGCTTGCTTGCTTGCTTGCTTGCTTGCTTGCTTGCTTGCTTGCTTGCTTGCTTGCTTGCTTGCTTGCTTGCTTGCTTGCTTGCTTGCTTGCTTGCTTGCTTGCTTGCTTGCTTGCTTGCTTGCTTGCTTGCTTGCTTGCTTGCTTGCTTGCTTGCTTGCTTGCTTGCTTGCTTGCTTGCTTGCTTGCTTGCTTGCTTGCTTGCTTGCTTGCTTGCTTGCTTGCTTGCTTGCTTGCTTGCTTGCTTGCTTGCTTGCTTGCTTGCTTGCTTGCTTGCTTGCTTGCTTGCTTGCTTGCTTGCTTGCTTGCTTGCTTGCTTGCTTGCTTGCTTGCTTGCTTGCTTGCTTGCTTGCTTGCTTGCTTGCTTGCTTGCTTGCTTGCTTGCTTGCTTGCTTGCTTGCTTGCTTGCTTGCTTGCTTGCTTGCTTGCTTGCTTGCTTGCTTGCTTGCTTGCTTGCTTGCTTGCTTGCTTGCTTGCTTGCTTGCTTGCTTGCTTGCTTGCTTGCTTGCTTGCTTGCTTGCTTGCTTGCTTGCTTGCTTGCTTGCTTGCTTGCTTGCTTGCTTGCTTGCTTGCTTGCTTGCTTGCTTGCTTGCTTGCTTGCTTGCTTGCTTGCTTGCTTGCTTGCTTGCTTGCTTGCTTGCTTGCTTGCTTGCTTGCTTGCTTGCTTGCTTGCTTGCTTGCTTGCTTGCTTGCTTGCTTGCTTGCTTGCTTGCTTGCTTGCTTGCTTGCTTGCTTGCTTGCTTGCTTGCTTGCTTGCTTGCTTGCTTGCTTGCTTGCTTGCTTGCTTGCTTGCTTGCTTGCTTGCTTGCTTGCTTGCTTGCTTGCTTGCTTGCTTGCTTGCTTGCTTGCTTGCTTGCTTGCTTGCTTGCTTGCTTGCTTGCTTGCTTGCTTGCTTGCTTGCTTGCTTGCTTGCTTGCTTGCTTGCTTGCTTGCTTGCTTGCTTGCTTGCTTGCTTGCTTGCTTGCTTGCTTGCTTGCTTGCTTGCTTGCTTGCTTGCTTGCTTGCTTGCTTGCTTGCTTGCTTGCTTGCTTGCTTGCTTGCTTGCTTGCTTGCTTGCTTGCTTGCTTGCTTGCAAAATAAGTTAAATTATAATACAATGAAAAGAAATAATATTATAATAAATTAATTATTTATATGAGGAGAGAAATCGAAAATTATTTTAACATTAATTCAAATTTAAAATATTTTGTGATTTAAGTATCCTCATAGTCTTAGGTAAGTTACCTTTTAACATTTCCAAATCTAAAAGACTTCCTAGGGTTACGTGTGTGTGAGTGTGTGTGTGTGTGTGTGTATGTGTGTGTGTGCGTGTAAGTGTGTGTGCGTGTGTGTGTGGTGAGTGCAAAGTGTGTAAGCTGGGAGTTATGTCTTGTGCTAAGGTATGTGTTGTGTGTTAGTGAAGAGAGGGCGTTGTGTAGAACTTGGTACGCTGAGTGGGTAGGTGGCTTTATAAATCATCTCGCTGAATTTTACTAATTTTTCAGTTTGCTCGAATGAGAGAGATATAAGCCATTTTTTTATTACATGTTTTGATTGAGAGAATGATGAGTGCTGGATGTCAATGTTTCTACAAACCGAGTTGTACGTGAATATGTGGACATATTTCGGTAAGCGACTGGCAAATACTGTATTAATCCTAGGAAGACGAAGATCTCTATGACGTTTCCTTTTTGAAATCTCCTGGGAAGCCGATAAATAATGAGTTTTAGCGATAGCGCGTAAAACAAAAAGCTGGCGGACTGTCAAAACCGAGGTTTCTTTAAATAGCGCCTCCGTAGAGTAACGTCGTGGTTTCCCCATCAGTACTTTGAGCACAGCTCTTTGCGCACGCTCCACCTCAGCCATGTGTGTGGTAGCTGCTCCTCCCCACACACCAACACAGTATTGGAAAAGAGACTGGCACAGTGATTTATAGACCAGCATCTTCGTGTCGTAATTGGCTGCTTGTCGCAAGGCTTTCATTATGTAGATGAGTTTACGAGCTTTTTTCGCAATGTAGCTTATGTGTTTTTTGAAAGTTAGATTCTGGTCCACTATAATCCCAAGGTATTTTGTGTGTTCCACTCTTGTGATTGATATACATTGACAGTTTATTATTGTAGCATTGGTTGCTGAGACATTTCTACAATTGCTATTGTGGATGCACAATTTTGTGAGATCTGTGTCTGTGGCTCCAGTTATATGAAATGTCACAAAGTTGGTCTTTCTGGTGTTCAATGTTAGCAAGTTATTATCCAGCCATCCAGACAACTCAGCCAATCCTTTCTCTGCTTCCTTGAGAGCTGCTTCCCAAGTCCTGCCGTGAAAGATGGCCGCGGTATCATCAGCGTAACAAATTATTTCAGCGTTTGAAAGGTTAAGTCTGAGGATTCCGTCCGCGTAGATCGTGAACAGGATTGGTGCTAGGATACTTCCCTGCGGCAGGCCGAAGTCGATATTCATCTCACTACTTCTGCATTTACTGATTCTGACGTATTGGCGCCTGTTTGAGAGGTAGCTGCTAAACCAGTTCAGAGCAATACCCCTGATACCAAACCGTTCAAGCTTTTCCAGTAAGATTTTTGTAGAAAGAGAATCGAACGCCCTTGCCAAGTCAAGGAAGACCCCTATGCATCTTTGTCCACGATCCAAGTGAGAAGAAATTGTTTCCGTTAAGAATTGGACGGCGTCTTCTGTGCTCTTTCCGTGTCTGAAACCGTATTGATGATCGCTTAGAAGTGAGTGCTTATCCAAAAAGTCCGTTAGCCTCTTGTTGACTAGCTTTTCCAGGATTTTGGATAGAATGCTAAGTAAGGCAATAGGCCTGTAATTATCCGGGCATGTTTTATCCCCACTTTTATGTACCGGCGTGATAACTGCAATCTTCCAGCGATCGGGGAATGTACCAGAAGCCATACTGAGGTTACAAATATGTGTCAATGGCTCAAGAAGAGCTGACCTGGAATATTTCAGCAGGAGTGGAGTTATGTTATCTTCTCCTGGGGCGCTGCTAAGTTTGAGTTCCTGGATTATATTAATTATCTCTCCATTGTCAGTGGGGGCGAGGTAGAAAGAATTTTGACAACAGCTACCGAATGCGATTTTTTTACATAGAACTGCTTGCGTAGTCTCCAGTTTTTTTAGTATGTTTGAGGCCAGCTTTGATCCTGTAGTGGCGAAGTGTCGGTTGCAATTATCTATTGCATCCTGGTGATCGGAAGTTCTACTAATGATTTCATCAGCATCGCTTTTGCGGATCGGAAAGTCGCATACACTTTTTATGGCTTTCCATAGCTCTCTAGGATTTCCACTGCTTTGGGCTAGTTGTTTGTTATTGTGTTCAACTTTCAGTTTCCTAAGTAAGTTGTTGCAAAAATTTTTGTAGCGATGATATGTGAGTTTCAGGACTTCGTGTTTTGGATTTCGTCTTAGTTTCAGGTGCAAGTTGTCGCGATGGCGGATACATCTCAGCAGGCCTGGTGTGATCCAGGCTTTTAGTACGTATTTTGAGCGACTTATTTTTCGTTCTTGAGTGTGCCTATTAATACAGTCGGTAACAGTTTTGTGTAGTTCATTAGCAGCAACATTTACGTCATCCGTTTCCAATAAAGCTTTCCAGTCTATATTTTGCAGGTCCTTTGCAACGTTGTGGTAGTTAGTTTTAGTAAATACCTTGGTTTTCTCCTTACTATTTTTTAATTTTGAAGTCAGTCCCACTAATAGTAGGTCGTGGTCAGTCACAGAACATTTACAGATTAGGCCAAGTGCTTTGTTTTTAGTTCGAATATACGCGTGATCTAGACATGCCTTCTTGCGGGTAGCCTCGGTAATTGCCGGAAGAAAGCCATTTTCTGCCATAACACATTGGTACTCTTCATTGCCTCTGCTCGGGGGTTCCTGAAGCAGGTCTATATTCATATCCCCAATTACCAAAACAGTGGGGCAATCTTTGGTAGAACTTAGTAGATTTCCAAGTGACTCATTAAAGTTTTCGAGGTTATTAACAGCAGGTGACCTGTATATCCCACATACTTCCAGACTTGCTTCTTTGGTTGCTTACTTCCTTGGTTACTTGCTTTCTTGGTTGCTTGCTTCCTTGATTGCTTGGTTATTTGGTTGCTTGCTTCCTTGGTTGCTTGCTTGGTTTCTTGCTTGCTTTCTTTCTTGCATGCTTGTTTGCTTGCTCGATCACTTGCTCGATCACTTTCTTGCTTGCTTGCTCGATCACTTTCTTGCTTGTTTGCTAGATCACTTTGTTGCTTGCTTGCTCGATCACTTTCTTACTAGCTTGCTTGCTTGCTTGTTTGGTTGCTTACTTACTTAGTTGCTGGGTCGCTTGCTTACTTAGTTGCAGGGTCGCTTGCTTCCTTGGTTGCTGGGTTGCTTGCTTCCTTGGTTGCTTGTTGCTTGCTTCCTTGGTGTCTTGGTTGTTTGGTTGCTTGCTTCCTTGGTTGTTTGGGGTAAGTACAAAAGGGCCCAATGGCTCGAAGTGCTTCCGACTATCGGACCCCTATCTGGGGGCACGGCCGTGCACCCGCCATGTGAGCCAGCGAGTACGGCCGGGACTATCTTTTCTCGAACACATTCGTCGGATTTTTACCCATCGAAGAATACCTATTCCAATGGAAGAAAAAATTCAGAAGAAAATAGAAGAATTGTTAAATGCAGATATTATCGAAGAAGTACATGAACCGTCATCATGGATTTCACCCCTAGTACCCATCCTTAAAGACAACGGAGATATTCGTTTATGTGTGGATATGCAAACACAGCAATACTTAAGGAAAACCACCCACTACCATGTATGGAACATTTGTTGCCAACGATAAAGAAAACACAATATTTCTCAAAATTAGATATAAAAAATGCATTTCACCAAATTGAGCTTCATCCTAACTCAAGACATCTGACAACATTTATAACATCCAGTGGTCTTTACAGATATAAAAGATTAATGTTTGGAGTGACATGTGCACCGGAGTTGTTCCAAAAAATATTGGAAAAACTATTAATGAAATGTGAGGGCGTCATAAATTTTATAGATGACATTTTGATATTTGGACGCAGCGAAGAAGACCACGATCGGAGACTTGCACAAGTTTTAGAAACACTGAAGGAAAACGAGGTGTTATTGAATGATGAGAAATGTATCTTCAAAATACAGAAAGTAGACTTTTTGGGACACGAATTGACACCGGAAGGGGTTAAACCCTTGCTAAAGTATTTAAAAAGTATTACGGAGTTTAGAGTCCCTACGACGGTTGAAGAGCTACAGTTTCCTAGGATTGGTCAATTATGTAAATAAATGGATACCTAATCTGGCTACTATAACGGAACCATTAAAAGAGTTACTAAGACAGAAATTAAGAGCAAAGGCGAGTATAGAACACTATTGGACAGGAAAACAAGAAGAAGCATTTAAGAGGTTGAAGGTAAAATTGTTGGAAATAGGAACCTTAGGCTATTATGAAGTCAGAGATAAAACCCAGGTCATAGCTGATACCAGTCCCGTAGGGTTAGGAGCTGTTCTAGTAAAAAATGACCAAAATGGCCCCAGAATCATTGCGTATGGGAACCGTACTCTGACAAGTTGTGAAAGGCAATATATTCAGACTGAAAAAGAAGTGCTAGCACTTGTCTGGGCCATAGAACACTTCAACACATTTCTGTTTGGGAAGAAATTCGATCTAATCACAGACCATAAGCCACTGGAATTCTTATTTGGCCCAAAATCACGACCTTGCGCTCGCGTTGAGCTATGGGTTTTAAAGTTACAATCGTATCAATACAGAATACAATACAAACCTGGCAAAACAAATATTGCAGATCCATTATCAAGACTATGTAAAGAAGCCAATACCATAATAGAGGGTAGTGACTACGTTTATCAGGTACTACAACAAATGACGCCACATGCAATCGCTTTGCGAGAAATAATCAACTGTTCAGAGGAAGACAGCGAGTTCAAAAATGTAAAAAAAGGAATTTATACAAATCAATGGGATGAATCGGTAAGAGGATACAAAATCTTTGAGAGTGAGCTGTGTTTTTACGAGAATGTTCTTTTAAGAGGGAACAGGATTGTAATTCCGGGAAAACTTAAAAAGAAGTGTTAGACGCAGCGCATGAAGGACACCCTGGCATTGTAGCTATGTAGGGACGACTTAGATCCAAAGTCTGGTGGTTGGAAATTGACAAAGATGTTGAGAGATTGGTAAAGAGCTGCAAAGGATGCACTCTTGTATCATTGCCAAATTCACCGACCAAAATGAAACGTTGAGAGCTTCCTACAGACCCTTGGGTGGACATTGCGATTGACCTTTTAGGCCCATTGCCTAGCCATGACTATTTGTTGGTAGTTATTGACTACTACAGCCGCTACAAAGAGATAAAACTTACAAAAACTATTACAAGTGCACAAATTATCCAAATATTGAAAGATTTTTTTTGTCGTCTTGGATACCCCATTTCCATTACTGCCGATAATGGACGACAATTTATAAGTGAGGAATTTAAATCGTTCTGTAAAGTATGTGGTATTACGCTTTTCAGCACAGTGCCTTATTGGCCTCAAATGAACGGTGAAGTCGAGTGCCAAAATAGGGATATATTAAAGCGTCTTAGGATAAGTAATACTGAGCGGAAAAAGATTAAGGAGACTTTGTTTGAGTACCTAATTATGTATAATTCAACCCCTCACTCAGTGACAGGGAAAACACCAGCTGAACTCTTTTTTAAGAGGTTAAATTTAGACAAAATCCCGATGTTAAGGAGTATAAGTAGTGGAGACATCGATTTTGAAGTAAAGGATCATGACAAAATTCAAAAGAGAAAGGAAAAGAATATGGAGACCGGAAGAGAAGAGCTGAAGAAATAGAGATAGCAGAAGGAGACAAAGTATATGTAAAGGAAATGGAAAAGACAAATAAATTGACGACAAACTTCAATCCTACCCCTCACACGGTGGAGAAGTCTGTAGGTGGGGATGTAATAGTAAGGAATGAAGATACAGGTCAACAACTCCGAAGAAACATTGTACATTTAAAGAAGGTGGAAGGTAAATGGGAATCAGTAAAGGACAAAGAAGAAAATCAGGAAATTGAGAATTAAGAATTGAGGAAAGAAATGGCATGAATTATTAGTATAAGTTAATTATGTGATTTTGTGAAATAAGTATATGTACTTACAGATTAAATTGTTAATTAAAATTAATGACAAGGAAGGGATGTAGTGTCTGTATCTATGCAGTAGGCTTAGAATATAGAAAAATACAGAAGGCGCGTCCAGATGCAGTTACAAAATCCGTGCTGTGTCCAAAAACAAAAGAATCGTCCCGCACCCTTCTCACCTCTCACCCGCATAATGTTGCTAGTGTAGGCATTATTTACCCGTTGCTGTGGTAAATCGTGGAGATAAAAATATATTAAAATAAAATATTTACTTTCTTAAACGGATATCATTATTTTTATAACTGTTCTCTTGACTTACTATTCGGATTAATCGGTCAAATAAATTATTTTGTGTTTGTATCTTATTACGTTAGCTTAAAAGGTTAGGCATTATTTTAACCTGTCACAGCTAAGTAGGTTTGGGGGGTTCTACCCCCCCCCCCCCCCCCGAAATCCTGGCCATTATCAAAAATCCTTCCAGGCTTCAATCATTTTATAAAAAAAAAGTTTCGCGCATGATTGTTTCATATTGATCTATTTTTGTATTGATCATTAAAGTGCTGTGAACTTTCTAATACGAGCAAATAATTAACTAAAAATAGCCACTAACCAATTTTTTTTGGGTTCACTAGTACGAAAAACAAAGCATAACGAGCGCGAAAACTGTAGTAGTGTTTTTATAGTATATTACTATAAAAACACTACACTACTACACACTACATACAATTTTCGCGAATAAACCATAAGCTATGCCCAAGTCCATTGCTGAAACCCCCCTGAAATGAATTCCTGGCTACGGCCCTGGTAGGCTTTATAAGTTAACGGTTATAGACTACCACCACAAAAAAAAATACAAAATATCTGAGGAAAAATTTCGCACTAAATCCATTTAAATCGCAAAATCAATCAATATGTTCACAATATCAAACAAGTAGTTCTATTCTAAGTCCATATAGGGTGAACTGCAATTATGAAACGCTACCCTGAACGCTACTCGACATGCACTTGGCCAATTAATTTTTAATCGGATAAAAATATATTTAAATACCTACTCATTTAATTTACAAACTACTAACTAAAAAAATCGGTAGCAAGTAAAAGTAAGAAAAATCAAAACGTTGATATTGGCAACACCAACAAAATGGACGATTCTTTCTCTACGATGATCAAAGACCGAACAATTTATTAAATAAATACGTAAGATAATGTCAATTGTGCTACTTACACGTGAAATGTTATCCCATCGTGTTTTTTTTTCACCCCAGCAGTATTTTTACACGTAGGAACGACACATGACGGCATATTTGAATTAAATTTAACACCAACAAAGCTTGCCACTCGTTAAGACGTTCATAGAGCAACTGATCGCGCGCGCTTCAAACTACTCCATATATGAGTAGTTTTTGTCGCTTCAGTTCTAAGCATGTTCACGGTTTCTGTATTTTTCTATATTCTAAGGCAGTAGGTATAATACCTTGTCTCACGTACACGAGTGGAGCGGCGTGGCGCCAGCGGCAGTCTCGGACCGACCGCCGTGCGGGCTGCGCGCACGCCGGTACAAGTAACTCGGTAGTAGTGAGCCAAGTGAGAATACACTATACGTGAAGGTACTACGGGTGATTTACGTAATTTAGGTTGGATTTATTTTACTTTTTTGAAGTAAAAAATACAGATCTATCAAATTAAATCAATTTGTCATATTCAATAATGTTCATTTTCATGGGAAATGCCATTTAAAAACTTTGAGCTACAAGCAAGCGATCAATTAATTTGTGCCAAATCGGCGTATTTTAGGTATTAATAAAATCGAAAGTATAAAAACTAGATACATGAAACTTTTAACATTTTATTAGACCGTGGACCACACTTGATCCTGAAATTTTTAACCCTCTAGTGTTATCGAGTCCGAAGCTATGAGGGTCTAAAAATCCGACGAATGTGTTCGAGAAAAGATAGTCCCGGCCGTACCCGCTGGCTCACATGGCGGGTGCACGGCCGTGCCCCCAGATTTAAAAAAGATTCTCCCCATTCCATGAACTGCATACCTATTGTTTTCTTTATGTTTCTTGAGTTCTCTTTTGTTTGGTTTTTAGAAGAGTAGTTTTCGGGTACGTACTAACTAAAAACAATTTAAAAAAATCGGTCAAGTGCATGTCGGGCCACGCGCAATGTAGGGTTTCGTAGTTCCATATCACAATTTATGTCTATGTCAATATTATGCGAACTTAAAATAGAGTCGTTTGATACTTATGTAGGCTACTTTCCTACACATATCGCATTTCTATATTAATAAATAATTATTCTACATATACACTATACATTAGTATTTACATATATAATATTTCCATATTTATTTATTTACAACAATATTTACATTCTAAATAATAACATTTACATTACCTAAATATTTATCAGTTGGTCGCTTTCGATAATTACACCGCGCATCGGCCCTTACCCCATCACTATATTTTGCATGCCTATTGTGAGTGCTGCCGGGCGAGCGCGGTGGATGGAATGTGAACTAGTCACATTCATACCTCCACGCGGCGCACGCGCATTGTATTGTTTACGTTTCCAACTAATGTAAGATTTAACGTCGTGATTTAATATAGACAAGTTTACATCAATTCAGTGGGCCCTTATTCGCTATGACCACTGTAATTACAACCACGAGACGTACGAACGCGTGGAATCCAAAAACTTCGGACGGTGTGGCTGATGTTATAGTTATGTTGTTTTCCCGATGTTTTCATAGAAGAGTATTCAGTATGCCACACGGTAGGTTGTCTATGGCGCGTTTTCTGATTACTCTACGTACGTTCAAAAACTTATTTCCGGTCAAACGGAAAATACCGGATATTTTTTATATCGTATAAATATAAGCATATCTTTGTTTAATTCTAATTCTTCTGCATTTAAACACTGTTATATCTTATTAAATACAATTTTTGTCTAGTTTTGAGATTAAAAAACCCAAGTTATTTATTAGTTATTAAAATATAGAGGATGACGAGTGTATTTTTAGAACGAAAATGTATTTATTTTCAACTGATTCTGATTGTCATTATTGTCAATCACTGTCATTGCTTCGTGTAATCCTAGATTGCCTTCGCAAAACTTTGTCCAAATACACATTAAAACCCAGATCCTAAACTATTTGTGAGGAGCTACCGGGTGTGAGGAGCTATCTCATTAAACGAATATGAATATGAATTCATCTTGAATACCACATTATTATTTGTGATATACCTATTGTAGTCTTAAAATTAATGATCAAAATCTGTAAATAAAAAAATATAAATGATACAAATTTCATAAAACCTGTTTTATTCCTAACACAAATTAAAAGTTATTTCCCTATCATTGAAGAAGACAGAAATAAAATAAAACAGAGGCAATATTATTACAATTAAAATAATTTATTATTGCTTCAATACTAAGTGCTTAAAAAACTGACAAACTATTGCTCTGAGTTAAAAAAATAAATAATCGCAAGAGGTTTAAGCACTCATATTATTTAATAATATCAAGCTTGGAGGGACATGTAATAGAATATTTGCTGGAAGGCCGTACATAACAAAAATTAATTAAAGGGTATTTTGTAATTTGGGTGCACAACTCTGTTGCTCAGGATATGGAGAGCAGTATTGGTCTGTGACAGTTCACAACCGTTTTAATAGGTCCTCCCATAGAGTTCAACTTGTTGGCAAGCTTCTGCAAATTAAATGCTAAAAAGCTAAGAATTTATAAATACTTTTAATACTTTTGAAAATTTTATGTACACAAATGTCACAAATCGTCTTCATGTGCGATGCCAATGAATAAAAGGAAGAAAAAAAACACTCGAAAACGACTAAACGCGCAAACCGAATGCAAGGAATTTTTGACAGTTTAAAACACTGCCATTACGTACCACCCCATTGTTAAGGTTCGGACAAGCGTCATACAGAATACCGAGTTAAGCAAAATTCCGTGACGCAAGTACGGTTTCACGTCAAATGGTCATAGCGAATAAGGGCCCTGGACCCCTAAGGAGAAGAAATGGATAAAGTGTTAAGCAGTGGCACAAAAGATGGGACAATGTCCATAAATCGCGGCGATGTCTTCAAAGTTGGAGTTCGAGTTCCACCATTCTGGCCCGAGGAGCCCGAAATATGGTTCGCTCAGGTAGAAGGCCAATTCGCTATTTCGGAAATCACCAACGACGCCACGAAATTCAACTATGTCATCGGTCACCTGGACAACCAGTATTCCAAGAAAATTAAAGACATCATAGTGGATCCGCTCGCAACTAACAGGTACGAAAAGCTCAAGAGTGAGTTGATTAGAAGACTGAGCACATCCAACGAAAAAAAAATTAAGCATTTGTTGATGCACGAAGAGCTCGGTGATCGCAAGCCCTCTCAATTTCTCCGTCACCTCAAAGGACTAGCAGGCGCTGGCGTTCCTGAAGATTTTTTAAAGACTATTTGGATAAGTCGCCTCCCGCATGGAATCCAGGCAATACTTGCAGGCCAGTCAGCAACTACCTCGCCTGAAGACTTAGCCGACTTGGCAGATAGAGTGAACGACCTCGCCTCATCAACGCCAAGTGTCGCGTCCGTGAGCAACCCAGTTCCAGCCTCACTTCTCAGCGATCTCACTAGAGAAGTAGCCGAGCTCCGGAAGCAAGTACAGCAGCTGACGTCAGACAGGAAAAGCAGACCACGTTCCCGTTCACAAGGCAATCAGCGTTCTTCGAGGGAACGCTCGCAGTCCAGTTACCGGAAATTTCCAGTATGTTGGTACCATCACAAGTTTGGAGAGGAGGCCAACAAATGCATCCGCCCCTGTGACTAAAAGCCGGTAAACTCCACAGGCGGTCGGTAATGGCGACAAACGATTGCCCTTCAACTTCTACTGGTCGCCTGTTCGTTACCGACCGATCATCGAAGACGCAATTCCTGGTCGACACAGGTAGCGATCTTTGTGTCTTCCCGCGGTCGTCACTACATGATCGTCGTGCTCGGACTGGATATAACTTGTGTGCAGCAAACGGTTCCAGCATAGCTACTTACGGTTATGTAAATTTAGATTTAGATTTTGGCCTACGTAGGACTTTTGTTTGGCGTTTTGTTGTTGCCTATGTTACAAAGCCAATAATAGGCGTAGATTTTCTAAATCACTATAACCTTGTAGTAGATTGTCGCTTAATTGATAATCTCACTTCTGTGACAACTATAGCTCGCTTAGCTAACTGTAAAAATGTATCTTCGGTAAAGGTCGTGACCGGTGAGACAATTTATCACAAAATTCTCGACGAATTTCCGGAGATAACACGACCAGCTGGTAAACATCACACTACACCACACAACACAGTTCATCACATACGCACCACCCCAGGCCCTCCAGTGTCATCTCCACCCCGCCGTTTAGCTCCGGATAAATTAAAAATTGCCCAAAAAGAATTCCAGTCTATGCTGGCCAATGGTACAGCTAGACCATCGGAAAGCCCATGGTCCTCTCTGTTGCATTTAGCGCCGAAAAAGAATAATGAATGGCGTCCATGCGGTGATTATCGCAAGCTTAACGCTCGTACAATCCCAGATAGGTATCCGATTAAACATATCCAGGACTTTACACATAGCATTTCAGGATCTAAAATTTTTAGTACTTTAGACTTGGAAAAGGCCTATAACCATATACCTATAAATCCCGCGGACATACCGAAGACTAGTATCACCACGCCGTTTAGAATGTTTGAATTTCCTTATATGACTTTTGGTCTTCGTAACGCTGGTCAAACATTCCAACGGTTTGTGGATGAAATCACCAAGGGATTAGACTTTGTTTACGCCTATTTGGACGATTTTTTAATATACTCCAGGAGTGAGACAGAACATCAAGATCATCTGCGTGAAGTCTTCAAGCGCCTGAAGCAGTACGGCATGTTGCTGAACACTTCTAAATGCGTCTTTGGTGCTAAGGAGGTAACTTTCCTAGGTTACTCGATTTCGGAAAGCGGCACGAAGCCATTGGATGCGAAAGTACAGGCGATACAGAATTTCCCGGTTCCCACTAACGTGCGCCAACTTCGCGCCTTCTTAGGTTTGCTAAATTTTTACAGGCGATTTCTTCCTGAAGCAGCTCCAATCCAGGCTCCACTACATGCGTTTTTGGTAGGGTCATTAAAAGGGTCGCAGCCGATCCAGCTCGACAACAAGGCCATAGCAGCGTTTCAAGCATGTAAGGAGATTTTGTCTAATGCCGCCTTATTAGCTCACCCAGATTGTTCTGCTAAACTCGCCTTCGTAAGTGACGCTTCTGATAAAGCTATAGGTGCAGTTTTGCAGCAGTATAAGGATGGTGCATGGGAACCATTAGCATTCTTGTCCCGCAAACTGAGCCCTTCTCAGACCAACAGCCTACATTCTCTTAGTCACCCTGGCGCTAACGCTTCGGCCAAATTAGTAGCCGAACGCTTTGTCTGGCCAGGCGTAAGAAAAGACTGTAGGGATTGGTCGCGCGCTTGTATTGCATGTCAGCGGTCTAAAGTCACTCGTCACGTGACTGCCCCGCTTGGCACATATAAGTTACCACGTTGTCGTTTCCAGCAGATTCATATCGATTTAATCGGTCCACTTCCCCTTTCGCAAAGCTACCGCTATTGTTTGACGGTTGTAGACCGCTACACTCGATGGCTAGAAGTAATTCCCATCGAAGATATTACTGCGGAAACCGTGGCAAAAGCTTTGTTATCTACATAGATAGCTCGGTTTGGTTGCCCGATGGTCATTACTACAGACCGCGGCCGTCAATTTGAGGCCGCCTTGTTCAAATGTTTATCGGAACTGGCTGGTTTCGAACATAAACGGACTACGGCATACCATCCAGCTTGCAACGGGTTAGTCGAAAGATTCCACCGTCAACTTAAAGCTGCAATTGTCTGTCACGCTAATGACAAGTGGACAGAATTATTAGGCATAAGATCTTCTTTCAAGGAAGACTTGCAAGCCTCCTCTGCCGAACTAGTCTATGGTGAGACGCTAAGACTACCCGGTGAGTTTCTGGAGCCTACTGTTAGCGGTACCACAGACGTCCCTGAATTTTCCGCTAGGCTCAGAACTTTCGCCGAAAAGTTACGGCCGGTACCTACCTCTCGTCATTGCAATCCCAGAGTATTTATTTACAAAGAGCTTGAATCCTGCGATCACGTTTTCCTTCGCGAAGATCCAACGCGGGGTGCACTTCAACCTGCATATACTGGGCCACATAAAGTTATTAGTCGAGGGGATAAAGTTTTTAAAATCCTTTGTAAAAATAAAGAAGTGACAGTTTCGATTGACCGACTAAAACCGGCTTTCATTCTGTCCGTTCAAAATGAAGAAGAACCTCCACCAGAAATTCCACGAAACTATGTTACACGTTCCGGGCGACACGTTAAATTTACAGATTTTTATCGCCCTTGACGGGCTCTAGAGGGGGGTGGTGTAGGCTACTTTCCTACACATATCGCATTTCTATATTAATAAATAATTATTATACATACACACTATACATTACTATTTACATATATAATATTTCCATATTTATTTATTTACAACAATATTTACATTCTAAATAATAACACTTACATTACCTAAATATAGGTATTTATCAGTTGGTCGCTTTCGATAATTACACCGCGCATCGGTCCTTACCCCATCACTATATTTTGCATGCCTATTGTGAGTGCTGCCGGGCGAGCGCGGTGGATGGAATGTGAACTAGTTACATTCGTACCTCCACGCGGCGCACGCGCATTGTATTGTTTACGTTTCCAACTAAGTAAGATTTAACGTCGTGATTTAATATAGACAAGTTTACATCAATTCAGTGTATCACTTCCATCACCACCAACCCAATTACCATACTTAGAATATTCTAGTTAAGGCGAGGCTTGTCCAGAAATTTAGGTATTTTACGCTACCTCAGTTTACGGCATAGTTCCGCGTTTTATGAGAGCGCGAAGTCCGCATAAAACGTGGCGTACGTTTAGTGCGATACCGATCCGCCGCGCGCCGCGTCGCGCGCGAGTCTCGCCGCGCGGCGCGCGACTCGTCTGAGCCACGTCTTCATTACATTGTAGTGGCAAGTAAGTTATGATATACTGATATCAATCTATAAGCTTATTTCTTGAAAATCTATGAAATAATAATTTACTACTCGTACTCGTTCATTTTTCCGGGATAAAAGCCTAAGTATGTCATACTAAGTGAGTATATCTATCTCCATTCAACAACCAACTCACTAACTCACATAAAACACTAAATTATCACATTTATAAAATAATAGCTATGCTCCTGCGGTGTAACCTGCGTAGTGATGAAAAACGATGATGATTATGATAAAATATAGCCTTTGCCCTTCTCCAGGTCTTGAAGAATCTCCTGTCCAAATTTCATAAATATTGGTTAGAATTACATATTACAGGTCAAATATATCACGTAAATATCTTTGACAATAATGTAAAGGTCTATACAGGATGTTAGGTAATAAACACAAGCAGACACAACAAGGTTAATTTTATAATTATATTGCAATACCATTAGTTAACTGACTTCCAAAAAGAAGGAGGTTTTCAATTTGACTATGTTTTTTGTATGATTGTTCACCGATTACTCCACCAATTGTGAATCGATTTTGAAGATTATTTTTTCTTTGGTAAGTGATTTCAGAAGTGGTCCCATATAAATTTTATCAATATCGGTCTAGTACTTTGGATTTTTATAACAAAATAACTTACAATTATTGTAGGTTTTAAAAAGATCCTGAGAGAGTTTACTACAAATAATATAAATAATAAGTTGTCTATTTTGTTTGTTTATTGATTAACAGATTTACAGATTTGCAGATTTACATATTTACATATTTACAGATTTACATATTTACATATTTACAGAGTTACAAATTTAGAATCCGGAGTGTAACGAGGGATTCAAGCTCGCCCAAGACAAAAACACCTTTATCCCCGAAGTGCATACTCTACTTTTTACACCTAATGCGTGATTATAGAAAGAAATGGGTTTGAATCTACATTATTTAACAAAACAGAGCGCTTTGTTGTTATTTTTAACGTACAGCCTTGAAAAATTTCAGCATACGCTACCTGAACGGATTTTCTTTGATTCACATTATTATACCTACATTATGTAACAGAACGTCGCAATCGCAATTAAAATAGAGTTTTTCTAAGCAAACGCGCTCCATCGTAGACCGTAAACGTCGTTCAAAACTAGCGGGATCGGTGGTCAAGCTAAAGTTTCCCATAATAAAAATATAAAAAACAACCGTAGTACAATATCAAAAAATTAACAGATCTTTCAGTTGTAGCATATTTCATCTTCTTTGGTTGCAGTATTCGTGCCTGTTTTATTTCTTTTTTATGTTCTATTCTCACTACTTTATCACAACTCACATGTCGATGTTATTACTCTCACATGGTGGAGTACGGGACAGATTATGCGAGTTTTCATTGACGGTCGTTCTGTAATATCAAAGTAAACGTTGTAGCAACCACACATTTTATCATTACAACGAGGCTAATGCACATAAGATATATTTTAATTATACAAACAGGTGCATTATAATTTATTTTACTTTTTTGCGTGAGGTTTTCACATAAATTGCTGGTCTACCTACTAATTCATACAAATTTGCAGTTACAAAAATATATGTGCATAAACCTCATTTTTTGTAAAATAAATAAGGTTGTAGTGCTCACTCAATCCTAGAAGTATTCAAATAAACTGGCTCTAATGTTATCAAAGACTCGTTGATTACTTCAAGATGCTTCTTTGATCTGCAATATACAAGAATAATGCTAACAAGGTCGATCACTGATAAATGTACCTAACTAACCTAACACCCTGTATTTGTGGTGGAAATATAAATGTTATGAAACTACCTATCTAAAATATTTTATACTCAAATACGTAATATATGTATACGTAAATTCGCTGTAAAAAGTTGTAGTGTGTATTTTTTATTCCAGTAAAATTACTTATTTCTTGTTTATCACGAAGAAGTTCTAGGTTATGAAAAAACATTTTATTTTATTTTTGCAAGAGTATAAAAAATGCGTTACAAAAAATATAATATAGCATATGATATTCAGGGAGTAAAGACGAATCTAACGACACCTAGCACATCAAAATCGGTCAAGCTGTTTAGGCTGTAGGAGGTAATCTAAAAATATGCATAGTACATACATAGATATACACCCACATACACCCTTACATACATAAATACAAACATACATATACTCGATAAACAACCCTCCTTACGCAATCGAGTAAAAATTACATACCTACGCGCGGCGCGGGCGGCGCGCGACAGACGGCGGTATATATAGGTACTCTCAAAGTCTGTGATGCGTTCAAAGATGCCGCGACCGCGGTGTATTTTTACCGGACTGTGCAAAAAGGTGGGTTATGTTTTTCAAATGTATGAATCATATAAGATTATAAAAGTGAAATTGTCTGTCGTCTGTCTCTCTGTCTGTTTGTTACCTAAACGGCTAAACGGCTGAACCATAATTATGAAATTTGGAACAGAAATTCTTTAGGACCTGGAGAAAGACAGAATATATATATATTGACTGGCCTTGTGGCTCAGTTGGTAGTATGTCTACCTGCTAAGCTGTAGGTCGTGGGTTCGATCCCCACCCAGAGCAAACATATGTGTGATGAGCATGGGTGTTTGTTCTGTGTCTGGGTTTTTCTATGTATCATATGTATATATTTACAATAAAAGTATATATGTATTCTATCAGCAATCTAGTTCCATAGTACAAGCTTTGCTTAGTTTGGGCTAGATGGTGTTGTGTGAAATGTCCCCAAATATTTATTTATTTATTTATATATATATATTATTATCACCATTTTTCATCACTACGCGGGTGAAACCGCGGGATGCAGCTAGCATGTGTATGTATGTTTATGTATACATTTATTTTTTATGAGCCCTGTTTGTACAAACTGTCCCACTGCTGGGCGCGGGCCATCTTCTCATTATAAGAAGGGTAAGGCCATAATCTACCACGCTGGCCAAATGCGGGTTGGCAGACTTCACACATCTATCATAACTGTAATATTTGAACATCAGGTAAGAGTAAGTACATTTTCTATATACGAGTATGAATAGAACTCATAGGTTTATGCACTGCGAGTGCGAGTGATCTATATAAATACTTACATGTATATTTCTAGGAAATAATAACTTGCAACTGGGTATTTACCTTTTTCGGGATCGCATCATTTCTATATGAGCCAAAATTTTGCGCTTACGCGTTCGCTTATTTTTTGGTTTCTTTGTTCTATGATTTCCCATAGTAATTTGTTTTATTTGGCGCGCGATGCAATCCGACACAGTACCGTCGCTGACAGTGGTCACCGACAGACTTCTCCGTATATATAAGTTACTTTATGGACAGACTGGCGCGGGTGAACAGCTGAAGCAAGGCGGCGGGACGGTTGCTCGCGAGCAAACTTATTGTAAAATAAATTACTATAAAATAATGCACTAAACGTATCAAAAATGTAATTCTAGAGAACACTAAAAAAATGTAATAGCTACTTAACATGGTAAATTTGGTTTTGATGGCTTTAAACACTTTAGAGATAAATGGCAAAAATAAATAAAATGGCATATTTTTCAAAAAATAAAGCTATCGAGATTTTTTTCAGCAATCGTGTTTTTGTTTCTAGCGAAACCTAGCCAACAGATCGAAATTTTACATACAAAAAATTTGAGCTTGAACTAATAATACAAGTATTTTTTGTAAATTTTCAAAAAGCTTTGTTTTACTGCGCTAAGTTGATCAACTTGTAAAACCTACTTGCTTGTGATATTTTTCCTAACAATTTCGTTATGGAAATTAATTGCTGGATTTTTTTCAGCATACCTATTCGACAAGAACCATTTAGCTGGTAGAGGAGGAGACACTTGATTCAAACAAAAATTATCATTTTAAAGCCTAATATTTTGCAAAATAGACGAGACAAATATGGAATACTAAATTGAATAATATATTTTTGAATTACCTATCCAATTACAGCCAACACCAAGGGGTATACGAGAAAAAAATCATCCCTACTTTACATGTAGAGCAATTACCGCCCTTGTAGAGCAATTACTCTATTCCCATAGAGAGTGTTTTCAAGATATATTTTAATTACGCTGATAAAGTAGTAAAATTTATTTAAGCACTTGATAACGAGGTCCTAGAAATGTAGAAAGTGCTAAAGTGAAGCAATGTCAGCGCAGTTGGTTGTGCATTCAACTTTTATATTGGAAAGCACCTATTGAAAAAAAAACTGCGAGCTAATCTTCCCTGTAGGAAAAATATCATTAGGAAACTGAATTATGGTGTTTGAGTATTAGTTTTGCAGCCTAGATGTTTACTAGATTTTTTTCTAAAGTATGCGGAATAATCTTTTACAGCGATTGTACGCATACTTTCTCACAAAAAACGTACACTCAACAGCGTAAAGAAATCGTAAGTTAGGCTGCAAAAACCTCTTTTCTGCAGTCGGGTATTTTGTTTTTCTTTTAACATTGATACTTGTTTTCATAATGAAAGTAAATTGTTTATGTTCACTAGACTTTTCACCGACAGTACTAAGTAACAGAACAGGTGGGAATAGTAGAGATAAGTCCGGTGTAAAGCATAATCTTTTAAGTCACAGAACTAATGGGAAAAAAATCCTAGTTCTGTCAACAGAACAGGTGGAAGTAGACGGCGCGAGACGCAGTAGTGCGTCTCGCGCAGTAGTCCTTGGGAAAACGTAAAGGTGGGTACTGACCGGCGTTACAGGGCGTAATGCGATCTGTTACACAGAGAGCGTTCATGCAGTCAGTACGGGATAACAAGGCGCTCGCGCTTTAATTAGTACGTCGCAGCGAATCGTCACGAGCGCACGTGGCGCAAGCGTCGATTGTAGGTTCTGACTTTAGTTGATGATTGTGATCATTTGCTGTTGAAAAGATGCAAATACAAATAGGGTTAGATTGGCTTCATTACTCAACACTGAAAAACAAACAATAATTGAGTAAAATCGAAGATCCCAACACAACTTCGTCGTCCGACATCTTGACTGAGAGTGGTTTGCGAATCAGGAGCACGGACGAGCAGAGTTTGAAACGAGCATGTTACACGGATTTCAATACACGGCGTAACGTAACATGCTCGCTGAGAATGGTACATTACGCCCCGTAACACCGGTCAGTACCCACCTAAAACTACAAATAAAACAACTGGTAGTTTTAGTATTAAAATCGTTTATTATGTGAGTCGCGTCTTCGGCTGACATTACACTAGCATTACATGTTAAAGCAAGGAAACCGTCCGGTTAACGTGAATAGAAGGAAGGGCGCGCGGCCGCCGCCTCGCTACCGAACATTCACTTCATATTATTGTATTGGAACACGAACTAAGATATGCCCTCTGTCCGGTTCGATGCCTCCCCTGCGGCCTGCCCTGAACACTCTCGCGAGACACTGCTTATATTTTGTGCCAACAAAATATAAACAGTGTCTGTCCATGGCAGTGTCGGAATATTATCATCGATGTGAATCCAACACTTAATGACACCATTCACAAATTATCAATTCAGTTGAGTAAGGAGTGGGGCGCACGGCGCACCTCGTGCGGCGGAAGGGGGAGCGCCGCCATTTCGACTTTGTTCCGACGAACGTTGCTACGTTATGTGTTCACTTAAAGAAGACTAGATTAGTATAAGGTCATATTGTTATGTTGTAGATAGTGTCATTTTTTCGCAAGAGTGTCAGGGAACGTTAGGAAACATACATAACACCAAAATACAGTTTCAACTCGGCTGTACATTCCGCCCAGCGAGGCTATGTAATCGTATGCAAATATAATACTATACTTTATAACTAAAATACCGAAGGCAGCTGTGGCTTACAATTTAGGAAATAATAGAGTATCTAGCGATATCTGATAGGACTGCCGTCTCGACTCCCGACACGCACCGGGTCCAGTGTGTAGGTATGACTGTCGCACTGGAACGTTTCACGTATGAAAACTGTATCCGTAAAACTACTCGGTACGAGTACAACAAGTGCACGGAGTGTCACTCCGTACGGGGTTACATGTAACGTTCGGTTCTACACAATATTGTAATCGGCTTCATTGGGCGTATCGTCTAATTTGTAACAACTCAACTTTATGAATATTGACGCGATTCATATCGCCCGATATTTTATAAAAGTTTTATAGATCCGGCTAGAAATGATTATAATGTAACTGTATCACCGGACGATAGCACATTTAACCATAAACAGAGTTGGCGTAATTGAACCTATTCAAAATATAACCGCAGTCTGACCGAATCTACTGCGATATCAAAGAAAAATAGCAAGAGACGTTGTTAGCGAAATCGCAACGTTTAGCGAATGCGACAGAGCGGCGGAGAGTCGAGATGTGTGTAGCGTCGGTGTCGTGGCTGGCCCTGGAGTGTCCACGCGGGCGCGAGTGTCCAGCTAGTCCAGCTCGCCGGCGTGGCAGGCGTCCTCGTAGCTGCGGCCTGAGCTCTGCTCGGGGTCCAGCTTGATCATGTCGTCGATGCGCAGGATGGTGATGGCGGCCTCCGTCGCGAACTTGAGCGACTTCACCTTGGAGACGGCGGGCTCGAGCACCCCCGCCGCGAGGTTGTCGCGCAGGACGCCCTCCGCCAGGTCCAGGCCCACCCACTTGAGGTTCGCGTGCTCCACCTGCTCGCACGGATACAATGAGAGAGCGAAGAGGACGAGGCGAGGGTCTCCTGCCTCCTCTACCTCCTCCTCCCCGAGGCAGTCGATTGTGTGACGTGAAACATTACTAGTCTAACTGAAATAATATCGTTTTAAATCGTACTTAAAAAATAAGAGTATCATACTGTAGTCATTGACAAAGCTCTATTTATTTATTTATTTATTGATAGGAAAATAAACAGCTTTTTAACATATACTTAAAAAATTGTAACAACAGAAACATACAAACAAACAGAACATAATATAATCCAGTAAATGTGTACCCTACGGATCAAATTGGGGTCAATTCTTGTTCATTATTTACTACCTGTGCCCCGTGACTTCACCCGCGTAGTTATGAAAACCAGTGATGATGATGAAGAAAAATAGCCTATGTCCATCTTCAGATTCACAGCCATCTCTGTGGCATATTAATAACTATCGGTCCAGCCGTTTACTCGAAACGATAATAAACGGAGAATTAGCGAGCCAGAGAGACGGGAGTCACTTTCTTGTATGCTGCTAAGATATCAATAACCTCGAAAAAGAAATGAAGAAATATATTTTCACTGGAGATACTTTACTAATCTTTAATACGTTTAAGGAACATGTAACATATTCAGCTTACACTAGGAGTACCACAACTTTGAATGTAGTAAATAATGCAAAAAACAAATGTTAATTTCAGCCGAAGATCCAAAGTAGTACATACACGGCTAGCTACATATTCCAGAGAGGATTCCAGAGTAGTGCAGTGTAGTGCACTACACTGCGCACTATAGTCCAGTGGACGGCGTACGCAGTAAGTAGGTACCTTGGTCTGCGAGGAGTTGTGGTAGGCGCGCAGCTTGGCGACCAGGTCTGTGGCGTCGCGCGCCGCGTTCACCGCCAGGGTCTTCGGTATCACCAGCAGCGACTGCGCGAACGCCGCGATCGCGAGCTGCTCGCGGGAACTCTGCGCGCACCGGACACGACACCCTCATATACAAGTATTAACAATACATTTACAAGTTAACCAACATTTAAAATTCCTCTCGGCATTCGAGAGCTACGACGACAGCCAGACATACACAGCCAGATATACACACAAATACACAGACAGACACTTCAAACTCAAAATCTCGTCGTCGTCGTCTGTTTGAGTCGGGAATTAAAGACGAAAAATAAAACAATATTGGACTAAAATATGATTGTTTTCTAGGGCCTAATAGAAGGTCTTCCTTTGCAGAACAGTTTGAAGGAACTGTTTTATTAAGGAAACTAAAGGTGGTTGTTTATGTGATGTCAAAACTTTGAAATATCCTACGGGTCGCTCACGTATATTTTCGAGTCGAAAATTCTATTTATATCGTTTTAACAGCATACGGCGGTCTTTTTCAAAAGGAGCAGCGCAGACTTCACTCCCGAAGGACGTCTCGCCTGGTAGTGCGAGCTAAAGTCCCCGCCGCGCGTGAAGCGTAAGATATTTGAAAGTGCAGTGCGGTGCGGTGTAGTGCGGTGTAGTGCGGTGTACTCACGAGCGTGGTGGCGAAGTTCTCCAGGTATATGTTGAGCGCGGCCTCGACGGCGCCGCCGCCGGCCACCAGGCGGCCCGACTCGAGCACGCGCCGCACGATACAGAGCGCGTCGTGCGCGGACCGCTCCATCTCGTCGCAGTACGCGTCCGTCGGTCCGCGCAGGATCAGCGACGCGGCGGACCGCGCGGCAGGACTGCGCACGCGCACGATATTATACTTACTTACTAGTAGTTCTACGAACAGTAGACCTCGCGAGTATCACCGTATATCAAATTGTCACCGATCTCGCAATTTTAAGTGATTTTACAGACGTTATTAACGTGCTTAAACTTAAGCAAACACGGTCAAAAACATTATTTTGAGTTATTTTGTGTTTCCTTAAATTGAAGCACCTTGAAAGATCAATATAATTTTAATACATAATTAATACAAAAAACCGGACTAGTGCGAGTCAGACTCGCCCACCGAGGGTTCCGTACAAACTAAATAAAAGGGGGAAATCATATATTTTTTTATATTTTCCTTCATAAACGGAAAAATATACATCGTAAAAATATTTGACACATTCCTTGCTCACCACTCGGATCCGAGTGGGGCGGGGCTACAGGATCCGAGCGAGCGTCCCGTTCATTATGTAGTAGTCAGTAAACCGCCGGCGTTTGAGGCAGTCAACGTTGCATTGCGCGGCCATTCTGTACTTAATCAAAATTCGCCTAAAAAGTTTTGGTTCCCAGCTGAAGTGAAGGGTCTGCAGGGGGCGAAGAATGTGTTAAAAACCTGTTTTAGCTTATGCTAATGAGGCTCTTTGAAGTTTCCGGCAGCCTAGTGGTGAGACCGTCTGACTTGCGATCCGCAGGTCCTCGGTTCGAATCCCGCGGCACGCACCGCTGTCTTTTCGAAGTTATGTGCGTATTGTTGATTGCCGCCAACTTCAAACGGTGAAGGAAAACATCGTGAGGAAACCTACATGTCTGAGAGTTCTCAATGATCTTGAAGATGTGTGAAGTCTGCCAACCCGCACTTGGCCAGCGTGGCAGACTATGGCCTAACCCTTCTCACAATGAGAAGATGGCCCGTTCCCAGCAGTGGGACAGTTTGTACAAACAGGGCTGATAAAAAAAAAAAAAAAATGAGGCTCTTTCATATGATACCCCACATGATACGGTTAATTCACTTTAAAATTTGGGCCCTCATTCCTTGCATAGAGACACTATTACTATTTTTTTGTGATTAAATTAAAAATGTTCAGTTTTCGGATTTTTTCCTATATGTGTACTCTAACACAATTCTTCTTGCCAAATTTCAGAGTTCTAGGTCAACGGGAAGTACCCGATAGGTTTTGATTCCTCTGTGAGTGTCGAAATGTGCGTTTTTTACGAAATATTCGGCTGTAACTTTTTTTTACGAAAACTGAGAAATTTTATTTTTCTTTCTGCAGCAAGATACTATGGATCTGCGTATATGGTTTTAATTTCAACTCGATACCTTCACGCGTTCCCGAGATAAAGGTCTTGACACCCGGACAGATGGACGGACAGACGGACAACAAAGTGATCCTATAAGGGTTCCATTTTTTCCTATTGAGGTACGGAACCCAAAAAAACAGTCGAATTGAGAATTTCCTTCTTTTTGGAAGTCTGTTAAAAATCAGTAAAGCCGTTTAAGCTGTAATAGTAATATACGTCCATACCTACATTATATACACCCGAGAAACAAAGCATGTCTGTCACCTGTGTAGCATCGACCAGTCTCCTCCCGGCTATGAACAAGCGCAAGTGGGTACAGGAGGGCACGCGCCTTACTTTCGATTCGCACATTATCTCTTATTAATAGTCACAAAAAATTCGCATCGATGATTGCGGCTGCGTGTATAGGTTACAAACAAGGGGGAAGGAGGCTCACCCCTTGATGAGGATGAGCTGGTCGTCGCAGATCTGCTCCTGGACCACCTCCGCGGCCTCGCCCACCATACTCGGCTCAAACACCTCCTCGCCTGCAACGGGGGTGGAATATCTTCTACAATAATATTCACATGTTTTATTTCTTTTCTAACTACTCCCTTATTTATTTATTTCATTGTTACACCAACAAAGCCACCACCGAGACAAATCAAATAAAAATAAGGTACAAAAGTGAGTTACATATTGAGTGGTACTTTAATTGCAGAAAAGTTTAGAAAACTCAAAAATCTCTGACAAAAAAACGGCTGAACCGATTATAATTAAACACAGCTAAGAACACTCGAAAAAAAATTCCAAACAAAAAAAAAAAGATCAAAATCGGTCCATCCGTTTGAGAGCACAGATATAAAGATACATGTGACAAACTTTATAATATCCCTCTTTCATATTCATATTCATATCATTTATTGCGTCATATGTAGGTACATGCAGGTCTTATAATAACACATGTTTATTTAGGGAATACATATGGCCCTATAGGGGCATGGCAACACTTGAGTCGGAACGTTCTATTTTAATTTTAATTTCGTCAAAGTTATCCTTAAAAAATTCGTCAAGATTATAATAACTGTTAGCTTCTAGGAGATCTTTCAAATTCAAAATAAAGCTTTCATCTGTATCTATATCTTTTAAGCAATTCGGTAGCTTGTTATATATTTTTACTGCCATAGAATTAGGGCTAGAACTATGCATTGCTAGATTTGACCTTGGTATTACTAATTTATGTTTATGTTGGGGTCTAATTTTACGCGGTCCGTCTGCTACTTTTTTAAATAAATCTGGATATTTCCTAACGAATTTACATAATTCCAATTTAGATATAGATGTCACTGTTAAAATTTTGAATTTAATGAAGTATGGCTTATGAAAGTGAGGTATTGTGTTGTCAGGTGATTTAATGTTGCCAAGGATACGTATACATTTTTTCTGGGCAATAAAGAGTTGATCTGCATCCACAGAGTTGCCCCACAGTAATATGCCGTACCGCAGCCACGACGAGGCGTAGGCATGGTAAGCAGATATAGCTGTGTTTAGGTCCGTGGCGCGTCTCAACTCCTTTAGACCGTAAGAGAAGCTAGATAACTTAGCCTTGATTTTTTTGATATGCATTTTCCAATTTAAATGTGTATCCAATTCTAAGCCGAGTAGAGTAGCCGAGTCAACGCATTGTAAATTAATATTATTATAGTAAAAATTAATGTCAAGAGGGGGTTTTTGATGAGGTCTAAATTGCAATATTTTAGTCTTTTTAAAATTTAAGTCAAGATTATGATCAGTCATCCAGTCGATTATATTATTAAAAATGTCAGTTAAATTATTATTTAGATTAAGATTATTTTTACAAGATGTCAAGATTGATATGTCATCCGCGAAAAGAACGCAAGAGTCGTTAATTATTTTAGGGAGGTCATTTATATAAAATAGAAATAGAATACACCCGACAACGCTTCCTTGGGGGATTGAATTGTTAATTTTAATAGGGGTCGATCTAACTATTTCTATTGTTTTGGCGTCATAGTTAAAGTTTTCTATTTCTACATACTGTAATCGGTTGCTTAGATATGATTTGAACCAATCATAAGTAATTCCTCGTATTCCCATGTCAAGTAATTTGTTTAATAATATGTCGTATTGAACTTTGTCATATGCTTTAGTCATATCAAGTAAAATACCAATTGCGTATTTTCTACTATCAATTATGTCTGTCTTTTTGTGTTGGGGGTTAATAAAGAAGAGAAAATCCGGGTATAGGTGTTCCAGCTCTATACAATGAGAGACGCAGGCACAGGTGGTGTAGAGCGGTGCGGTGTAGAGAGTGGAGGCGACACTCACCGTCCATGACCGTTAGCGAGGTGAGGTAGAGCGGTGCAGACGCAGGCACAGGTGGTGTAGAGCGGTGCGGTGTAGAGAGTGGAGGCGACACTCACCGTCCATGTCCGTTAGCGAGGTGAGGTAGAGCGGTGCAGACGCAGGCACAGGTGGTGTAGAGCGGTGCGGTGTAGAGAGTGGAGGCGACACTCACCGTCCATGTCCGTTACCGAGGTGAGGTAGAGCGGTGTAGACGCAGGCACAGGTGGTGTAGAGCGGTGCGGTGTAGAGAGTGGAGGCGACACTTACCGTCCATGTCCGTTAGCGAGGTGAGGTAGAGCGGTGCAGACGCAGGCACAGGTGGTGTAGAGTGGAGGCGACACTCACCGTCCATGTCCGTGAGCGAGGTGAGGTAGAGCGGTGCAGACGCAGGCACAGGTGGTGTAGAGCGGCGCGGTGTAGAGAGTGGAGGCGATACTTACCGTCCATGTCCGTTAGCGAGGTGAGGTAGAGCGGTGCAGACGCAGGCACAGGTGGTGTAGAGCGGTGCGGTGTAGAGAGTGGAGGCGACACTCACCGTCCATGTCCGTGAGCGAGATGAGGTAGAGCGGTGCAGACGCAGGCACAGGTGGTGTAGAACGGCGCGGTGTAGAGAGTGGAGGCGACACTTACCGTCCATGTCCGTGAGCGAGGTGAGGAAGGCGGCGCCGGTAGCCCGCGCGATGCGCTTCAGGTCCTGCTTCTTACAGCGGCGCACGCCCATGGCGCCCGCCTCCACGAAGTACTTGAGGCATAGGTCGTCGATCCCGCCGGTGCAGAGCACCACGTTCACTCCGCACGACAGTATCTTCTGCAGGCGCTCCTTCGTGATGTCCAGCTCGCGCGCGCGGATCGCCTCCAGCTGCTCCGGGTCGCTCACCAGCACCTGCACATCACATCACATCACATACGATCTCACCTCTCCACGAACATTTCATTTACAATTCACTCTGTATAGCTTATGAACTTGAATCTTATGATTTTTAGATTATTCAGTCATCATCATCATCATCTCTCAGCCACAAGTCCACTACTCTGCTGCGCGGACATAGGCCTCCCCCATGGATTTCCAAAAAGACCGGTTGGAAGCGGCTTGCATCCAGCGTCTTCCTACCACTTCATGATTATTCAATGTACCTTCAAAATTATAAATCAATAAATGAAACAAACCTTTACGAGTCTTTATTATTGGTTTGACCTCATTTTTAGGGTTCCGTACCCAAAGGGTAAAAACGGGACCCTATTACTAAGACTTCGCTGTCTGTCTGTCTGTCTGTCTGTCTGTCTCCAGGCTGTATCTCATAAACCGTGATAGCTAGAAAGCTGAAATTCTCACAAATTATGTATTTCCGTTGCTGCTATAACAACAAATTCAAAAAAATAAAATATTAAGGGGGGTCCCCATACAATAAACGTGTTTTTTTCGTATTTTTTAATAAAAAACGGTAAAAGGTAAACACTTCAAATTTTCACAGAATATTAACTTGTATATAACCTTTCAAAATAAATAATTAAATAACAATAAAGTAAATATTAAAGGGGGCCTCCCATACAGCAAACCTAATTTTTAAGCAATTTTTACTCGATCTTGATTAACAGGTAGAAACTTGAATATTTGTAAGTAAATATTTAGAAATATATTAACTATAAAAATAAATACCTAATCTAATACATAAAAACTGACAAAATGAAAATAATCCGTGCATCTAAACGCGGTGCGAGCGCCGCGCCGCGGTGTGGTGGTGGCGCGAGCGCGAGGCGGTTGATAAACATCGGCCGCGCGGGTAGCGGGGGACCGATCCGACAGCCCCAGGCAACAGGAAATACTCAGTTTTTGGTATAGGCGTCGGTTACCAAAGGAACACAAACACGACACACCGACCTCGCCGGCGAGGTCGAGGAACCCCCAGGTCTGGTAGAAGACCGGTTAGATTCTCTCCAAATAGTCAATCAGTTCAACCCAATAGGGCCGCAGGGCACACCCCATCGGGGTTGCCGCACGGCAATTCGACTTCCCCCCCCCAGGCGACGGCCCAAGCCGAGGTCCGAACCTCCCTCGAGGTGCCCTTGAGCTAGTCCCTCGTAGCCTTTAGTTTGTAAGCGGCCCAGCGCCTTCTGCGCTCGCCAAAGTCCGGTAAGCTGTAGAGGCCGTTAGAGGCCAACAGCTCTAGTCATCTCACAAAAAAAAAAAAAAAAAAAGGTAGCGGGGGAGGTAACATCACGGAGCGAGCCATAACAGCGCGTATTCGCGCGAGCGTCGTCATGCTGCCCGGATGTGTATCGAAAACCTACCTATAAGTTTGCAATGTACTACTTGGAATTTCGTTGATTTCTCGTTATTTTATAAACAGAACTAAACTTTGTAGTATTATAGATGATAGTACGGAACCCTTCGTGCGCGAGTCCGACTCGCACTTGGCCGATTATTTCAAAACTCCATACATCCCGGGCTGCATCTGGAGGATTGACTCAAAACGCAATGGAATGAACTGAACTGTTTCGTGTTTCATTATTTTCTTCAAGCTTGGAACTCTCTGTTCATTCATTCATTCATTCTGTGGTTCATTCCATTGAGCTCGGAGTACTGTATCCTCTAAACGCAACCTGGCGCATGCGTGTAATAGTAATATGATGTACCATCATGTTTTTTATTGCCGATTTAAACAAATTTCGTTTTGGATTTATGAGGTGTTTTCTCACAACTGTAAATTGAAAAACGTGGTATAACACACAAGCGGAATAGGTTCTTACAAATTCGTATGTTAAAAACAACTCAATGTCTTTGTGTCAGTAATAATCCCATCAAAAACATAATATGTACAATAAGCAAACTCTCGCAACGTAGCTCTTCTACCACAAAAAGTTGTGAGATCTAATGTAAAACCATGTCGGTTAATTAATTTAGTACTATCAATGGGTGCATTTATCCAACTATTTGTAAGAAATTGTGACCTAATTAGTAAACTAACAACTTTTGTAGTAACCATATCGATATTAGACATCTCTATTTCTTTAATAATTAGAATGACTTGGCCATCGCACGACAACACAATCACGCATTGATGATCTGTTGTTTGAAATAGTCCTAATTATACACAAGAGCCTCACCAATAGGGGCAAGGGGGGCAGCTGATAATATGCATATAATATGAGGTAGATTTTGTTGTGTGTAGATTCTATAATCTTGTGCGATTGCCAAGTCATTCTAATTATTAAAGAAATATAGATGTCTAATATCGATACGGTTACTACAAAAGTTGTTAGTTTACTAATTAGAGAATTAGAGAACGAACGAAATTAGAGAAAGGGATAATCCCAAATAACCCCAAATAGGGTTTGGAGGGTGAAAGTTACATATGTCTTAATTTTTCTGTTGTTTGTGTGCAAATTGTAGCCTACATACCAAATTTCAGCTTTCTAAGATTTCAGCAAGTACTTTATCTTTTTGATGATCATCTGTTAATTTGTGCCAAATCGGCGTATTTTAGGTATCAATAAAATCGAAAATATAAAAGCTAGATACATGAAACTTTTAACATTTTATTAGACCGTGGACCACATTTGATCCTGAAAATTTGAACTCTCTATGTTATCGAGACCGAAGCTCGAATCAAATATCTTCGAAACGAATCTTTTCGAGAAAAGATAGTGCCGGCCGTACCCGCTGGCTCACATGGCGGGTGCACGGCCGTGCCCCCAGATTTTGTGCGTCAGCTACGGAGTTTTTCAAAGCCCACTCCCAGTCTCTGTGAACTTTTCGCAGAGGCTTTGATGTAGGTACTATCTTATCTTACATATATGAACTATTTACTTACCTATCTATATATGTACATAATTTTAGGTAGCGTAAGTGATGGGAAAATGTATAAACTGCAACAGCAACTATGTAATGTGTATATATCTCAGTATGAAATTACGCTATGTTTTAGTTTTTTTTACTTTATAGTCTATACACTAATTGTGTTTCAAATTTAAACATTATTAGCCTTTTTATCTGAGATAGATCTACGTTTGACCACCAAATCGCCTGATGGTAAACAATGGCGTGGCTAAGGGTGGAACACGAGTGCATCTATAAGATGTCTATATTCTCTAACCGTGAAAATTTCAAGATTGAAGTGTTAGGAAACAGAGTATAAAGCGTTCTACTTCTGTACAGTACGCATCAATAATGTGGACCGAAATCGTTGTGTATAGATTTTGGTGATTTCTATGCTAAATGGACGGTAGTGAGCCAATGAGATTCGTTTAATACTTCATTGTAGTCAGTTGACTTTCTGCTTGTCCTGTAGTGGAATGGATGGAATAAGGTCGTGAAGCTCTTGCGTACACTTGACGAAACGGATCAAATCCAAATTGATAGAATATAATAGCAGACATGCTACTTTACGTCGATGCTCGAGACTAAATAACTTCTTGGCAACTAGTTTATTATCACCTATATAACATCTTAGGTCTCCGATAAACGGACTCCATTTCAAATCTTCCAGCTGATACTTATCTGCATCGTAGAAAAAGTGGCAACAATACTCATTATACATTATTAAACATGACTGGACTTGTTGTGCTTGATATAAATAGATGAATGTACGAAGCAACTGACCAAAATTTTCCTATACTCTATATTTACCTAAATACTACTATCGATCGCACGCCTTAAACCGCAATTTTGCGGTTTAAGCAACAAAAACTCGAAAAAACCGCAAAATTTACTTTGTAATCCTATATAAATGTATGAAATTACAAAGTTACTTATGCAGTTAACATATCTCGAGAATGGGGCTGAAATTGTTATACTCGTATGTCTTAATTTTTCCTTGCTTAGTAGGCTAAACACTAATTGTATTAAAAATTTCAAGCTTGTATGTCTGCTGTAAGTATTTAATCAAATACTTCTAGCAGAACCTTATCAAAACCTTAGAATTTTGATGATTGGTGAGTGTATAGATGAGTAGAAGGATGAGTGTGTCAGTGACAAAATCAAGGAACTATGACTTGCAATATTTCTTAAACTACATGTTCAAATTGAATGAAATTTGGAAATGTACTTAGTACTAATATACTCTCTTTGTCTCTGAAATTTCAGGCTTCTAGCTTTATATACAACAAAGTTACAGGGGGGTCGAAATTGCTCTGAATGGCTTCGAGAAAAGGATGGTACGGCGTGGCCTTGCCGCTCGACTTGGCCGGGGCCACTACCGTGCCCCCAGACTAGTACATATTATTCACCGCGAGGTCAACAATACTTGTTGAATCAGGTTTAAAGTATTGAAACATTGTATTCATAAATAATGATAATCCAGCGCGTGTGTGTCAGTAGGTGTAACAGTAGTAAGTAAATTATACCTGCACACCCATCTTCATCTTGGTTTTCTGCAGCGAGAAGTCGAGGCAGGCGATCTTGGCGTTGAGTATCTTCTTGGGCATGGCCTGCGAGGCCACCGTGCAGTTCAGCGCATAGCCCTTCACGAGCACGCTCTCGCGCGCGCTGCGCCCGTGCGCCTGCGCACACACACACACAGTACAATACAATACGATAGACACATTACATCACAATTAGGCTGTGTTTTATTTTTATGTTCGTTACTGCATACTCTCTCAATTATAAACCGATTTGAAAATGTTACCTGACTACGTAAGAAGGAGGGTTATGTTTCTCGAATGTATGTATGTTTCTATAAGACAGATTGACAGCCTACAGCCTAAACGGCTTGACCGATTTTGATGTGCGAGGTGTTGCTAGATTCGTATTCACTTCCCGAGTGTCATAGGCTATATTTTTTTTTGTAATAATAATAAATCTCTCGCAAATATAAAAAATGCGTTTTCTTTGTAACTTCCAACAAACTTTTCTTAATAAACGCATTTACGGCAATTTTACGCATACTTTCTCACAAAACCGAACACTTGACAGCGTATCAAGCGTAACGAAATCGTAAGTTAGACTGCACATACCTACTGCTTTAATGAAGTCAGGTATTTTGGTTTTGTTTTAATATATATACTCATTATTTTGTTAGAAAGCATATATATTATACTTTCCCTTACAAGATTTTTTTCAGTTCAGTACTTTGGTGTAGAAGAAAAATGCGGATTTTGAAGTTTTTAAAACTATAATAATTTTGTAGTGGAAACTAACAAGACAATATTATGAGTTGTTTGGGCCAGCACCAGCACCAGCACCAGCACCAGCACCAGTACGAGTACAATATAAACAGTGGATATGGCATGATGTTACCTTGAGCACATTGACAGCTTTAATGGGATAGGCGACATTGCCCCTGGAGTCCTGGATCTTGATCGCCAGCGCGGCGTCCACGATCATTTCCGAGAAGAAATCCGCGTCACTGTGTTGCAGTGAAGGAACATACTGGTCGCTACGAGTAGTTTATACCTCAACGTCACGTGTACGGCGTCACGAAACAAACAGATCGCTACAGCTAACATTTACCTCTAGGGAATTGTACATACAACAAGGAAAACATTTTCCGATAATTAAAGATAATCAATTTTGATGAAATGAAAAGGTAACTAATGAACCATTATACTAGTATGTGTCTGTCAGTCCGTCACAGCCAAATTACTCTAAATCTACTTGAACTTTTTTTTTATAAATCTTGAAATACACAGTTATAGTCATTTATTTATTTATTTGATAATAGGCAAGCAGCAGAAGCTGATGAGCTTATATCCTGCAGTGCACAAATTTACGGGTTGTCTTTTAGTATAATTTGTTCCTTTTTAATCCATTGATCCAGTTTATTGTACAGTATATCTCAGTGTCTAAAGTCGCAAGTTTTCGACCATTAATGACATATGGCAAGCATTCAACTCTTATACTCGCAAATAATCAAAACCTTCTACCAGGTACATCGCATTCATTTAGAATCACAAAAAATGTTACAAAGCAAGAGCCCAGAGTATAAAAATAGGAAAGTCTGAAATTTGTAGTCACATAATGAGAAATAAATAAAACCGAACAAGAGCGAGCCAGACTCGCCCACCGAGGGTTCCATACAAACTAGTAAACTAGATAAAAGGGGTAAATTATACCTACATTTTTTTTATATTTCCCTTCATAAATCGAAAAATATGCATAGTCCAAATATTTTAAAAAAAATCTTTTAGCTTGTGCTAATTAAGCTTTTTCATACGCCACACCCCACTTCACATGATACGGTTAAAGCACTTTAAAATTTGGACCCTCCTTCCTTGCTTAAAGACCATATTTTTTTGTGATTAAATTCAAAATGTTCAGTTTTCGTTTTTAGGGTTCCGTAGCAAAAGGGTAAAAACGGGACCCTATTACTAAGACTTCGCTGTCTGTCTGTCTGTCTGTCTCCAGGCTGTATCTCATAAACCGTGATAGCTAGAAAGCTGAAATTTTCACAAATGATGTATTTCCGTTGCCGCTATAACAACAAATACTAAAAATTAAAAAAAAATATATATTAAGGGGGGTCCCCATACAATAAACGTGTTTTTAGGGTTCCGTACCCAAAGGGTAAAAACGGGACCCTATTACTAAGACTTCGCTGTCTGTCTGTCTGTCTATCTGTCTCCAGGCTTTATCTCATAAACCGTGATAGCTAGAAAGCTGAAATTTTCACAAATGGTGTATATCCGTTGCCGCTATAACAACAAATACTAAAAATTAAAAAAAAAAATATATATTAAGGGGGGACCCCATACAATAAACGTGTTTTTTTCGTATTTTTTTGCTCAATATTAAAAACGGTAACAGGTAGACGCTTCAAATTTTCACAGAATACTTACTTGTATATTACCTTTCAAAATAAATAATTAAATAACTATAAATTAAATATTAAAGGGGGGCTCCCATACAACAAACGTAATTTTTAAGCAATTTTTACTCGATCTTAATTAACAGGTAGAAACTTGAATATTTGTAAGTAAATATTTAGAAATATATTAACTATAAAAATAAATACCTAATCTAATACATAAAAACTCACAAAATGAAAATAATCCGTGCATCTAAACGCGGTGCGAGCGCCGCGCCGCGGTGTGGTGGTGGCGCGAACGCGCGGGTAGCGGGGGAGGTAACATCACGGAGCGAGCTATAGCCGCGCGTATTCGCGCGAGTGTCGTCATGCTGCCCGGGTGTGTATCGAAAACCTACCTATAAGTTTGCAATTTACTACTTGGAATTTCGTTGATTTCTCGTTATTTTATAAACAGAACTAAACTTTGTAGTATTATAGATGATAGTACGGAACCCTTCGTGCGCGAGTCCGACTCGCACTTGGCCGATTATTTTCGTATTTTTTTGCTCAATATTAAAAACGGTAACAGGTAGACGCTTCAAATTTTCACAGAATATTTACTTGTATATTACCTTTCAAAATAAATAATTAAATAACAATAAAGTAAATATTAAAGGGGGGCTCCCATACAACAAACCTAATTTTTAAGCAATTTTTACTCGATCTTAATTAACAGGTAGAAATTTGAATATTTGTAAGTAAATATTTAGAAATATATTAACTATAAAAATAAATACCTAATCTAATACATAAAAACTCACAAAATGAAAATAATCCGTACATCTAAACGCGGTGCGAGCGCCGCGCCGCGGTGTGGTGGTGGCGCGAGCGCGAGGCGGTTGCTAAATAACCGCGCGTATTCGCGCGAGCGTCGTTATGCTGCCCGGATGTGTATCGAAAACCTACCTATAAGTTTGCAATTTACTACTAGGAATTTCGTTGATTTCTCGTTATTTTATAAACAGAACTAAACTTTGTAGTATTATAGTACGGAACCCTTCGTGCGCGAGTCCGACTCGCACTTGGCCGATTATTTTTCCTATATGTGTACTCTAACATAATGCTTCTTGGCAAATTTGATAGTTGCAGATCAACGGGGAGTACCCCATACGTTTTGATTTCCTTGTGAGTGTCGAAATGTGCGTTTTTTACGACATATTCGGCTGTAACTTTTTTTTTAAATTGAGAAAATTTGATTTTTCTTTCTGCAGCAAGAGACTATGGACCTGCTTATATGGTTTTAATTTCAACACGATACCTTCATGCGTTCCCGAGATACAGGTCTTGGCACCCGGATGGATGGACAGACAGACAACAAAGTGATCCTATAAGGGTTCCGTTTTATCCTTTTGAGGTATGGAACCCTAAAAATTGCTATTATACACTTACATTATAGTTCCAATGTACAGGTAAAGATTTTTTTCAGCTACAAAGTTTTAGCTATGTTTTCATGGTTCATAATAACTTGAGTAGGCATAAAGGGAGAAGAGGGGGTTTATGCCTTTATGGAAGCCTCAGTGTTTCAAAGAAATTCATACTTGGCCTGTTTTTTATGGTTTTATGATACTTATGGACATCTGGAGTGCAATTATATCCAAGTAAATTCCAAAAGGATACGCTCCAATAAGTTTGGAGGACATGGTAGTCTTGGCCGCGTTAACTATGGAAGCCCTGCCGAGTGACTCTACTGTGACCGTGAGGTTGTCCTGGATGTACTTGACGGCTTCCTTGCATGCCAGCCGGTAGCCGGAGATGATGCTCGTTGGGTGGATCTTGTTTTTTACCAGTTCATCTGCATTCTAGGAAGGATAACATAACATGTGATACAAATCATGAATGAATAGGTTCCTATTAGGCAAGCAACTTCCATCGTAGACCACAACAGTCCTTAACGTCAGACAAGTTAGTGGTCAAGCGTAAGCCTATTTTTATTATTTAATCATGAATTTAAAAAAAAACTCATTATGGTGAATTGGTAAAAAAATTGATTTCATTCAGAATTTCAAACAAACATTCTTTGATGCTTCAATATAGATTATTATTTAATTATATTTATTTATTGATAGGCAAGCAGCAGAAGCTGATGAGCCTATATCTTGCAGTGCAAAATTTACTGATTGTCTTTTAATATAATTTGTTCCTTTTTAGAATTAGAATCAGAATATTTATTTGTCTAAAATGTTACATTAAAGATGATAGGATACAATAATGAGCTCTTAGACATTTTGCCGCACTGCAACATAATTTGTTATTAATCCATTTTATCCAGCTTATTTTTAAATGAGTTGATTGATTTTGCCATGATGACATCCTCAGGCAACCAGTTCCTGTTGTGCACAACTCTGTTGCTTAACATACATATGGTGTGCAATATTGGTTTAAGATGGTTCATGCCACAGTGAACATTGATTTAATATGAATAAACTGTCTAATTCCTAGATAAAACAAAATATACATATGTTGAATAAGTTAGTCCATTACCTTGAGCAACTCAGCAGCAATGATGACTACAGAAGTGGTGCCATCTCCGACCTCCTCGTCCTGCAGGTGGGCCAGCTCCACCAGCACCTTGGCTGCGGGGTGTTCCACCTCCAACATTCTATAACAAATAGCATACACACATGTTACACTCCGCAGATAAATGTTTACTACATGTATATATACTAGTCAATGTATTATTATGTTTGTCAGCTTATTTGAAGAAAACATTTTTTTTTTCAAATATCATCATAGGTCTAATACTTTACTGGGCAGCCCACAAAATCATAAATATAATGTCACTATTGTTTGAAAATCTTTCCACAGTGTGGATCATACTCCAATATCATGATGTTTGACATTAAAAATAATCAATTTATAGTTATTTTTACAGTTTATATAAGGAGTTATATGATTATATAAAGAATAAAACTTAATAGACATTTATACATATGATTTGATTTTATTTTAATTTAATTTTTGTACAAAATTGATAACTTTATGTAATTGGATTTGTAAATGTATGATGATTTTATGTTAATTATTGTCATTTGTAAAATATGTACTTACCTATATTTTTATTAGCTAATGTTAGTGGTAAATACCGTTTTAGTTAATTATAAATAAATAAATGTAATAATTATAATTAATTAATAATTAAGGTAATATGGTAGACTAGAATGTTGACTTGCACTATTGTTATACCTATAGGGATACTGGATGAATCAAATGAATAAATATTTGATGTTTTCTAAGGTTTTATGATTGTTACTCTTTGCCATCATTATATAACTTTAAAACATATTTTTTTTTGTAAAATATGCTGACATAATATATATGTAAAAAATTAGTTATAGGTTAGCTGAATATATTTACTGATTTTGTTATTTAGAAAAATAAATATTGAATGCTAATAAATAAATTCTGTAAATAAATGTTTTAATTTAATTGAATATTTGGTGTAATTGTGTAGTGAGTGTTTGTCCATACTAATATCAGTCTGTCAGTACTCAAGAGAGTATTGACAGACTGATATTAGTGGACATGTTTACATGAACCTTTGTATGTGATGCCATAGTATGAGCAATGTGGTGCACGCTAATATGTAAAGGTTCTCAAATATTGTTTTGTCACGAAGGATCAACACAAATATTGGTGGTAAGGCTTTGGAAGTTTCCGATGACACTGCATTTCTCAGTAGATAGCTAAGGTGGTTAAAATTATATGTACTTACTTGAGAATGGTGGCCCCATCATTTGTTATTGTAACATCTCCTATATCATCTACCAGCATTTTGTCTAATCCGACGGGGCCTAGTGAACTCTTTACTATATTTGCGATTGCTGCTGCGGCCATTACTGTAAAAAAATACAATTACTTTAGCGTGGTTTCTTTCAAAGACAAGTGAAGCTGTTCTATGACGGTGTTCACTGGAGGTTATTTTAGAAATTTTGATGAAGTAAAGCAAATTAATAATTGAATTACCTTGTTTTTATCATTTTATAACTAACCATTGAAGTTTTGTGGTGGTTTATCACGATTTACTTAAGTTATTTAAAAAAAACCAACCATAAGTCGTGCTGCATGTGATCTACCGGGATGAAATCATCGTATGGAAATTGTAAGATAAACTTTACCATTTTGTGTCCGGACGGGCTGGCCTGAGGTGCGGGTCCCTGCGACGGATAAAGCAGCAGCTAATGTCGACATTATATTCTAGAAATTCACCAAAAATTCATAAAATAAATCGCCCGTCACACTTTTTGTTTCTCGAAGAATAATCCAATGATACCAACCGAAACCGAATGGAATGAATTTCAAATGACAGCTGTCAAACGTATTGAGGCGTTTTTTAACTTATTTATAGCGTGGTCGCAGAAAAATATCTGTCTTTCAAGTGTAATCGCTCTATATTTAAAATACCCATTTCCAGGGAAATGTCACACTATAATTATCAGTGACTAGATGGCCCGGCGTACTTCGTATCATCTATCAATAATTTTCTTAACGGTTAAACCTTCCCTGGACTACGACAAACATTTCAAAACCAAAATCAGCTAAATCGGCCCAGCTGTTCTAGCGAGACTAGTTTTAGCGAGACAAACGAACAGCAATTGATTTATATGTATAATATATAGAGATAAATAAAATATTAGGTAGGCTAACCTATAACACTAGTAGTTGACACTGGCAAATCGCTAATCGCGGGGTCCAATACAAAAAACAAGAAAAAGAAAGTGACAGAATTATTTCTAATGTATTTCCAGAGTTTTGGCGGGAACGTCTTAGTAACGTGTTGTTCACAAATTTTAAAGTTATATGTCCAAGGTGTGGTGTTGTTGCTTTGTTTTATTTTCCTAAACTTGTGTTATTTTGAACATTAATGCTATAAAAATGGTGATGTTTTATTCATTAAGTGTTCGATAAAGTGCGTGAGTGTGGGCAAGTGAAATAAAGCAGTAAAACGTGTGATTTTACGTTGTCGGCAAAACTCCATAGAAGCTTCTAGTAAAGTCGCCACCACTTTACTGAAGCAGGACTCGACTTATAAATTGATTGTATACGTGACTTAGATTGTGACTTGAACATTTACAACTTGTTTTATTCAAGAAACTTGAAAAAATCTACTTGACACTGGCAAATGCTTTAATGAAAAGAAATAAAAAAGAAGAAGAAGAATGTATTTCCATTTGAAGCTAGTCTTTCAAAAAGTACAAGCCCCGTATTCTGCACCCTTATTCAGATTATATTCGATTCGATGCGATCTTCGATATGGAGAGAGATCTCGAAGGATTTCACACGGTTTGCGAAATTAGCGATTCAGCACCCTTATTCTAGTTCTAATCGGTTGTCGGTTTGTCAATTTTGTCGGTAATGAGCCGGCTACCGAACAAAGCTCCATTCGACTCCAATGGGTATTCACGAATTCGAATTTACGCCCGTCGGTCCCATTTTTAGTATAGAAATCTCGAGAAACCAAAGACAATCTCCACTCATCCTCAACTGGATCCGCCGGGATTCGGGTAGACCGATTCATAAACTCGAATCCGAAGGAGTTTGACATATAAATTCGATGGCTAATTCGATATCGCTCCCGACAGGCTTATCCTGTCGGGAGTGATATCGAATACATTTTACTAATATATTTTAATAAAATAAGATCACTTTTTTGATATTTTCAATTACCATTTTCCATAATTTTACATAATATATTCACCTAATAGTCAAATGTACCGATTTTACGGGTTTTAAAATTCCCCTAATTATGATTTCCAAAGTTTCAAAATGTAATATTTTATAGTTGGAGATCTTAGTCAGATTACACGTATGGCGCCCTAAATATATTAAATATTTAATACTTGTTACTAATAAATGGCAAATACATTAAATGCGCGAGTACAGGGAGAAAATAGAAGAACTTTGAAATCACACACACACACAACCAACAAGGTATTTTCGAAGCATGCTTCACATAATGAAGCTATAAATGTACTAAAGAATTATATACAATAATTAAGTTGATGGATTAAGTTATATGTATATTATGCAATAAATTATATATTTTGTCAGTCGCCGGTCATAATTAAGCTTTTTTTACTTCTATCACGAATCACCTATCTAAAAACATGAAACTGACTCTGAAAACTAGCTTGACTATGTTATCCTATCGGTCACACGAGGTCATTACCGATTTGGTACCGACTGGTGCCATTCGAATTTGTGAATAGGGTTATCGAAGGTTATCCATTCGATTCGGTAGCCGGCTCAAATTCAAGGCAATTTTTCGCGGGAACTTAATTAAAAAATGTCACAGTTTTCTTTTATTATTCTAAACTTGTGTTATTTCAAATAAAGATTTTGTAAAGATGATGTTTTTTTTCAATCAATTAGTGTTCGTTTACGCGCACGAGTTTGAAATGAGAGTGATGAAACATACTTCTCCACGTTGTAACTTATAAAGTCCTTAACAGCTCCTAGTAAAATAACCAAGTCATGACATGAACTTGTTTCACTATCAACCGAGTATCTCGTCATAATCTAAGCCAAGTAACTTGAGATTGTGACTAAAACTTATACTATTTGTATTTTTCATGAAACTTTAACATATTATTTTGGCAAATGTGCCAATCGTGGCCAATAAAAGAAAAAAAATCTAGACGGCTGCAACTGTCAAATTTACAAACTTTTTTTAGTGACTTGATACCGATAAGGATTTCGATTCACTATTTTAAAAAAATCGATTAAAGTTTGATTCTTTTGCGTTTAAAAATTTTCATTTTCAAATAAAAGTAAGAAAATCGTATTTTTTTACAGTTCAAATCAGGGATCAGTCAATAATGCGAGCTATTAAAGAAAGTCTATTATATTTTGCTGGGGTTGAAGTAGCACACATTTATATTTCTAACCGATTTCAAAAAGAATTAGGTTCTTAATTCAACTGTATGTTTTTTTGTTGGCAATATTATAAATTCTAAACCGATCTATCGACTCCATAGATAAAGAAATTTTATGTTTTGTGATAGCTGTGATATCTTGTAAAAAATTGAATATATTTTTATTTGTTATTACTAGAGGAGCATCCGGTGTCATTCCTCCTTCTCGCTTTCGACCTACACTGACTCTCGTATTCCTTTTTCCGGTGGACGTTCATTGTAATCGATATCATATTAATTATCGTACATCATCCTAGCAAATACTAAGTTATATTATTCGAATTGTGTAACATTACGTCACTTTAGTGCTTGTTTAAAACAACTACCATACAGAGAGAGAGGAGCATGGGAGAGAAGTGTGTGGTTTCATGTTTGTCTTTACGTTGCTCATTTAGCAAACAAATGAATAAATTTTGGTTTGAATTTACATATGAAATGAAATTTATTTGCAAGAATGTCGGTAAATAAGGCCTTAGAAATTAATTACAATTTTCCATTACATTCGATCATTTATCAAGTGCAAATATTAAATAGTGGATCAATATGACATAAATAATATTAAATTAGAATTGATAATAGTAGGTATACTATATATTATGTAAATTACATCAAACATGAATAACTCTGCTGTCTTAAAAGTAGGTGCTACAGTAGTAAAAATACAATAACGTGACGAAAATGACATGCAGCATGAGATAAATCTAAAAATCGGTTTTTCCAAGTCAAAAAAACAATTTCCGATTAATCGATTGATAATCGACATGTCACATGCCGCTTTCAATCAATGGAACCGTTTGGTATGATCAGCTGATACCTTATGGAATGGAAATGTCAAAATTATTCGATATTCGGAAACCTGAATCGCTAATTCCGCAAACCGTGTGAAATCCTTCGAGATCTCTCTCCATATCGAAGATCGCATCGAATTGAATATAATCTGAATAAGGGTGCAGGTTTCTCGAATCAATCGATTAATCGGAAATTGTTTTTTTGACTTGGAAAAAACAATTTTTAGATTTATCTCATGCTGCATGCCATTTTCGTGAAAGTGTAATTTTCGTCACGTTATTGTATTTTTACTACTGTAGTACCTACTTTTAAAACAGCATCATCTTAACAAAATCTTTATTTGAAATAACACAAGTTTAGAATAATAAAAGAAATCTGTGACATTTTTTAATTAAGTTCCCGCGAAAAATTGCCTTGAATTTGAGCCGGCTACCGAATCGAATGGATAACCTTCGATAACCCTATTCACAAATTCGAATGGCACCAGTCGGTACCAAATCGGTAATGACCTCGTGTGACCGATAGGATAACATAGACAAGCTAGTTTTCAGAGTCAGTTTCATGTTTTTAGATAGGTGATTCGTGATAGAAGTAAAAAAAAGCTTAATTATGACCAGCGACCTTAGACCATACCGGCGACTGACAAAATATATATAATTTATTGCATAATATACATATAACTTAATTCATCAACTTAATTATGGTATATAATTCTTTAGTAAATTTATAGCTTCAATAAGTGAAGCATGCTTCGAAAATACCTTGTTGGTCGTGTGTGTGTCTTTCTGTGTGTGATTTCAAAGTTCTTCTATTTTCTCCCTGTACTCGCGCATTTAATGTATTTGCCATTTATTAGTAACAAGTATTAAATATTTAATATATTTAGGGCGCCATGCGTGTAATCTGACTAAGATCTCCAACTATAAAATATTACATTTTGAAACTTTGGAAATCATAATTAGGGGAATTTTAAAACCCGTAAAATCGGTACATTTGACTATTAGGTGAATATATTATGTCAAATTATGGAAAATGGTTATTGAAAATATCAAAAAAGTGATCTTATTTTTTTAAAATGTATTAGTAAAATGTATTCGATATCACTCCCGACAGGTTTATCCTGTCGGGAGTGATATCGAATTAGCCATCGAATTTATATGTCAAACTCCTTCGGATTCGAGTTTGAGAATCGGTCTACCCGAATCCCGGCGGATCCAGTTGAGGATGAGTGGAGATTGTCTTTGGTTTCTCGAGATTTCTATACTAAAAATGGGACCGACGGGCATAAATTCGAATTCGTGAATACCCATTGGAGTCGAATGGAGCTTTATTCGGTAGCCGGCTTATTACCGACAAAATTGACAAACCAACAACCGATTAGAACTAGAATAAGGGTGCTGATTGCGTCGTCGTGTCTAAACATGGGCGTATATAGGGGGGTCCGGAAACCATGGCTTTGGCCGGAAAAAAAAATTAAGTGCTATCATAATGCCGGAATATCGCGGATGGCACGGCGGATGTTACAAAATATACATAAACATCTGATGCGCGGTTGTCTTATCGACAGTTTTGCTAGAGATGCAGTATGACTTTAGTCCATCCTTCGCCCGCGCATACTATAACATAACAAACGCGCATATCAAATGGGAACTATATAATTATTATTACATGACTGCGTAAGAAGGAGGGTAATATTTTTCGAGTGTATTTAGGTTTGTATGATTCTCTAAGACAGCCTAAGTACAGCCTGAACGGCTTGATCGATTTTGATGTGCGAGGTGTCATTAGATTTGTCTTCGCTTCGCTTCGCTTAGTGTCACAGGCTATATTTTTACCCGACTGCGAAAGTATATTTATAAGTAAGCTGTATATTTCTTTGGCACGCCCTAGAGCCTAAACGGCTTGTCGTATTTTTATGTGAGTGGTGTCAATAGATTCGTCCTAGTCGTGAGAGTGACACTGGGTACATCAAAATTTAAAAAAAAACAAAATTAAGGATTTTTCGCGGCAAAAAGTAATCTCAAAAAAAAAAAAGTTTTCAAAATACATCGAGTGTGGCAAAGACTTACAAGATTCCTAATGCGATACAAAATATTGTTCCAAAAACTTTACACCAAAATCAGGTGTTTGCTAATGACAGGTCACAAACGTCATTTAATCTTAAACGCCATCTCATCGCAATCACTTCTCAATTCTTACGGTGCCAAGATGGTGAACTGTGTTAAGCAATCTTGTAAAAATTACAAACTTCTTTTAAAAACTATGGAAAACATTATCACCTTCCATCTCTAAGTAGCAAAAATATATTTCTAACAGTATAAAAAGCGAAATGAAAAAAAAATTTACGTATTTGTAGCGTATGTTCGTGTCTCACCTATGACCAGTGACCACGGATGCTCCAGTGTTTGAAAAATCGGGTCTTAAATTATGTGAAATATACGCGATGAAATTGTTGAAATTAATTTCATTTCAATAAATAACATTCGCGAATATTAGTATAAAAAGCATATAAATGCATTTCATTTCATAAATTGATTTTATTATTTATACAAATTACTGCAAAGAATTAGAGATGGGTCGATGTAATATAAATTATCGATAACAATTATTATTTTTACGGACTTCGAAAACGAGATTATCAGTTAGCTTATTTTTATTTATTTTTCTTATATGTTACCCGCATGATTTCGTCATTTAAATTGATTTAAAAATTCCTTTCAAATATCAAAATCGGTCAGTAGTTTGGTTTTTAAAACAAAATTCCGAATTTTGAAGTCGGTTATTCTAGTTTTGTTAACTATAATAATTATGATATGTGAATCATCATCATCATCTCAGTCATAAGAAGTCCACTGCTGGACATAGGCCTCCCCCATGGATTTCTACAAAAGCCGATTGGAAGCGGCTTGCATCCAGCATCTTTCTGCCACTTGTATATGTTCATCTGTCCATTTCGTGGCTAGTCTTCCTACGCTATGCTTGCCGGGGCGTGGTGTCCACTCGAGAACTTCTCAGCCCCATTGGCCATCAGTTCTACGTTCTCTGCCACTTCAACTTGCTAATCAGCTGTGCTATGTCGGTGACATTTGTACGTGAAACATGGTATTTAATTTTACGATAAATGTTTTTTTTTTAATTCTCAAACTATCACAGCACCATGCTAACTATTCTATTTAGATTTTCTAGTTGATGTTGTACAAGCAGAACATTGGGCAGATATAGTAAGGCGAAGTCAAAATGATCCTTGGTGGATACCGAATTCTCGCTTAACAATTTGTTCAGTGAATTTCCACAATAAATGTAAATACATAACAAAAAAACAGGGCGCCAGCGTTTACAACATTGAGCAATACCTTCAAAAGTTACTTTGAATTATAAAATCATGACATTAATAACATATATTCAAATTTAAATTTATAGTCCCATAGAGAAGTTGTAATCACAGAATGTTCAAAATAATTTTCATTGAAAGTATTTAATATGGTCTACTATTATGGTTAATAATGAATTTTTAGGTCTTAGTTGAGAAATGTAGGGGGAGGGCGGGGGGGACACAACTTTTTAACTTTAGCGAGCTATATCTCGCACATATCACATCTGAGACACGATTGGGTGGGGGTTAAAAAAATGAACCAGTCTTTATTGTATATATGAAAAACCCAATCTCTATTTTTAATTTTTTTGAAAATTTTACTACGGCATTTTGTAGCGGCTCACAAAACACAATTATGTATAAAAATTTGTTTTTATAGGGTTAATAGTCTCCGAGAGTAAATGACTGTTACATACGGACAGACAGACAGACGGACATGACGAAATTATAAGGGTTCCCCGTAGTTACTACGGAACCCTAATAAAACGATGTTTCATGAAACATTACAAAAAAAAACAAAAGAAAAAATTGGTACCTATAATTACTTATCGATATCGATACTTTAATACCTCTTGGTCTATCTCTGGCTTAATGTCATTATGTTTTTTTTATTTATTTCAGTATTGCCAGTATATGTTTTCTCAATTTCCCTATATCATTTGTATTTACCTATACTATATTGTTTGTAAATAGGTGTGAAAATTTATTTATTCAGTAGAATTTAATCAAATTAATTTGGTACATTACTGGTGCTACGAATTAACCATTGACATACTTATCTAAGTATTGTGATAAATCCATTAGATTTCGAGATGCAGTAATGTGTTAATGAATACGGAGGACGAAAAATAGTGCCACGTTAACCACAATGTAGGAACTCTGCTATAATAAAATTAAAATATAATAAAACATTTGCTGTTTTATCCTATTTTTAAAAATGAAGTTCCGAATGAAATAGCTGGGCGTGGACCGTTGCACTCCAACAAAAAAAACGTAATATATGTTTACCTGACTGTCAACTGATGTGAAAGCAAAAAGAACCTTCGTGATCTTAACCTACATTATGTACACATTTATCACGCACACACACACGCACACACGTATGTTTCGCCGTAGCATAAAAATATAGTCTTTCCAGTCACAATTACTTTGACATTTATTCTTCTCAACAGATCGTGCAACTCAAAGTCCGTGTTAAGGCCGGCTTAAAGTTTACTAAAATAAAATATGACATATCATAGTCAAATTGAAATGAAATGAAGTTTATTGGAAAAAATAACTGCGAATGACTTCTACTGAGCTACTGAGTTATTTTTTATGAATGAGGTATTAGTCGATTCATTGCCGTTGTGACATCAGTTATATGACGTCACAATTTGTAAATTGTATGTATAAACTTATTTAATAAATACTATCATCATGAACTGTATTTTTTATATACAAAATAAAAATACGTTAGATTCTTTTATAAAGTGATGAAAGTGGCGCCGCTGCCTGTTTCGCTCGCACGCGGCACCCATAGATATAAAATTATTTAAATTACTGATTTCATTTTTGATTTCAGAGTCATAAGAACACTAATACAATGTATTAACAGTAGCTGTTATTTTATTTGTGATATTTTGACCGTGATAAACGTGTAACCGACAAAATTTTCACGTTTATACCTAAATTTTGGTCAAAATAACAAATATAATAATTTTATAGTTTAAAAAACTGAAACAACAGACTTCGAAGTTACTATTATTTCAGTTATATGATTGTATGAATCTCCCATGGACCATTCTGACTTTAATCATGATTACCCGATCAAATCGGGAGATATCCTTTTTAAAGGCAACTTTGTAGATAAATTTGGCAAATGGATGTGTATCTACGGTTAAAAATAAATTTATAAAAAAATGAAGTGTCAAATTGAAAAAATAAAATTGGCCCGAATTTAAAAGGCGGTTTGTATGGAGATTATCCTTCTGGGTCCTATGTAATAGGGCGAATTCTGTGGAGTGTGGTATCAAAATAAAGAATTTATAACGGCGATCATAACGAATCTATATATAACCTAGGTATATGTTTTATTGGAGTTTGGAATAGGAAATGCTAACAAATCACATCACACTTATAATATACCTAAATGCGAAGTTTGTGTTAGTTTGTTACTTCTTCACGGTAAACGGCTTGACGGGTTTTGCTGAAATTTGGCACACAGGTAGTTTATAATCTGGATTAACACATAAGATACCTACATTTTATCCCGGTATTCCCGCGGGAACGGGTAAAACAGGATTACACCTATTTCCACAGAATTCGCCCTATTTACATACACAAGTGTTTTTTTTAAATAATTTTTCTAAAGAATGCGCATTTCAACACAAATATTCCACAAAAATTTCAATTCGATCCAAGCTATATTTCACACGAAAAATATTTTTGCGTTAATAATCAAACAAGACTCTAAAGTGCCGTGCAAGCAAATAATTCAGCAAAAAATAATCATTATTAATTTAATTTCAATCAATTGAAATTCTTCTGAAATAAATACAGAAGATATTATATAGATTGTAGGTAAGTGTTGTGGTTCGGTATGAATTCGGCACGTGTTCCTTCCATTTGTGTTACATTATAACAATACAAGAGCGCCGTTCGAAGAGTGATGTTTACGTTTTACAACGCGCTGCAATTCATGTCGAGTAACGTGAATAAAAGCCGACGATATCACAGCGAAGTTTAGACGACGCCGACGTTTATCGGGATCCGCATCACGCCGTCTCCACGCGAGAGAATAATTTCCTTTTCTGCAGCTTTCGAAAGCGTGATACCGAGCGCAGAGCAAAACAAATAGAGGGTAGGGTGTGCACATGCGTAGAAGCGAGACACGCACGCGCGCGCCGGCTCGCGGCAGTCGCGCGTCGCCCGTCGCCTCGGCCGCACATACTCGACTCGCTCCGCGCTCCCACCACGCGCTAAATGGCGCCCATACCGGGACCTGCCTCTCACGGGTAAGTCGTTATATAACCTATCGAGCGCCTCGTCATCACGCTTCACGAGATGATAGGTGGTCCTTGACGCAGTATCCGCGACCATCTCCGAGGGCGTGGTATGGCACCGCCTGGGGTGGGGGGGTACGGAGTCGGCGTGTTGGCGATAGCGCCTGATAACGTTGCAGCCGGAGCCCTACTGTCAACAAACCTAAACATTCTCTCTGAAATACATACATCGTAGTTAACACGTCCGAGTAGATTCAACTCGCTATCGATTTTGTCTCGCTCCGAAGACGTTCGCAGTTCCTAGCTCGTAATCATTATGAGCTATTCTCGCAGCCTCTCTGGCTGTCGGCTGCGGAGCTCCGCTCGCGAGGGGCTATCGCCCACTTTTGTCGATCAATTACGACAATTTACGTTGTTCATTTAAATATAGAACGTGTCGCCAAGAGATGGGAGCTTAGAACGACTGCGAACAGTACGATCATGCTGGCGAATCATTATTAGCACAACAAATGCACTACACAGTAATTATCTGCCGATCATTATAATAATCATAAAAACAGCGTTATAAATGAAAACTATTGTAATTTATCAAAATAACAATTTAAGTTACAAGATGCGTGCTTTACCAATTATATCTTGAAAGCAAGAGAAAAAGTGTTGCCAGCCCATTGATTGTGTTTAATGTGAATGACAGCTCGATCAAGTAAATTTGTAAGGTTTGCTTGATCAAACTGACTTAAACAGCCGAAACACAGAGAAAATTGTACTAAAATAATATTGTAGTACTTACATAAGTTTTATTAGTTACAACAATTATTTGCAAATGCTAATTATTAGGATTGTGTAGTAATAATTGGCATAGGTAGGTATAAGTACATATAAAATATATCAAAAGCATCCTGCCGATCTAGTGTGTTTCCGCTTCGAGCTCTTCAAGCAGGTGCTCTTCTGCTTCGGTGTCTTCTAGCTGGTACTCTTGACGGCTTCGATGTCCCCAAGCAAGCGAAGAGTCAAGACGTTTTTAATTTACTTTTACGATGTATATCTTTCGGTTTATGAATGAAATAAACCGACTGAAATAAATCTACTAGTTTGTACGGAACCCTCGGTGGGCGAGTCTGAGTCGCACTTGTCCGTTTGTTTTCTTATGTAAACTTACTTTGTTATATAGTTAATAAACTGACATACTCGTAACTATGTAATTTACTATGGAAGAGGCCATTAACTAGTTCGGAGCCAATGGGTTCACACTTACTTGTTTGTACATATTATTGTTATGTCAAATAATTTGATTTCAATTTGGATTTGAATTTATCTATATTAAAAGAAAAACTAAATGCCCGACTGCAGAAAAGCAGTTTTTGCAGTTTAACTTACGATTTCGTTATGATTGATAAGCTGTTGAGTGTAATATCGATACAGCCACTAATTGAACAAAATACGTACACTCAACATACGATGTTGAGTGTACATTTTTTTTAAGAAAGTATGCGTACATTTGCTGTAAAAGATCATAAATGTGCATTCTTTAGAATAAACCAATAAAATTACTTATTTATTACGAAAGTTCGTTGTAGGTTACAAAAAAAGCATTTTTTAAATTTTTGCGAGAGATGTATTATTATTATTAAAAAAAATATAGCCTATGACAATCCGGCAGTGAAGACGAATCTAACGACACCTCGCACATCAAAATCGGTTAAGGCATTTAGTCTGTTGGTGATCATATACAAACATACATACATATACCCATATACACCCTTACATACAAGCATACATACATTCGAAAAGCATAACCCTTCTTACTTAATCGAGTAAAAAAAGTTACGCTGGCTAGAGTCACGTTTATACATGAACGACTCTTACTTGTACTCAAAATTAAGCGTTGTATGCTTCACTGTCGCCACTTCTGAAAGCTCATAGGACGCTGGCACACGCCACTAAACCCACACTCGCTTGCCTCTCTCTTTACGGGGCTTTTCCTCGTGTGAGCCTCGCTGGTAGCACCACCCCCGACACTATCAGACAGCACGTTATGCTTCTTTAGGAATCAGTACTCCCTGCGACGCTATTCTTATTGCACATCGATATCCTGGGGGACAACTGGTCGTCACAATCACAAGTTCGGTCATACATGGACTTAATATTCACATCTTTGGGACGGATTGGAAAATGATCAGCTCATAATTAGGCGGCTCATTGGAATGACCCTCTTGTCCGGACTAGGAACATTGAAGCAAAGTTGCTAGTTTAACAATTTTCTTTCTCATATTATTTCAGAGACCTTTGCGCAGCAGTGGGATCTAGCAGGTTAAACAAATAATTATTTCAGTGAGTGGACCTTGCATTGGACCTGAATGATCTTATTCCACCATTCTTTAACATTCGAATAAGCGATATCTTCTGAATAGGTTTGTTCTAGACAAGCGCGATCCATCGTGAACCACAGCATCGCTTAACACCGGACGATTTGTCAGTCAAGCGCGTTTATTTTTATTTTTATAAAAGTGATTCGGTTTTTAAGCCTCTTGTTAATCCGAGGACGGCTGGCGCTGATGGCGGCGCGGCGGCGGCGGCCGATCGTTTTCCTATTTATATGATAGCCAGGCGGCTCGCGGCTCGCGGATTCCAGACCCGGATATTAAGTGAACTGTCTGCTTCGAGATAAATGCTCCGAGTATTGCGGCCATTCTCGCCCTGCTTCTAACTAGCTAGTTTTGATTTTATTACGTGATAACACGACGAGTAGATATTGGGCTACATGTACTTATGTAAGTACATGTAACTCAATGTTTACTCTACTAGCAACATGTACTTATGTAAGTACATGTAGCCAGTATTTTTCCTGTAAGACAGTTTTTTTTTTATCAGCCACACATGTTTGTACAAACTGTCTCACAGATGGGCACGGGCTATCTTCTCATTGTGAGAAGGGTAAGACCATAGTCTACCACGCTGGCCAAGTGCGGGTTGGCAGACTTCACACATCTATCTATCTATCTATCTATCTATCTTTTAAGATCATTGAGAACTCTCAGACATGTAGGTTTCGACAATACGCACATAACTTCGAAAAGACAGAGGTGCGTGCTGCGGGATTCGAACCCAGGACTTGCAATCCGCAGGTTGCAAGTCGGACGGTCTACTAGAATGCCGGAATCTTATTAAGACAGTATTGATATTTGCAAATTGAGAGTATGTGGGCTTCAACGTCAGGACGAACGTGGCAGAAGGTGGAACTACATTTGAATAACTGGCCTCAGCATCTATGTAGACAACCGTTATCGATCCGTCATTCGTCTAGCTGTTTGATTGAATGGCTGCATATCATTCAGGAACCTACTTGAATGACGCCGTTTAGTAATAATCGGCCAAGTGCGAGTCGGACTCGCGCACGAAGGGTTCCGTACTATCATCTATAATAGAAAATCGTATAAAATAACGAGAAATCAACGAAATTCCAAGCAGTAAATTGCAAACTTATAGGTAGGTTTTCGATACACATCCGGGCAGTAGACAACGCTCGCGCGAATACGCGCGGTTATGGCTCGCTCCTTGATGTTACCTCCCCCGCTACCCGCGCGGCCGTTGCTTAGCAACCGCCTCGCGCTCGCGCCACCACCACACCGCGGCGCAGCGCTCGCACCGCGTTTAGATGCAAGGATTATTTTCATTTTGTGAGTTTTTATGTATTAGATTAGGTATTTATTTTTATAGTTAATATATTTCTAAATATTTACTTACAAATATTCAAGTTTCTACCTGTTAATTAAGATCGAGTAAAAATTGCTTAAAAATTAGGTTTGTTGTATGGGAGCCCCCCTTTAATATTTACTTTATTGTTATTTAATTATTTATTTTGAAAGGTAATATACAAGTAAATATTCTGTGAAAATTTGAAGCGTCTACCTGTTACCGTTTTTAATATTGAGCAAAAAAATACGAAAAAAACACGTTTATTGTATGGGGACCCCCCTTAATATATTTTTTTTTAAAAGTTTTAGTATTTGTTGTTATAGCGGCAACGGAAATACATCATTTGTGAAAATTTCAGCTTTCTAGCTATCACGGTTTATGAGATACAGCCTGGAGACAGACAGACAGACAGACAGACAGACAGACAGACAGACAGACAGCGAAGTCTTAGTAATAGGGTCCCGTTTTTACCCTTTGGGTACGGAACCCTAAAAAAGATCGGCTGTTAATTGAATGGCGAATTAAGTCAGTTGGTAACGACATGCATGTGTAACGTTGATCCGATAGATGCTGATTCAAATTCTACCGGTCGTAAATTTTTTCATAATAATATCGAACATTCTTCCATGCTGGACCACTGCTGGACAGGGAAAAAAAGAAAAACATACCAGCTTCTTCTCTTCCCAGGCATACTGTAAAGGTCTGTTAAGGGACTTGAGGGAAATAGACATTCCTGTAGGCGATAGGCTGACCCCCTGTCACTCCAAGCCAATATTACATGTTACCTTCGTATCTCCTTCTCTTCCTTCCATCGAACCCTTCTAACCAAGATCAAATGTGGCGTTAAGAGGCCTCATGGTCTTTGGTCTTTCTCATGGTTTGGGAAAACAGGCGTGATTGTATGTATGTAATATCGAAAATATGTATAAGTAACTTAATTTGGCTATATGTTCATAAATAACTTAAATTAATAATCGATTCAAACTAATCGGTCATTTTGGAAATCCATGGGGGAGGCCTATGTCCAGCAGTGGACTTCTTATGGCTGAGATGATGATGAAACTAAACAAATTTTTCCCAATACTCAAACGCGTAGAGTGATTATTTTAATAACCGAAGACGTATAAATTTGGCCCGTATATAAATATATTCGTATGAGACGCGAGATAAGTTAATATTCGCAGTAAAGCGAGCAGTAAATATCGAGCTGAGTATCGGTGCCAATAAATATCGAGCCATCGGCTGAGTATCGGTGCCAATAAATATCGAGCCATCGGCTGAGTATCGGTGCCAATAAATATCGAGCCATCGGCTGAGTATCGGTGACAATAAATATCGAGCCATCGGCTGAGTATCGGTGCCAATAAATATCGAGCCATCGGCTGAGTATCGGTGACAATAAATATTGAGCCATCGGCTGAGTATCGGTGCAAATAAATATCGAGCCATCGGTTGAGTATCGGTGACAATAAATATTGAGCCATCGGCTGAGTATCGGTGCCAATAAATCGTTTGTTGCCCGTGCTGCTAGCTACTACCAATCTTACTACTAGTAGTAACACCGGTCATTGTCTTACCCTTCTTACTACTTTAGTTGAACGTTGTTAGAACAGCAATAAAAAATTGTGTTGCCCGTGTTACTACCGTAAAACTAAAACAGCAAAAACAAAACAAAATATGACGAATTTGTATTTTAAACAAAATGTAAGTAGGTATTATGCTTATGAAAAAAAAACATTGAATCTAAGCAAAAAATTAAATATAAAAAACAGAAAAACCCGCTTCGGCCGCGTACGTAACTATAGTTTCGTACGAATACTTGCTTGGTGGTGTCTGACGACGCTGACGACGTCGGCGTCGGGAGCTCTGCTACAATCACACTGTTTTCTATAAATTTCCTTGTTTTGTGTAGATAGGAAATCTTTTATTCGAATAGTCTAGGTAAATATTTATAAGTACTATAGATAGTACCACAACATACTGGTAGGTATGTATAGTGCTAGATAGTAGTATTTATAATTATCTTTGAGCCTTGTTTGCCTGGGATTATACATATAGTATTGTTAGTTGTCACAAATCGAAATATATACATCGTAAAAATATTTAATAACCTGTTTTAGCTTGTTTGTGCTAATTAAGCTCTTTCATATAATACCCCACATGATACGGTTAAAGCACTTTAAAATTTGGACCCTTTCATGCATAAAGACCCTATTTTATGTGATTAAATTAAAAATATAAAGTTTTCGGAATTTTTCCTTTATGTGTACTATATGACAATGCTTCTTGCCAAATTTATAGGATGTACCTCCAAGAGTGCAGTAGTAGTCCATGAGTCCCACGTCACAGACCGTCGCATGACCCAAGTGGAGGGGTCGTCAGCTGCTCAACTCGACCATCTCCGATTAGGTCGCTTGTTCCAACTTTGTGTTCGGCTCCGTCTTGTATAACGCAGCGACGTTAGTCGCTTGGTAAACTATGCTCGTTGAATAACAACTGTTACAACTCGAGTTTGTATAGTTAAAGTCGATTAAAGTTGGAGATGTCGATGTTAACTTTGTAACGGCAATTTCTCGCGGATATTATGAAGAAGGTCTGAATTTATACTTGTAAATAAATCACTGCACATATTTTCTCGCGGGCACGTATACTCAACAATATTTTAAGTTCGGGAGAAGAGTTAAGAGTTCGGTGGGGCGGCTTCTCATAGTGGAGGAGGGGGGGGGGGGGGGGGGGGGAGGAAGAGTCTGCCATGTTGTTCCATATTTCGTTTTAACGAGCACTCAGCGCTTACATGACCTAAATGTAATCAAAAATAGGTAATAATTATGCGCGAGTATTGATTTTATAGTATACTTTGTTTCTCGTATTATTCGGGAGAAACGCCTCCAAGTATACCTCATTGCGGCGCAACTATGCAGGACATACGCCTCCAAGTATACCTCATTGCGGCGCAACTATGCAGGACATACGCATCAATCAAAAGGTGGTCCTGATGGTATACCAGCTATCGTGTTGAAAACCTGCGCACCTGAGTTGTCCCCGATTCTGACTCGTCTTTTCCGTCTTTCTGTGGAGACTGGTATAGTCCCTAAGTGCTGGAAGCTTGCGAATGTCCAGCCTGTTCCTAAAAAGGGTAGTCGTGCCGATCCTAATAACTACCGGCCTATTTCGGTTACGTCCATTTTGTGCAAGGTTATAGAACGTGTACTGAATAGGAAGCTCATGGCATACCTTGAAGACAATAACCTCCTCAGTGACCGACAGTACGGATTTTGCCGAAATCGGTCGACTGGAGATCTTCTCGTGTATGCCACACACATTCTGAGTGAGGCCATCGAGAACAATGGTGAGGCCTTGGCTGTGTCTTTCGACATTTCTAAGGCAGTCTTCTTAACAAGCTTCCATCTTATGGACTACCTGCCTCCTTCTGCTCTTGGATTAAAGACTTCTTGAGAGAACGATCGATTCGAGTGGTTGTAGACGGGTGCTCGTCCGATCAAATGGCTATAAACGCCGGCGTACCTCAAGGGTCTGTACTCTCCGCTACTCTCTTCCTACTGCGTATTAATGACCTGCTGATACCTGGTATCTTAGGGTATGCAGATGACAGCACAGTTGTGTAAAGATACACTTCTGGTCCAAGAGCCAAAAAGGCGGAAATCAAGGCGTTGAGAGAAGATATGGTTGTGCGTATGAATTAAGCTCTAGAAGCTGTGTCCGACTGGGGTGACGAAAATCTAGTCAAATTCAACGCCAACAAGACTCAAGCCTGCCTTTTCTCCGCCAAAAAGAGTGAGTTTCTTTTGTCTCCTACTTTCCGAAACATAACCATATAATTGGCAGACCGTCTTGAACTGCTGGGACTCACGTTAACCCCAACAATGAACTTTAAAGGCTACCTTGAATCTAAGGCTAAACTGGCTAATAAAAAGCTTGGCATCATTAATAAGGTTAGGCGATACTTCTCACCGGGACAACTGCTTCATCTATATCAAGCACAGGTCCGATCGTGTATGGAGTACTGCTGCCACCTTTTTGATGGATCAGCCAAGTATCAGCTGGAAGCTCTAGAATCAGTGGACCGGCGAGCTGTGAGGTTAATCGGTGACGATAAACTAGCTGCCAAGAAGCTACTTAGTCTCGAGCACCGCCGTAAAGTAGCATGTCTGTCTATTTTTTACAGGATTCATTTCGGGAAATGTGCGCAAGAGCTTCACGACCTAATTCCACCCTTCCCATTTCACTACAGGACTAGCAGAAAGTCGGCGAATTACCACCCATTTCTCGTTGAAATGCCAAAAATCCGTACTCAGCGATATCGATCCACATTCCTGTTGCGTACTGCACAAGAATGGAATTCGTTGCCGCCATCTCTGTTTCCTAAGACTTACAATCTTGGAATTTTCAAGGCTAGAGTGAATAGATATCTTCTAGATCGACGAGCTCCATCCTCGGCCACACCGTCGCTTAACATCAGGCGAGTTGGTGGTCAATCGTAGATCTATCTTCTATAAAAAATAAATTAAAAAAAATAACGATTGTACCACGAGTCGCTTTTATTTGTTGCGATATAACTGCTGCAAATTTTTCATAAACTATTCCCTACCTCGGTACAGAATTTGTCGAGAAATGAGTCCAACACTTACAATTATAAATGATAAATAAAATAAATATTTAATTATATTTGTGGACATATTAACAACACCATCTAGCCCAAACTAAACAAAGCTTGTACTATGGAACTAGATGGCTGATACAATACATATATACTTTTTTTTGTAAATATATACATAAGTATCTATATATAAAAGAAAGTCGTGTTAGTTACACAAATCACTCTAGAACGTCTGGACCAATTTTTATGATTTTTGTGTTTTTGGATTTGTCTTCGTCCGGAATAGGACAATTAGTATTAAATATGATATTCATCAATAAAAAAAAAAAACAGACAAAACAATAGTCTAGCCGTTCATCTACACTAATATAAAGAGGAAAGATTTGTAACTTAAAAACTGCTGGACCGATTTCAAAAATTCTTTCACCATTAGAATTCTACATTATTCTTGAGTAGCATACATTTAATATTAAAAAAAAATTGGGATCCCTACTAAAAGTTCAATAATGTAACCAAGGTGTAAAAAAAATAGCCATAAAATGTCGTTTTAATGCTATGGACATGAAATGTAAGATTTAGATCAACTAATAGATATAAATGAATACTGCCATTTTAGTTTTGCAATAGGAATATATTATACACGGGGAGAGGGGAGTTAAAAGATTATACGAAAGTTCCAGGGTTGAATGTTAGGGTGGGAGTGGGGAAGGAGGGAGAGCAGAGCTGGCGAAAGTGAGGCATTAGTGTGATGGATGAGAGCGTCACGGGAGCGGGATGAGAACGGGATAACATAAGTGAGGTGGAAGAGAGTGTGGTGCGGGAGTGAAGTGTGAGCAATGTGAGAGTGCATAGAATTACAGCGGGAGGGGTGCTATTACGGTGGGACCTCTCCCACTCATCCTCGTGAGTGCGGAGCAGGAGTGAAGTGGGAGCGAAACAGAAGCGGAACAGGAGTCAGATGGGAGTGCGGCGGGAACGAGGTAAGAGCGGGAGAAAAGCAAGGTGTGAACAGAGCGAGGCGGGAATAGGATAAGAGCGGAACGGAACGGGGTGGGAGCGAGGTGAAAGCGGAACGAGAACAAAGTGGGAGTGGGACAGGTGCGAGGCAGAATCGCGAGTGAGTGTAGGGTGGAAATGGTGTGAGAGGGATCTGAGATCGGGAAGAGCAGAACAGGAATACTTTGCGAGCCCAATGAGTGCAGGGTAGGAGCGGGGCGAGAAAGGGATGGGCGTTAGTTTTATTCAAATACATAAATCTACGTTTGACCACTGACTCGACATTAATTGATTGGGTCAGAAGTTTGGTTGAAGCAGGACTGCAGTGCGACGAGATTGAGCTAGGACCGAAACACGAGCAGGGCAGATGTGGTACTGGAGCATTAGGTTGGCAGGGGTGCATTGAGTGCGGGTAGGAGCGTGACATGAACGATTTTCTTACGCATACGAAGTCGCGGCAAGCAGCTAGTACTACATAGAAACACCCAAACACAGAAAAAACATCCATGCTCATTACACAAATGTTTGCCCTGGGTGGGGATCGAACCCACGACCTTACAGCAGGTAGACACACTACCAACTGAGCCACAAGGCCAGTCCATGTACATTGTACATGTAATAAAACACCACCATTTTTATCCCATTATCATTCAAAATTACACAAGTTTAGGGAAGTGTAACAAAGCGGCAACATGTTTCCATGATGTTCCCGCCAAAATTCTTAAATTTAGTTTCCTTATATGTATAACAAGCTTAACAATAACAGCCAGGAGCTAGATATCAAAGTGACTGTTTAATTTCAATGAATATATCAATCGCGAAAATATACACCGTGATTACGAATACGGAAAATAACTTCTCCGATCGACACTAGTATCGTACCAAGGAAAATATTTTTTCGTGCGAAACTATAGTTACGAACGCGGCCGAAGTGGTGACATCGTTCACTTTCCATTTCCGTCATCTTCCTTCTTCGGGCAATTGTTCCGTTTCGTCCTTGTAATTCCTATCTCGTCTACGCTCTTTTATCGTTCTCTATCCTACCTACCGTACCATCTCGTACTAAAAACGCACATCTACTTCTTTATAAACAATTTATACCTACGTTTCAAAGACATTCTATACCACTCAGCCATTACTAACACGAAAAAATTTAATTGCACTACTGGGAATATAGATGTCCCAACAGTACAATCAGCCGCCATTCATTGAACTAGTGGGAATTAAAAGTCTCACTAGTTCAATCAATTGAACTGTCATTTGTACTACTGGGAATAAACGCAAATAATGATAGGATGTAGTGATTTTGTGTGTGTGTAGTGATTTTGCATCGGTTTTGCTTACCAACCTCATTGATAGTGAATATACCTATTTTTTTTTTTGATGGGATGGACAGGTGACCACACACAAGTGGCGGGAAGACGCTGGATGCAAGCCGCGCGCCATCGGTCTTTTTGGAAATCCATGGGGTTTCTATATCCAGCAGTGGACTTATTATAGCTGAGATGAATATGTACCTATTTACCTATTTTAAAAATCGAAGTTTTAGTAGTTACCAAATCGTGGCTCGCATGCTACCGTTGTCGATTTTTGAGCATACTAGAAATGAGCTTGCTTATTTCTAGATGTAATAGGGCGAATTCTGTGTTTCTAGCAATGCTTTGACACATATGTTACTAAGTAGCAATTACTCAATAATGGCATGCTTTTGTGCTAATAATGAGCATGTGTAACGACGCCTTTATTATGTATAAATTAACAAAAATGAAATTGTGAAAATCAATAATTAATAATATGTATATTTAAACTGAATGTTCAAAACCAATTAGTCTACAAAATACATAGTTTCACTTGTAGTTTAGTCACATAATGGTACAGATAATAGCCGTTAAACTTGTACTAAAGTCGCGAACAAATAAAAATTCACCCTTTGAATGGAGACAAAGGCACAAAGAGCTCTAGGATCACTTTATACTTTTGTTCGCTGGCCTGTTAATAAATTGTTCTATTTGCAGTTGACATAAATATTAATTAAGCGAACAATGGGCAGCCATATCACTGAATAATGAACTCGTCGCCACAACACGCGCACGCGCGAGCGGTTGTCAACCTAGGAAATTAAATGTTGTGGAAGCACCACTTCTGTGTCTGCCTCATAATTATGTCAAATTGTTGCAAGTTTTTTGTAATGATTGCTTCATTCACCAATTTGTTTGAATGTGAGCGACGCTGCGGACCTTGTTGGAGCGCGCTCGGCGCTCGCCTACAGGAAACTTATTTCTCAATATTGAATAACTGTTGTTTGCAAGATCTATTATCTTGCAAACAACAAGTTATATAAAATAAATTACATTTCTTAATAGCTGAAACAAAGCTGAAAGATGTAATCGACATAAATCCAGAAAAATTTACTGGGGAACTGTGATGTTGATAAAGTGATCCGACATGACTGGCTTTTTATTTTGATTTCCTCTCGCACCCTCTTGTGACCCATTTTTCTTATTCCGGAAATGCAGTATGCGAAAAACGAATACTATTGTCAAAAAAGTTTTTTGCGATAAAATATGAAGTATCTCAGAAATCAATAAGGTTTTATCCTTGTACAATATTTATAATAACATGATACGATTGTTTGTAACAAAAACTCGAACGAGTGAACGGAGTGAATCTAACTACGAGACTAAAAGACGCAAAGCTTGGACCGTTTTATGTACATTATAATTTTGGTCTTTTTTATTCTGTAATAGGTTTGCGCTTGTCCACCAACTCACCTTATGTTAAACGACATTGCGGTCTACGATAGAATCCAGAATAAATCAAGGCCTTTTGGAAAGTTCTCTTGTTCGTCATATGTACAACTCTCTGTAGTCGATTCCGATTCGATTAGCGACATCATTAGCATGAACATCTCATTTATCAATGAACGACATAGTTCATTTCTAGATCATAGTATTTTTATATTTTATTTTTTTATTACTTTTGGGGAAATTTACAGCTAGGTTTACATTTTAGTTATTAAGTATAAACAAAAGAAGGCCAATTACAAATTTCCACGGATATTCTAAAATATAAACAATGTGTTGACGTTACATAGAGAACGTTATAAGTGTAAACAATTTAAATATTGAAAAATGCATTACTCAGCATCCGCTTGCAGCACGACGGACGTATTGAACAGGTCAACATCGTGCAGTGCAGCCACTGCATTAAAACTACGACTCGCTCTTAGCAGATAACTATTTTTCCTATAATTAGAATTAACTGTAGGAACAGATACAGTGCATGGTCTTCTAGTTGGATCGGCTGATACCTTCAAACCTATACGCTGCAACAACCCAGGACAATCAACCGAACCATTTGCTATATTTAGTAGATAAACGACATCGGCAATATTTCGTCTCACGGTTAAGGGCAGAATGTGAAATTTGCGACAACGTGTAGCGTAGTCATAAAAATAATTTTTAATTTTGAATTGAAGATGACGTAAAAACCGTTTCTGGATGCGCTCAATACGCGTCGAGTATATGTTATACAGCGGATTCCAAACCTGTGACGCGTATTCGAGACGACTACGTACATAAGCACAATATAAATTTTTTATAGTTTTGATTGATTTAAATTCCGCCGATAAACGCAAGACGAACCCGAGTGCCCGTGATGCGTGATGCGTGATGCCCTGATATACTCACGATACTATTAATATGCTCATTAAACAACAACTTACTATCGAATATTACTCCTAAATCACGAATTGAATTTACTCTTTTTAAATTAGTATTTTTGAGTTTATAAGTGAAGTTAAGTGGCCGTGGCTTACGAGTGAAAGAACATTGGTAACATTTTGATACGTTTAGATCTAATTTATTTAGTAAACAGTAGTTATCAAAACGATCGAGATCTTCTTGTAGGCGCTGTGCACTTTCAAGAGAGTCGACCGGACAGATTATCTTCATATCATCAGCGTATAAAATTATTTTAGAATATATAAAACATGTTGCAATGTCAATTATCATTAAAATAAATAACAATGGTCCCAATAGTGATCCTTGAGGAACGCCTGAAGGGACTTGCATCGGTGATGACATGTACCCATTAAGAGCCACAATTTGACATCGGTTTTGTACGTAAGATGTAAACCACCGATACAAGTTACCACGAATACCTACTGACTTGAGTTTACGTAATAATACAGAATGATCTATTCTGTCGAAACATTTGCAATAATCAGTATAAATGACATCAACTTGCGAAGGTTTTGACATGTACTCTGATAAGAAGTCGCTACAAACGATCAGGTTAGATGTAGTAGACCTACCTCTCAAAAAACCATGTTGCTGAGGACTAAACGTATGCTTCAATGTATATTATGTATTTTGCGGAATTTAGCTACTGTTGTATTTTAACTGTCAATTATAAACACACTTAAATTAGCTGCGGCTAATATTTTTTTCGTTTGACCATTTATGTGTATTCACGTTTATAAAATATTATGTTTTCGTAGCGCTGCATTTTGTGCTACGTATTTAGAATCTCGTAGCCGGGGGCTACGTGCTACGACGCTACATCTAACGACCTACGCGTAGCGATTTAAGCATTTGTGTTAGCCAAATAAATACTAATTTTGCTTATATTTCTCGCGATAAAGCACTGAAAGTTTCCTGCTTTCGGTGAAAAGGAGGTGTTTATTAGCTTTCACATCGTAAAACATAACATACACATAGACATAGACAGAAATTGATTGTGACAAAAAACATACAACACAAAATAAAAATCATAATTATACAAATATATAAAATGTTTTTGTCACAATCCGGTCCCAGCTCAGCATAATGCTAGTTGTAAACAACTAGCGCTGGTTTTCTGCTGGGACCGGTAGGTGACGTCACACACGAGCAAACACAATAAAATTATATTTATAATATATACACAGAATAAGCTTATATAAATTATTCTAAACATAAATATTTGACAATCATTTTCTGTACTGCATAGGTACATAAAGAGAGAGAGAAAAATATCAACGTCAGACAGCTGTCACACCGAGCAACTGACAGTGACGTCCTTACGCAATTAAACTGACATTTGCAACTGAACCTAAACTTAAACACATTATACTTTCTTCTTATTTTTTGTATTGGACCCGCATTAAAGCATTTGCCAGTGTCAAGTATTAGGATTTTTTCAAGTTTCTTGAATAAAACAAGTTGTAAATGTTCTAGTCACAATCTAAGAGTCACGTATACAGTCAATTTATAAGTCGAGTCTTGCTTCAGTAAAGTGGTGGCGACTTTACTAGAAGCTTCTATGGAGTTTTGCCGACAACCTAAAATCACACGTTTTACGGCTTTATTTCACTTGCCCATACTCACGCACTTTATCGAACACTTAATGAATAAAACACCACCATTTTTATAGCATTATTGTTCAAAATAACACAAGTTTAGGAAAATAAAACAAAGCAACAACACGTTAATAAGACGTTCCCGCCAAAACTCCCACATTATACTTACCCACATACATGATGTTTTTAGGCCCCTAGCACATGGCGTATTTTAAACGCGCAGACGACGCGCTGGTAACGCACGTATACACGCTTCAAGCGAGATTTGAACGCAATCTTGTAACCTAAGCACATGGGGTGATCGTGAAACGTGCGTCTACTGCGCTTATACGCGCAGATACAGCGATACAGACGCGCTGTAACTGCGGCGCGGGCGGTGCCATGGCGTGGGTGCGCGCACCTCCTCTACCCCTCCTCCGGCCCTTTGTACGCGCATCAAACGAGTTTCGAAAGCGCTTTACACGCGCGTTTGTATCACGTTTTACCCATGTTCGAATCTATAAAAACGCAAAAATCGGCATCTACGGTGCTGAAACCGCGCGTTCCAGAAACGCACTTCGACTCCGCGTTTAAAATACGCCATGTGCTAGCGGCCTTATCCTACTGCGTAAAAAAGAAGGGTAATGTTTTTCGAGTGTATGTATGTTTGTAAGTATGTATGTATGTTTCTATGTGACAGCCTACAGCTTAAACGGCTTGACCGATTTTGATGTGCGAGGTGTCATTAGATTAGTGTTTGCATAGTGTCATAGGCTATATTATTTTTGTAATAATAATGCATTTGTAAAAGGGCCTCTCAGTGTTGGTTCCGGCCCCATATGCCCTTCAAAGGTCCGGGCTAAACCCGTTTATAGATTTAAATAAAGTTATAATAATAATACCACTCTTGCAAAAATTTTAAACACTAATAAAATTTTCGTGCTCGCTTCGTTCGCTTAATTATTACCTATGTTTTTATTTACTTGGCCCATGCAAACGCTGAGCGTTCGTTAAAAATCATTATTTATTCTTTATTTGTCCATGAAACTAGGTATATGCACATAGATAGGTATACATAGATCTTACATAAGTCAGAGAGCTCTAGCTCTCTCATATTACTATCTAAAATATATATACATATAGCATACGTATAAACTAAATACATACAATGTTGTCTTTAAAAGTAAACAAATAATAAATAGGTAATGTTTGTTTCAGATGATCTGTGGTGGACAGCAGACGGCCGCGGCAACACACACATGCTGACGTTATGGTAACTAAACATATAAATACAAATATTTTACATAACAAATATTTACAAAAATAAAATGTGTAGGTCGTACAAATATATTACGTAAAACAGATTTACTGTGCTACATCTGAACTCTTTTAAAAAATTTGTTCGTGCAGCGCCATCTATGTATTTTCCTTTAAATTAGTAACTTGAAAGTGCTGCTGAGTAAAACGAAGTTAAGGGAGCCAGTTATCCGTGTTGTTTAAGCACCACCCGCTAGATGGCGCCATAGGTAGATAATTCGAAGTTTATAACGTATACTTGGCATTTCAAATGATGTACTTATATTCTTATCTCTATAGATAGATATAGATTGACCGTCTTATGCATGAACGTCCGTGATGGGAATGTCACTGATTAACGCCATATAAATTGAATACAAGGTTTGATAGTTGAATGCCGGATCCACAGATCATAAAACAATAATGATCTGTGGCCGGATCCAACGGAAGACCAGCGCCGGTTGGCAACAACTGTTCCTGGCACCATGCTGAGCTGGAGCCGGCTTGTGGCAAAAACTTTGTTTACTTAAATTTTAAATCGTGTTAATATTTTTTAAGTTTTTTTCACAATAAAAATCTTGTACATGTCTATGTAATACAAGGGCTTATTTTTACTTGAACAATTTAGGTGTTTCTCACGTGTATTTTGAGCCGAAATCTGCGACTATAGTTTCAGCCATATACGGCGTTCTTTTTCTATAGTCGGAGATTTCGGCTCAAAAGTAAACGCGAACCCGTAATTTGTTCAAATACAAATGTGTTGCTGTGTAACAACTACAGATATTAGTTTTCATAATATAAAAGGGGTTATTTCGTCCTAGGGTGCAGTATGGCCGCAGCATACTGGCTCAACTCGCTCGGACGCCTGTCGCTGTCGCTGCTATGTCTCCTAGCTACTACTCTTCAAGTCACAAGCGGTGAGTTCGAATGCATTATATCACCACTAAGCTATTTGTGGATCATCGAACAATAAAACTGAGAAAATAATTACTGCCCCGTTTGAGCCAACTTTGCAACTGAAGAGTTATTTTGCATTGTATAAGAGAATTGCATTGTGTCTGCTTGGGATCTGAGCGTTACTTATCCTACTCTGAATGAGTAGGATAAGTTTATGATACAACGAGCTATATGAGTGTAGTAGTTCAATATATTATTTTTAAATGACCATTTGCACAATACCTACTGTTTGAAAACACATCTATTTTTAACCGACTTCCAAAAGAAGGAGGGTCTCAATCTTGTACGTATGTTCAAATCAACCAATGAAATCAATTCAGTACTTTGATTATTATAACAAAACAATTGAAAAATATCATTCAAGTAAAAAAATTGCGAATTATGAAGTTGGTTTTTCAGTTTTTTATACTATATTTATCAGATATGATAAAGATAGAAACTATAATGGTAAAACAAAGTAATTGTTACAGTAATAACAGTTAAGCAGGTGGTTTAATGTAATGTTATACGATTTAGATACTTAACAGCCTTTTGTTGCACTAGTCTATTTAAGTTCTTTGTTATTACTTTTCTGGTGTGTAAAATAAAGAGTTCATCTATCTATCTAATAGCAATAAAAGCGCTAACATATTATCAAAACAAAAAAGCTTCGTTTTGAAAAAAGCGCTGCATCGGGTGTTAAATTGAAGCTCTCAGCGGTTCATGAGAGCTCGATTATATTAAGTACTCGCAACTCTTCAATACTAAGAGGTATAAATGAGCAGAAAACCTTCAAATAAATATATTGGATGCTTAAAAATTACCTAACGGCAGTTACCTAGTAATTTATGTCATCGGGTGGCTTGGTAGTCAAACTCAAAAAACAAAAACTGATATCATATTTTTCACCGATCACATTGTTCATAACTATGCAATATTGTATCCATCATAGAAAATGGGGCCTTTGCGATACCACATAACATAAGTAGTACCTGTAGACATGTCAATTTACGTTGTTTACTTATCAACATTATTAAACATTTTCATTCTAAATGGAGAACTCTAAAATTGAAAATAATAAGTTCGACGAGAATTTGCTGTTTGTTTATAGAGAACACTGTTCAAGATTGGTTATTGTTATAATGGTAAGGCCGACTGTCGTTTGTGTTTCACTAATATGTGACTATTAGCTGTTTGTTTATAGAGAACACTGTTCAAGATTGGTTATTGTTATAATGGTAAGGCCGACTGTCGTTTGTGTTTCACAAATATGTGACTATTAGCTGTTTGTTTATAGAGAACACTGTTCAAGATTGGTTATTGTTATAATGGTAAGGCCGACTGTCGTTTGTGTTTCACTAATATGTGACTATTAGCTGTTTGTTTATAGAGAACACTGTTCAAGATTGGTTATTGTTATAATGGTAAGGCCGACTGTCGTTTGTGTTTCACTAATATGTGACTATTAGCTGTTTGTTTATAGAGAACACTGTTCAAGATTGGTTATTGTTATAATGGTAAGGCCGACTGTCGTTTGTGTTTCACTAATATGTGACTATTAGCTGTTTGTTTATAGAGAACACTGTTCAAGATTGGTTATTGTTATAATGGTAAGGCCGACTGTCGTTTGTGTTTCACTAATATGTGACTATTTTCTTGTTAATACATTTTAGGTTAAGGTGTAAAAGACAGTTACATATTATATGTATATGTTTGTAAGTAGGACCTCGAATTCTGTGTGTATATGTAACATTTTCACTCGAAATTTAATCATTATTTGTACGTGAAAATGTAGGACGGTTCCATTTCTAAAGGTAACCTCTGTATGCACCACAGTATAGAAAAAGATAAATGATTTATTTTCAACGATATTCACTTCTAAGTAGTTTCAGTTTTATAGTTGTTATTCTGTAGATTGCATACTCCGAGGTACAAACACTCGGTGTAAATGTTAGAAGCCCTTAATGCGAGTCTGTTTGAGTTGACACGAAGTGAGTACGCACTCACCGAGAGGTATTCCCGCGGAACAAAATATTAATGCACACTTAAGTAATTAGCGACATTTCAAGCGATTGTGTGGTGCGTTGGTTTGTTTAGGATGCTCTACTTGTGAGGAACTGAGAAAACATCTCTGAACCTCATTTCACAATATCTGACAAGTTTTTCAGTTTGTATATACGACAGGGATAACAACCATCCTTGGGCTTCAAGTTTAGCTTCTCTTAAGCAGCTACTCGCCATATCCAAATTTCTACAGACCGAGTTGTAGGTGAATATCTGCACATATGGAGGTAATCGGGAAGCAAAAACAGTGTTTATCCTAGGAAGTGGCAGGTTCCATGAGCGATTTCGTCCGGTGGATATTTGTTTAGCTGACAGGTGGGGGCATTTTACAACAGCTCGGACAATAAATAGCTGACGTACTGTCAACACTGACGCTTCCTTATAAAGTTTGTCTGTAGGGTATCGACGTGCTTTCCCCATCATAACCTTTAGAACTGCTCTTTGAGCTCTTTCTGCTTCTTCCATGTGCGTTTTGGCTGCACCGCCCCAGACTCCCACACAATATTGTAAAATGGATTGACATAAAGTTTTATACACTAACATTTTAACGTCGTTATTCGCAGATCTTCTTAGGATTTTCATTATATAAATTAATTGGCGTACTTTCTTTGAGATATAGGTTATATGTGTTTTAAAGGTCAAGTTATGGTCAATCATTATACCTAAGTATTTTGTACATAGTACTCGAGTGATTGACTCACATGAGCAAATGAGGTTCGTGTTATGTGTACTATTCAAAGCCTCGCAGTTACTATTGTGAATATGTAGTTGAGATAGGTCTATACCCGTGGATTGCGTAATATTGAATGCAATGTAATTAGTTTTCTTAACATTTAGTGTCAAAAGATTAGCATCCAGCCATTGTGATAGAACCGACATTCCTTTTTCAGCTTCTCGAGATGCAGAATTCCAATCCCTACCGTGAAAAATTGCAACTGTGTCATCGGCATAACAGATTAAATCAGCATTCGGTAGACCGAGCCTCAGTATAGCGTCCATGTACACAATGAACAGAGTAGGAGCTAAAATACTTCCCTGTGGCACGCCGAAAGCTATGTGCAACTCGTCGCTTTTGTGCTTTCCTATTTTAGTACATTGTCGTCTATTGGAAAGGTAACTCGTAAACCAGTCAAGAGCACTACCTCTGACGCCCAGGCGTTCGAGTTTTCTCAATAGGATTGGGATGGAGACGGTGTCGAACGCCTTTGCCAGGTCGAGGAAGACTCCAATGCATTTATATCCATTGTCAAGATGTTTTGAAACAGTTTCTATCAAAAGCTGGACAGCATCTTCCGTCGACTTTCCAGGGCTGAACCCAAATTGGCGATTGTCTAGTAGCTCATGTTTCTGTAGGAAGTTTACGAGTCTCCTATTGACCACTTTCTCAAGTATTTTAGAAGTCATACTAAGTAATGAGATAGGCCTATAATTGTCCGGGCACGACTTATCTCCATCTTTGTACACCGGAGTAACTACGGCAGTTTTCCAGTAATCCGGAAACACTCCCGAGGTCATGCTGAGGTTGCATATGTGGGTCAAAGGTTCAAGAAGTGCCACTTTTGCATACTTCAGCACAAGAGGTGTTATGCCGTCATCACCCGGTGCACTATCCGGCTTCAGGTCTTGGATGATTCCATTTATTTCACAGGTATCCGTGGGGGCCAGGAAAAAAGAGTTTGATTTGCAGTTATCCATAGAGATCTGTTTGCACAGTGTCTCTTGCGTGGTGTTCAGTTTGTGTAAAATTTTCGAAGCCAGATTAGCCCCTGCATAGGCAAAGTGTTTATTGCAGTCATTCAAGACTTCCCGAGGATTAGTGGTCCCGCTCAGCAGCTCTTGGGAGCTATTCTTGTTAACCTGTAGGTCACAGACATTCCTTATGGCTTTCCATAGTTGTTTTGAATCCCCCCGGTGTTCAGATAGTTGAGCGTTATCATGATCAGATTTGAGTTTATGCAGCAGATTATTACAAAAATTTATGTAACGAGAATATGTTATTTTCAATGTCTCATTTTGGGGGTCTCGTCTCAGTTTTGAGTGTAGATTGTCCCGGTGTCTGATGCATCGAATAAGTCCTGGGGTGATCCAAGGTTTGAGGTTATACTTGGCTCGACTAACCTTACATTTATTCGTATGCTTAGTGATGCAGTCAGTTACAATTTCACTAAAGACAAGGACTGCTTTATCAACATTGTCAGCGTTCAGTACCGGCTGCCAATTTACATTCTTGAGTTCCGAGGAGACCTCATGAAAGTTGGTTCTGGTTATGACTCTTTTTTTACTTCTAGCCTTTTTCATGTTGGTCGTTACCCCTATAATCAATAGATCATGGTCAGTTAGTGAACATTCACATATTATACCCAATGTTTTATATTTGGTTTTAACAAAAGCATGGTCAAGACATGTCTTTGTTTGCTTCCTAGTTGCCTGCGTTATGGCCGGGAGGAAACCTTGCTCTGCCATGATACATTGATATTCCTCGTTACCACTACTCGGGCGTTCTTCTAACAGGTTTATATTAATGTCCCCTGTAACAAGAACGGTGGCCTGGCGTTTGGTACTATGCAAAATGTTTTCAAGAGAGTCATTAAACTTTTTCAGATCTTTTACTGCAGGAGATCTATATATGCCTACAATTTTTAAACAGTCCGCAACGCTGACAACAAGACAGTTCGCGTCCTCAAAAGCCGGTTCTTGAACCAACACTGACCAGCTGTCTTTAATGTATATGACAATCCCCCCAGCTTTGTTTATGATTTTTTTTGTGTAGTAAGAGCTGTACCCAGGTAATTGTGGAATGTGAGGATGCTCCTGAAGCCAACATTCCAAAAAGACCAATGCATCAAACTCGCTTTCAAGTCGTTTTAAGATCGGTAGCAGTTTTACAAAGTTCTGGCTTATACTTCTGATATTAAAAGACAATACCTTAAAGTCGTATGATACAATCATCTCTTTGCATAATTCAGGTGTGCATTTCATTAATTTTTCTTTCTGCAGCAAGATACTATAGATCTCTATTTAATTTCAACTCGATACCTTCACGCGTTCCCGAGATAAAGGTCTTGACACCCGGACAGACGGACAGACAGACAGACGGACAGACGGACAACAAAGTGATCCTATAAGGGTTTTTTCTTTTGAGGTACGGAACCCTAAAAACGGAACTCTTATAGGATTACTTTGTTGTCCGTCTGTCTGTCTGCCTGCCCGTCCGTCCGGGTGGCAAAACCTGTATCTCGGGAACGCGTGAAGATATCGAGTTGAATTTAAACGCAATACAAACGCAAATCATGTACTAAGCAAATCCATAGTCTCTTGCTGCAGAAAGAAAAATCAAACTTCTCAGTTTCCGTAAAATAAAGTTACAGCCGAATATGTCGTAAAAACGCACATTTCGACACTCGCAAGGGAATCAAAACTTATGGGGTACTTCCCTAGAACTATGAAAATTGGCAAGATGCATTGTGTTATAGTACACATATAGGAAAAAATCCGAAAACTGGATATTTTTAATTTAATCACAAAAAATAGTGTCTTTATGCAAGGAATGACGGTTCAAATTTTAAAGTGAATTAACCGTAAAATATGGGGTATCATATAAATAAATACACACAACACCATTTAGCCCAAACTAAGCAAAGCTATGGAACTAGATGGCTGATAGAATACATATATATTTTATTTTTTTGTTGTAAACATATACATATGATACATAGAAACACCCAGACACAGAACAAACATCCATGTTAATCACACAAATGTTTGCCCTGGGTGGGGATCGAACCCACAACTTACGGCACAGCAGGCAGACATACTACCAACTGAGCCACAAGGCTAGTCAAGAGCTACTTTAGCACAAGCTACATACTAGTTTGTACGGAACCCTCGGTGGGCGAATCGGACTTTCACTTGTCCGGTTTTAAAAAAAAATAATTATCATGTGATCTTAAATTAATTGTCAACAATTACATAGTTACTATATAATTACATAGTTACTATACAATTACATAGTTACTATACAATTACATAGTTACTATACAATGGAAAAGAGTGAAGTGTAATAAATAATAAAGCGAATAATGGACGGTTTCAATTTACAAACATACTTGTGTATGTTTGTAAATTGAAACCGTCAATTATTCGCCTTAGTTATTCAGTCTTATCCAAACGGCATATATTATTAATATTAACGTACTATTAAGGGGTGCCTACATCTTACCTACACTGACATATCTTTACCTATCATGTTTTCCTTCAACCGAACCCTATCCCCAGGAAGTCCGCTCTGCTCTCGCCTTTTGATCGCTTTCACATCACTTTCCATATGTCTGCTTTCCTGTTTCACATTCACAACGTCTCGATATAGGAACACCTACCTACAAACGACTTTCTTTAAAGGTGGCAAAATGACGGAACCTACAATTTATCTATCAGCTTCGTTAAGGAAAAATGTTGCTGGCGCCTTTACTCCTTTTTACTCATAACTAGGTATAAGGGTATAGACATCCTCCATACTACGTCCTGAGATGTGCTTCCATCTCTTTCTAGCCGGGGAAGGAGACGCCATCCGTCCTTTTTCATCGTGGTGAAGCGATCAATAAGGGGACAGATCTGAGATATCGGCTGGATTAAGAGAGGCTAATGATGCTTTATGGGTGCATAAAGAGTGTTAACATCATCTCGATACATGATACAGGTCCTTAGGTACAGATTTGTAGACTTTCATAAGGAGCACGGTTTATTGTGTATTTTTATCGACTGCCAAGAATAGAAGAAGAGAAGAAGGGTAATGTTATTATAGGACACGCGCCGGGGATCCTTAAATAACTATATACTAAACGTTCGATACATTTCACTGCAAGATGATATAAGATTGTTTACATTTAGAGGTACGTAAGCTACAATTTGTAATTATTTAACTTGTTATTAAGTCAATATTTGTTAGTTAGTAAACTACAAAAATAGATCAGTCGTTGTACATTAATATCTCTTAAACATTTTCAAGCCTATTGTCACTTAATAAATAAAATTAAAAAAAAGAAAATCCCTTAAAACTGTTTTTCACGCATTTACAGTTATCTGAATAACTTTTCCCCAAAATGTGACCCGGGTCGGGTTGTACTTGTAACGCACGTGAAAGATAACGTGAACTCGGCCCAATCATCCTCAGTGAGTGATCCGCTAAAAATAGAATAGAATATAATTCATTGCTTATAACTGTGTACAGCTAACGTTAAGTATTTCTCACTTATTGCCAGAATTGAGTATAGCTGATCAATTAACTTTCATATAAAACGGATATTGTTTTAATGTTCAAATGTAAATTTTATTGCCAAATAGACTTCTGAAGTAGGTAGCACAGAATTCGTGGCCTTATTTACATAGGGAGGTAAGTTCTTGGGTGTATTAAACAAACTTTATATATTCTGTCATTTGGCCAGCAACACTCCTACTATGATCATCATCTTTGTTTCTTTGAGTGTTGTCTATGATCTATTGTATCTATGTACGCCATTAGCCTAATTAAACGTCTAAGCTGAAACTGGGACGTTTTGGGAACTGTGATACCTAATTCAAACGACTAGTAGTGTCGAATAGCTCTTGTGGAAAGGTATAAAAAATGAAAAAAGTCTAACATTTTTATGAAATGTCATAAAAGAGAGACATCATATACAATCAAATTAAATAAAGGTACTGTCAGCGTGGGTAACTTTACACACACTTTTAAATCAAGAATCTTTAAACCAGGCTATGTCCAAAGTTTAACGCAAAGTCAAAGTTACCCACATTGACAGTAGCCATTTTTATTTTTCATTAAAATCAAATCCCATATAATGACTAAATTATGATTGTTAATAGTTTTATTAAATAAGGCGATGACCAAACAATCGGAATGACACAATATGCCAAGGGAGTGTTCAACATTCAGGGAGTCAGGGAGAGAGCCAGCCTTGTGCATCTGTTGGCTAAGAAGACAAGGAAAAGAAGCACGTTAACTGACGTTAAGGGCTTACTGACCTCCTGAGGATCATTAATGTAGCCTTAATACGCACGTACATGCACTGTGTTATACTCCATTGTTGCGTGCAACCACTTTTATATTTTTGGGGATTTTAAAAGACAGAAAACGACGTAATCGAAGTACACTCATTACATTTCCTCCATCAGTCGTTTATTTAGAATTATTAGTCGCTACTCCACAAATGTCCCGATTCCCTGGGCACGTGCAACCCCGAGCAGATCCTAAGGTATTACGCCACCAAATTGATATAAATGGACGATTAATTTCACTCGACTAAGCTGGAAAATTACAATTAGGTACCCCGCGAGACCAGGTGGGATGGAATTTTCCTGTTTCTTACCTATTACTACCTCGCACGCAGGGGGGATGTTCATTCGGAACACCCCTCAGGGTCGGTGGATTTGTTAATGTTTTGATTGATGCGATAATCTCTGTGTGACTTCGTATATTAAAATTGATTTAATCTGGAACGGGTCGAAACCATAATTTCTGCGAAGCTTATATTCCAGGTTTCCAGGTAATGTGTGGTATCAAATTATCGACCGGGGCATTTACCAGGGGAACAGCATGTTTTACTACAAGATTTTATTCCAATATATCAACGTGGGTCCAGGGTATGTAGGATTGTATACCCAGCCATCTCTACAACGTAGGTCCAGCGTATGTAGGATTGTATACCCAGCCATCTCTACAACGTGGGTCCAGCGTTTGTAGGATTGTATACCCAGCCATCTCTACAACAATTTAAAGCTGTTTTCAACTTGTTCCGCCTGCAGCCAGTTGAACCTCAGTTGTTACAAAACGAGGTATTGGTAAGAACTATTGCTTTCATTTTGTATAATATTTTAATATTAATTCATTTATTAAGGTCATTTTATTTATTTAACCTAATTACAGTTTTAAGACAATTCAATAAGAAAACTTACCTTTTCTGGAATCGTTCGTCAAGTGTAGTCACAAACAGCCTAAATTGACATGATAAAGTGCAGTTACCGGATATATGAAACATACCGTTCATTTAGCTAACCTTTAGAAGGTTGATTGTATAAAAGGTGGTATGTTTCATAAATCTGCCAATTACATTTTCTCCAGAGAATTTAAAACAGCTAATTATTTTCTAGTTTTTCTCGAAAAGTGAGAAACTAGAAAACCCGCGAACGTGATTAGGTATATGAAACTTCTGTAAGCAGAACGTGTTCCTCTTAAATCTTTATAACGCGAGCTCCGTACTAATACAACGAGAACCCAACGTCAGACGCGACACAGTCACGAGACGCCCGCGCCCGTGTCTACACGATTTAAATGTAAAATATGAAACCCACGCGCGTTCCAGCGGGATAAATCCGACTGACCTACCCACACCTTTACACATTTTCGCGCAGAACCATTATAATCTCGACCTTACAAATACGTTCATAAAGTTGATTTAACACGATAGTTTACCTGTACCTCTTCAAAAACGTAGATTTGAACCTAATTTGAGCAGTATTCTTAAGCGGTTAAAGTGCAAATGTACCGGTCTGAGGGTATATTACAGTTAGAACCTTACTGGGCTAGGAAATATATTCAGTTCCGAGAGTCTTGATTTTAGACTTGAGTCATGTTAATATCCTGGAATTAAAGGTTGGCAATCTTTTTCACATAGTAACTAGCTGCATCGGAACTACACATGTTTTACTTTCCCGACTTCGAACAGGTTCTTTCAATGAACAATACAAGTGGCATTATTAACTATAAAAACACAATAAAAAATCTTCACAGAGTCATATACTTACTTAAAAAGCAGATTACCCCAGAGAGATGAAGTTCTAAAGATAACCTAAATGCTCAAATATATTACTGGTTGTAACGTCCTCACCATGCTGGCAGCATTATCACGTTGAATATCATCGCTTTTGCGTTGGATCAGATACGCACCAGCATTTTGGTCTCGCGTCGCGTCAAATAAGCGCTCAGATAAGTTTTGGATATTAGCCAGCCCCACGGATGCAAACGCCTCAAATATGTAACATTTTATGTTGCTCAGCCGTATTGGCTGCAGTGCTAGCCATACTCCGTGTCTCAGGAAGATGAGATGGCGCCAAAGTAGTTGAAAGTAGCAACTCACGTAGCATCCCATACGAGGAACCGTTCCAACTTTCATGGCACAAGCGTCATTCCGTCAGATCTTTTGTCACGCACAAGACGGCTCGGTTCGAGCACAGCTCCAATATTGACGCACAAGACGGCTCGGTTCGAGCACAGCTCCAACATTGACGCACAAGACGGCTCGGTTCGAGCACAGCTCCAACATTGACGCACAAGACGGCTCGGTTCGAGCACAGCTCCAACATTGACGTACAAGACGGCTCGGTTCGAGCACAGCTCCAACATTGACGCACAAGACGGCTCGGTTCGAGCACAGCTCCAACATTGACGCACAAGACGGCTCGGTTCGAGCACAACTCCAACATTGACGCACAAGACGACTCGGTTCGAGCACAGCTCCAACATTGACGCACAAGACGGCTCGGTTCGAGCACAGCTCCAACATTGACGCACAAGACGGCTCGGTTCGAGCACAACTCCAACATTGAAGCACAAGACGGCTCGGTTCGAGCACAGCTCCAACATTGACGCACAAGACGGCTCGGTTCGAGCACAGCTCCAACATTGACGCTGACAAAAGCTCGGCGAATTTACGAATTAAACCAATTAGACGAAACTCGTCTATCAGGTTTTGCAATTTTTTATACTAACTGATTCGATCTTGGTATTGATGTTTATACTAACTGATTCACTCTCGGTATTGATGTTTATATTCTAAGTTTAAAACACAAATATAAATCGAGATTCATTCATAATCGACTGGTTGTATCTCGTATAGATGGGCGCGGAGGTCTCCGACGTTGGCTCAATCTGTATTCGGGTAAGGTTTAGCTCAGTTTATTAGATACGGCCGCCGATCACCATGCGGCGCGGCGTCAGCCTGCTTTCATGCTGATCACAGTTTTATAAGCTTTTACTCCAATTAATGCGGTATTTGATCGGGTGGACAAAGTCTTAAAATGAGAAATGGGTGGTAATGTGTTGATTTTCTGTTTGCCCTGTAATGGAATAAGGAACGTAGAATGAAGACGTGGAGCTCTTACCCATTTTTGTATGGTTACTAACTCTGAAATAAATACTTATCTCGAAGACGGACAGCTTATAATTCGAAAAAAATATATTTTAATACTTGATTGAATCAATTTATGTGAATGATGGCAAAATTATATTAGAAAAAACGGTGTTAACGATATAGAGCAACATCTTTAAGGTAAAGGAAGGGTGGCGCCGCTGCGCGCTGTCTCGCTCACCCGAACCACCATTTTATTAGATATAAAGTTTTTGAAATTACTTTTTTTGTAAATATTCTTTCTTTAGCTTCATAAGAACACTATTACAATGTATTAACAATAGCTGTTACTTTTATATCTTTAGCTTCATAAGAACACTATTACAATGTATTAACAATAGCTGTTACTTTTATATCTTTTATTTTGACCGAAATAAACGTGTGAACGACAAAATTTCTACGTTTATACGTTTATTTCGGTTGTAATATCAAATGTTGATAATACATTGTAATAGTGTTCATGTGATGCTAAACAAATCATTTTTGTCAAATGTAATTTAAATAATTATATATCTAAAAAAAGTGCCGCGTGCGAGCGAGTCTGCGACGCCACTCTACGCTTTGCCTTAAAAATAGATATTTCTTTTTTCCATGATGCCAATATTTTCTTTGCTCTTTTGCTCTTTCGGTCGCTTAAAAGATACAGTCAAATTTAGATCCCCTCTTAAAGTAGGTTGATAATAATCAGCGGTTCATTGTCGTCCGCTCCCCCAGGTCCCCCGCACTCCTCACTCTGAGATCCATCATTAACTTCACACCGTCCATTCATCACGCACAAACGAAGACGGACGGCATAACTCTATACAACTTTCTCACAATATATTTTTGTTCTACTTACTTTAAAAAGTGTAAAGATAGTTATGTAAAATAATTATTGCGATAAAGTACTGGGTGTCAGTTTGATTTGAAGAGAAATATTTATTTATAGAAGCGAACTAACGTTATACCTATATTAATCTATGGTATGTATGGTATATTAGATAGTATATGGATAATAAACTGTAGTCAACAATCCTAATAGCTTAAAATAGTGGTTAGTGCAAACAATACGACGAATGTTCTAAGTTCTTAAAGCCTTGATGACACTGGGCTAGTTTACAAGCTACAAGCCACCAAGTTCGCGAGCAGCTTATAAACTCGCTCCGTGTCGTTGAGCTTTTTTACAATCTGCTTTTGAGTATCCGATTGTAAAAAAGCTGCTTGTAAAATAGAAAGCCGGGCTAATTTACTCGCCATTCACTGTCGTGTTGGCCTGTAAGCTAGTTAACCAGCTGTGTGTCATCATTGCTGCTAGTGAACTAGTTGCGAGCATCTTTGCGTTTTGGCAGTTTAAGCTTAAATGTCAATGGAAGTAGTTCACGCGGGAGTAGTTCTTTTAGCTTATGTTATCAAGAAGGATTTACAACGAAAACGAAAGAAAAACTTGAAACAGAAAAGAAAAAAAAATCTTTCATATTCCATAAAATAGGGTACTGCTTTAAGATGTTGAGAAACTCTATTATATCAGGCGTGTTCCAAACTAATTCATTTTTCAGCTTAAAAAAATAAACGAAAAACGCAGACAGCACGCCATGCAAAACAACACGTGATTCCAACTCGCTAGCTAGTTCGCTACTGAGCGAGTGTTGTGTCATCGACACTCGCTTACTCGCTCACTCACTAGCTAGTTCGCTACTGAGCGAGTGTTGTGTCATCGACACTCGCTTACTTGCTCACTCGCTACCTTTTAAACTCACCGACTGGCAGTTCGTAAACTAGCCCAGTGTCATCGAGCCTAAAGACAAACCATATATTGCGACAAAGTGGATATACATTCATTTATTCAGTTTTATTTAGCTTAACAACAAACTAAATTCATTATTTTTGTTATAAAATTTAGCTAATATTTTATAGCTTTTTTCAAGTTCCTTCTTTTGTGAGAAAAACTATAATTTAGCTAATACCTTTAAACTTCCTAGTCTAAGCCTAAGTCTGCCTACAAACTGCTATGCAGTTTGGCAGAATTGTGTCATTGTTTTTTATGATGTAATTGGAGAACAAATTAAAAAAAACCGGACAAGTGCGAGTCAGACTCGCCCACCAAGGGTTCCGTACAAACTAGTAGATAAAAGGGGGAAATCATATCCTTCGTAGGTAGATTAGAGGACGATAAATTGATCTTGCTAGGTTTAATTTTTAGTGAACCCGGGCTTGCTCGTATTTTCAGCCATAAAAACCATTTGGAGCTCGGTCGCCCAGGTACTAAATAGTATTAAAGGAGATATTATTTTTCAGCGTAAAAAGTAGCCTATGTGTTAATACAGGGTGTCAGCTACATCCATACAAAATTTCATCAAAATCGGTTTAGAAGAAGTAACAAACAATAATTATGGATTATATATATGGATTATAATATTAATTATTATTAATGGATAATTTATAATTTGAGAATTGGAGCTAAATATAATTATGAAAATCCACAAAATCATACTTAGGGCGCATTTTAATCACTGTAATAACAATTACAAAGTCAGAGATGATTTAAAAAGTTGACGATTTTTAAAAACTTGCCCGGGTAGTAAACCATGTTTATCTTAAACACCGGTGTTCTCCAAAAATATTCCACAATCAACAAGCATATCTTGCTGTTCAAATACAGATATTGCTGACTGTCTCTGTGACGCCACAGTTGCCTACTAACACAATAGGATTTCCGGTGTGCGGCCGCGCGGCCTATACGGACTGTTGATACAACTGCGTGGGTCCAACAGGACCGAACGACGACACTGCGATGTTGAGGAAAATTGTAACAAAATGTTGTTACTGTATAAGTGTATACGTTGCATGCCCTTATCAGAGCTAACAATAAACAAAGGACCGCAGATAGCCAGCTACTTTCATGTTGTTTGTATTAAATACGGAGCACACTCATTATCGTGTTGAAACAAGGCGGCGTCGTTTTGTGGCTGATGTGACAAAAACTTGACGAAACGCTTGAGTTCTTCTTTTATTGTGCATACCATTAAGTTGCGAAATAGGTAAGCATCTCGAATGCGTCTTCTTTAATGATATAGTCTGGGAGCTGAGTGTCTTTAAATCACGAGTAGTTCGATTTCTTTCAGGCGAGCGCAACCCATCGCAGAGATAGCGTTCAAGTGCAAACCTGCCTATATAAACTAAATTTTATTTAGAAAATAGTTGTGATGTTGTCATTTCGAGATTTCCTAGGTTCACGTTCGCTGTGATCGATCATTTCAGTGATGCGTTTAATTCCATTTCAGTTGCTGCATATAAATGTCATATGTAACTGTATAACTGCAGTCGGCAGTCAACGTGTTATCAAACGAAGCAACTTACGAATTAATCAAAGCTTCCAATTCGAAGTTTCGTACACACGTGTACGTTATTTTATAATGTTTGCAAAGTACGGAGAAAATGTGCTAATTCTTGATGATCAAGAAAGAAGGAATAGATGGGAGGTTGTTGGTCTTTAGGGTGCTACGTGGATTTAACAGTGATGCAAAACGTTATTACCAGGTAGGTACTACTGCCAATAGATTCTATAGCGACAGTATGCTAAAGGCGTACAACCTCTTTAGGAGGTTCCAGGCAGCAGTACCCCAGAGAAGTGAGTGGGATAGTGGAGGTCTCGACACGGTACTTCCTGGGGATTTTGTTTGTTTCACTGATGGATCCAAGAAGGATGGATAGACTGGGGCCGGATTCTGTGGTGGCGTCCCTAAGATGGGAGCTTATGCCCACATGGGATGCCATGTCACTGTGTTTCAGGCAGAAATCTTTGCCATCCTAGGCTGTCCATATAAGAGCATGGAAAGAGCCTACTCAAAGAAAACTATACATATATACTCCGACAGCCAGGCAGCTCTAAAGACTCTAGTTGCGGATGAAGTTAACTCCAAGCTGGTGCAGGAGTGTGTGCAGGTGCTAAATTGCCTGGGTGAGACCAACAAGGTCACACTAGGCTGGGTACCTGGACACCGTGGCATCAGGGGCAATGAAGCTGCTGATGAGTTGGCAAGATGTGGGTCGGAAGGTGCCTTGTTGGGACCAGAGCCCGCTTGTAGCATCTCCGACTCCACAATAAGGAGTAGCATCAAATCATGGAGGAAAAAACAGTGCTTAGCACTGTGGAGTGCTTAACACCCGGGAATGGTTCACTCCAAAGCGCTTCTCAGAGGATTCAGCAAAAAGTTCTCTGAGGAGGCGCTTCTTTTAAGCAAGGGCCAAATAAGGGTTCTTGTTCGCACCCTAACGGGACATTGTAAAATGAATAAACACCTGCACAGAATGGGGCTGGGTGAGAACCCTGAGTGTAGGATTTGCCTCGAAGAGGATGAAACACCCGTTCATGTCCTCTGCGAGTGTGTGGCGCTCCACCACCAGAGGAGCCAGCTCCTGGGAGGACCTATCCTCTACCCTGAGGATGTGAAGGCCTCCGCCCCAAAGTCCCTAGTGAGATTTATTTCACATCTGGGATTGGGAGAGGTGCTGTAACCCTTAGGAGGGAAGTTACAATAGATCCGTCACTGACGATGACACCCTACCGTATGTACAAAATAAATGTTCTTAAAAAATACTAGTTTAGTCAACAGTTTACACACTGCGCGCGTGCAACATTAACTTTTTATTGTACTATATAATTACCTACTATGGCGCCTGTCTCTAGCCTATTTCTGTAAGCCTTAAATCTTGGTCAAAAAGCATGGCTTGGTCGTTTCATGGAACTATTACATTATTATCACAATTATACAACATAACACAATTATAAATATTTTGTCAGTGAAAGTGGCATGACAATGCGAGACATGGCAACCAATTTTATTTGAAATGTTTTTGGTGGGATGCTATTTTCTTTAAAAATGTTGCGCACAGAATCTCTATTTTGTAGTTAGTATATGGTTCTGATGCATGTTTTTTTGTAATAGGAATGTGGATTTTACATTTACAGAATTTCCCCAGAACCTAATTCCCCGTAGGTCAAATAAGGGTAAACATACCATAATATGCACTTTCTGCTGTATTTTTATCAACAATGCTACTAAGCATAAATAAAGCGTAACTATAATTTGCTAGTTCAATATTAATTTCAGTTATGTGATTTTTTAGTTTAGGTGACTATCTAAAGTTACACCTAAGAATTTGGCTTCAGTTATTTAATTTAAATTCACGTTTTTAGGGTTCCGTACCTCAAAAGAAAAAAACGGAACCCTTATAGGATCACTTGGTTGTCTGTCTGTCCGTCTGTCCGGGCGTCAAAACCTTTATCTCGGGAATACGTGAAGGTATCGAGTTGAAATTAAAACCATATACGCAAATCCATAGTATCTTGCTGCAGAAAGAAAAATAACATTTCCCAGTTTTCGTGAAAAAAAAATTATAGCCGAAAATGTCGTAAAAAACGCACATTTCGACACTCACAAGGGAATCAAAACCTGTGGGGTACTTCCCGTTGACCTAGAACTATGAAATTTGGCAAGAAGCATTGTGTTAGAGTACACATATAGGGAAAAATCCGAAAACTGGACATTTTTACCCGACTGCGAAAGAAGGAGGGTTATGTTTTTCGAGTGTATGTATGTATGTATGTATATTTCTTTGGCACGCCCTAGAGCCTAAACAGTTTGTCGTATTTTTATGTGAGTGGTGTCAATAGATTTGTCTTAGTCGTGAAAATGACACTGAGTACATCAAAATAAAAATAAAAACAAAATTAAGGATTTTTGGCGACAAAAAGTAATCCAAAAAAAATTTAATGTTTTCAAAATACATCAAGTGTGGTATCAAAATGAAGAATTTTTAACGGTGATTACGAATATATACATAACTTATATGTTTTATTGGAGTTTGGAATAGAAAATGCTAATAAATCACATCACACTTCACACTAATAATATAAATGCGTAGATTGTGTTAGTTTGTTACTTCTTCACGGTAAAACGGCTTGACGGGTTTGGCTGAAATTTGGCACACAGGTAGTTTATAATCTGGATTAACCCATAAAATACTTTTTATCCCGGTATTAGTTTTTTAATAAGCAAGTGGTTTTACTAGAATTATTCTTAAGAATGCGCATTTATAAACTTTTACAACAATTTTACGCATACTTTTTCACAAAAAAACGTACACTTAACAGCATATCAAGCGTAATGTTTTTCTTTTAACATAGATACTTGTTAATTTAATCACAAAAAATTGTGTCTCTATGCAAAAATTGTGTCTCTATGTAAAAAAAAGTTACAGCCGAATATGTCGTAAAAAACGCACATTTCGACACTCACAGAGGAATCAAAACTTAGGGGTACTTCCCGTTGACCTAGAACTCTGAAATTTGGCAAAAAGCATTGTGTTAGAGTACACATATAGGAAAAAATCCGAAAACTGGACATTTTTAATTTAATCACAAAAAAATAGTGTCTCTATGCAAGGAATGAGGGCCCAAATTTTAAAGTAAATTAACCGTATCATGTGGGGTATCATATGAAAGAGCCTCATTAGCATAAGCTAAAACAGGTTTTTAACACATTCTGCAGACCCTTAACTTCAGCTGGGAACCAAATCTTTTAGGCGAATTTTGATTAAGTACAGAGTGGCTGCGCAAAGCAACGTTGACTGCCTCAAACGCCGGCTTACTGACTACTACAAAATGAACGGGACGCCTGCTCGTATCCGAGTGGTGAGCAAGGAATGTGTTAAATATTTTTACAATGTATATTTTTCGGTTTATGAAGGAAAATATAAAAAAATATATGATTTCCCCCTTTTATTTAGTTTGTACGGAACCCTCGGTGGGCGAGTCTGACTCGCACTTGTCCGGTTTTTTTGTTTACTATATTTAGCAAAATTGGTTGCGTTTTATAATTGTGAAATTGCATGAGTTAAGTTTTTTGTATATTTACTGTTAGATTTATAGATTCTATCCAGTTTACTATTGTTTTGACGGTATTTTTAACTTCGCTTTCGAGCTTTGTTTTGCTTAGTTTTTGTTGTTGAATAAAGATTGTTGCATCGTCTACAAACATGATGCATAGGTGTTTAGTGACAAGTCGTGGTAGTTCGTTTATATATATTAAAAAAGCTAAAGGCCTGAGGAAGAATACTTCCCTGAGGAACTCCTACCTGTTATTTCATTAAAGTCTGATTGGATTTGTTCGATTGTTTTGGTGGATTTATTAAAGAAATTTATAGCGGTTACTTGACACTTGTTTGTTAGGTAGCTTTTGATGAGCGATAATGCAGTTCCCCTTATAACTACAGCTTCCAGTTTATTCAAAAAAGTATGTTGAAGTCTGCTGTTTAAGTTTTTTAAACTATAATAATTTTGAGTAATAATTTCATCTTCTTTTTTTCAGCCTTACCTAACATATTGTTTCGCATAATATTACGAATAGGGACAACAACTTACAACAGCGTGAAATATTCGTATAGGGCCAGTTTACGCCTAATGTGTCGCTAATCTTGACTTATCTTGACTTCTTGGTTGAATGGCTTCAGCAACAAATGTCACAAATGTGTCAGTGTCCGTTTCGTGAGCTCCGTCGACACATCGGTTGCATAATAACATTGACATTTTGTATGACACCGAGTTTCGTGTGCGCAACGATTACTGAAATAACAGGAGTAAACTGGATTCGACACAATATTTAAATCATAACAATTTTGTTACCCGTGGCTCCATTAAACAGTATAATATAAAGATCCCTGGCGGAGTTAGTTCCCGTGAGACGCACGCATGCGTCGGTTCTTGTTAAATGAAACCTTACTTCTAAAGTGGGGATTGCCCGGGATTATACTTGAACGGGTATTTAATCCGGGACAGAACCGCGCTGCGAGTCCGCCGCGCCACCTTCCTCATGTAAACTGCACCATGTACCTAACGATGAAAAACTGAACCTTAAATATTTGTAAATTGAGACTCACCATCTTGCTTGCTTGTAAGCAAAAATTAGGGCTTATGCTAGACAAGGACAAGTGCGAGTCAGACTCGCCCACCGAACCGTTTCCATACAAACTAGTAGATAAAAGGGGAAAATTATATATTATTTTATATTTTCCTTTATAAATCGAAAAATATACATCGTTAAAATAATTAAAAACCTGTTTTAGCTTACGCTAATGAAGCTCTTTCATATTATGATACCCCACATGATACGGTTAATTCACTTTAAAATGTGGACCCTCATTCCTTGCATAAAGACAATAGTTTTTTGTGATTTACTTAATGTCCAGTTTTCGGATTTTTTCCTATATGTGTACTATAACACAATGCTTCTTACCAAATTTCATAGTTCTAGGTCAACGGGAAGTACCCCATAGGTTTTGATTCCCTTATGAGTGCCGAAATGTGATTTTTTTACGACATATTCGGCTGTAACTTTTTTTACGAAAACTGAGAAATTTGATTTTTCTTTCTGCAGCAAGAGACTATGGATCTGCGTATATGGATTTAATTTTAACTCGATACCTTCACGCATTCCCGAGATACAGGTCTTGACAGACAGACGGACAAACGGACAACAAAGTGATCCTATAACGGTTCCATTTTTTTTTCCTTTTGAGGTACGTCCTAAAACAGGTTTTTAATTATTTTTATGATGTATATTTTTCGATTTAAGAAGGAAAATATAAAAAATATATAATGTTTCTCTTTTATCTACTAGTTTGTACGGAACCCTCGGTGGGCGAGTCTGACTCGCACTTGTTAATAGTATTTACACGTTTTATTTGAAACTAAAAATGGTATTCACAAAACTTCACTGGGTAAGTTCGTTTAATTTTCAAACACACTTACTCACTACTATTGAACACCCCTAATGTTTCAAGATGTGACCCATCTAGAATATCGTACAATAGTAAGGAATGTCCAGATAGGTCAATATAGGGTACCAAAAACTAATACCAATCACGAGTGGGAGAAGTAGAGGGGGGTGAAAGGATGCAGTTACGTTTTCTCTCAAAAAATATTATACCTGTTGTCCAACGAGATATGGTTCACGTAACAATTATTAAAATATGGCCGTTTTTAGGGTTCCGTACCTAAAGGGTAAAAAGGGACCCTATTACTGAGACTTCGCTGTCTGTCCGTCCATCTGTCACCAAGCTGTATCTAATGAACCATGATAATTAGACAGTTGAAATTTTCACAGATGATGTGTTTCTGTTGCCGCTCTAACAAGAAATACTAAAAAACAGAATAAAATAAATATTTAAGGGGGCTCCCATATAACAAACGTGATTTTTTTGCTCGATATTGATAACGGTTACAGGTAGACGTAAATTATAAGAAAATTAATATTTAAGGGGGACTCCCATACAACAGACATATTTTTTTGCCGTTTTTGTAGATAATGGTACGGAACCCTTCGTGCGCGAGTCCATCTCGCACTTGGCTTGACTTTTGAGGTTTATATTGATGATGGTGATGGTGAACTGAAACTGGTGAAAATTCCGTTAAAGCTATACTCCCATACAAATGAAATGCATGATTGAAGCAATTTTAACGTGGTTTATTACGAAATAAACCAAGCTGAGATCAAACAACTCTACGTTTTTTAAGATGTAGGTTACTTAAACTATCTCATGGTGTAGCTTTCATCGTGGTAGGTAGTCATTTAAAATAGCTATCACAGAACAAAACTAAACAAAATCACAAAAAAATCGGCTCCCATTCTTAACAAAACGTATAATGTGGTTAATTTGGAACTTTTATTTTAGTTCATAATTTTCCGATCCTAAAATTTGACTCATAAAAAGGTCAGTTTGAGGGTGACATCCCTATTGATTTTGATTATTCTCAATAGAAATTATTGAATATGTTATGTAACTATTTATTGCATCATGTACCAACCTCATTTTAACTTTGTTTTGTCATGAATCAGTTTTTACGTTCAAACATAAAACTTGGCCGATTAAGGTAAGCTCCAGGTTTAGGGCCGGCAACCAAATTTATTTAACACTAGTACAAGTAGGACTTTCGAATGGTATAAGTCACATCTTGTTACTCGATGAGGTGATTGGTATTATTTTTTGGCACCCTAAAATTAGGCCGATTCACGAAAGCTCCAGGGTTAGGCGAGGCAACCAATTTTTTTTGGCACTTCTCGATAGGTTCTTTCGAATGTACTATGTCCCAACTTGTTACCCGATGAGGTGTTGGGCACCCCAAAAAGTGGTCACATTTTTGCTAACTGTACAAAACCCTCCAGGTTTAGCCGAGGCAACCAAATACATTTAGAGACACCTCGATAAGGTGCGTCATCCTAGATAGGTCACATCTTGTTACCCGATGAGGTGGGTAGACATACGGCGCGCTCTTAGTCTATATTGTAACGCCTAATTTTTACGTTATAAAGTATGATCCTTTCACATAATATGAGTGATAAACCTGCCGAATTTCGTTCAAATCCGCCCAGTAGTTTGTATAGCGTCGTGTTGAAACGCTCATATTATATGTCATTCTAAAACACACAGCGTTGAGGTGAAGAAAGCTGTTGAAAATTCGTCTTAAATTGCTTAGTTCTACGTTAACTCACCCAATAAGTTCATGGTTCTTTATACTTATCACTGTCAATGTCAGCAGCCAGCATCTGTCAAGAATGAGATTTGACGCTTCTCCATTAGCGTTGAATTCGTCAAACTTATTGGTTATTAAAATTAACAAAAAGTATAAATTATGTGATAAAACATAAAGTTCATATCAGGCGACATTAGTTGCTAGTCGTATAAATGTAAAACACACAGTGTAAGCGGAAACGGTCTGTAATTTAAAGATGTTCAAAGCGGTTTGTACCGGCGTTCGGCCGATGTCTATTCGGGTTGGTTTTTCCGCAAGGAAACAAACCTCGAGACAGAAAGGTAACTAAAGGAGACCCATTAATATGACATCTATTATTTTTACATACTTTTAGGAACCAGAAGTGGGTTTATTTAAAATAAATAACAATGTCTGAACCTAAATTTATTAACAATTTTTATAAAAACAAATCACGTGAAATTCTTAACTACGATTGCTCACTCTGAGATATTAGTTCACTTTTTCACAGTAACACACACAATTACACTGAAGTACTTAAAACGTGGCTTACGTGACCTGCCGGAGATCTATAGTGACGAGCGCTCGAGCGAAAAAAGTGTTCGGCCTAGCCGTAGCGCTCGATATATATAGGCGGTGGAGGGTACTTGGTGGGAGTATCTCTAACACGGCCTCTCCTGATCGGATGTCGTCCTCGACACAGGCCCTATTAGTTTAGCAACGGCACGGACAGGCCGACTGAATGTCCAGCGTCCATCTCGTCATTCAACGTGGCTGCAGTCGGGTCGGCTGGCTCGAGCTCCGCTGCACTATCCGACGGAGACATGTCGGGTAGATCAGCTGCGGGAGCTGCGAGCGCCGCTGCTGGGTTGGTCTCGTCGTCGTCAGGGTTATCATCTGAAAACGACGGTTTATTACAAATCGTTCAAGGGACTTGAACGAACACACTGTGACACTCGCATCATTCTTTCGATCATCAATCAGTCAATTCATACATCTATCTGTCAAATGATTCATATTTCATATATTTCATCATTTAAATAAGCAGAGACGTCTCTTAATAAAACTCAAACCCAGCCTAGGACTTTTTGGTGATGACACCTTTCTTCGGTGGCAGGGACTCTTCATCACGCCGAATCTATTCAGCGCACCGCAGTCCTGTCAGCCTGCACCGTGGTCCGACGAACAGTCCGACGAAAAAATGTGTTGGCGACGAGCGCCTGGGTGTCGCGACAAACGCCAAGCGATAAACGCTTGTGTGAGTAACACGCCGGGTGTTATCACAGTACCCCACGTTAAACAGACGATTTGGTGACGCGACGAACGCCAAGCGACGAACGCTTGTGTGAGTGGTACCATGGGTACCATCACAGTACGCCATAAAAAAAAGCGCTTTGGGACGCGACGAACGCCAAGCGGAAAACGCTTGTGTGAGTAGTACCGTAGGTACTATCACAGTACACTATGTTAAACATAACGATAGTCGCTTCGGTGACGCGACGAACGCCAAGCGACAGATGCTTGTGTGAGTAGCACCGTGGGTGCCATCACAGTACACCAGCCCGATATGGGCATGAACGATACATGCAAAAAGAGGCTTTCAACAAAAACAATTATATTGCACGTTAGTACCGCCGACTTACTCATTTAAGACGCAGCGCACGTTTCTGAACGTAGTCCGTGTGGGTGACGGGCTAGAAACTATAAGCGACAGATGCCGACAGAGTTAACTTACTCTCGAAAAATGCGGCACATGTCTCCGGACACTACTCGCCTCGCCACGGCACCATGTGTTGGGCAGCGGCCTGCGTGGTCTTTCCATAGCTGCCGCTTAGCAGACGAAGTGCGTAGCGTCCTCCTGGCAGCGCTTCGATCACTTTATAGGGACCGCGCATGGCAGAGTAAGGTTTTCCTGTCAACTGGGATATTTTTATAACAAATACCAAATCATTAATTTTAAACTGGCGGGGCAAGTACCGCCGTCGGTTCGTTCACTCGTCCTGACTAAGTTGGTTATTTTTCAATAATTGTCGAGCTCTGCTGCTAGAAATTTCCCGCATAGCCTCCCTGTTAGGCGTGGAGCCTTCCACTGCTACATCACGGATCAGTGCGCGAACCAGGGGTGTCGCAGCCTCAACTCCTATTAAAAGGTTTAGAGGGGACGCCTGAGTGGTCTTCTGTTTGGTGATGTTCAGCACCAGTTGTAACTTCCATAATGTGTCAGACCAAGAAATATTTCTATAGCCTGCTTGTATGCGTAACATGTTTAAGACAGTGCGCATGTAGCGCTCAGCCTGCGAAGACAGCGTGTTCAACACCAGCGCACGACGCCAGTGTGCGGTGGCAGTCCGCGACGACAGCGCGAGGTGCCAGCCCGCAGCTGCAGCGCGGTGGCAGCCCGCGAAGATAGCGCACGGCGCGGTAGCAGCGCACGGCATCAGAGCGCGGTGGCAGCCCGCGGCAGCAGCGCGTGCAACAGCAGCATGCGAAACCAGTGCGCGGGGACAGCCCGCAGCACCAGCGTGTGGTGCCAGCGGCGACAGTATTGCATGCCAAAGCAGTGCGCGGCTTCTGCGCACAGCGGCAGCCTGCTACACCAACACGAGGTGGCACCCGGTGCCACCAGATTGCGCGAACAGCACACGACAGCATCGTGCAGCGCGCGGCAGCAGTGCGCACAACAGGAGCGCGCGACGACTCCGCTCGGTCACACCTGACCCTTAAATACAAAACAAACACAAAACCAGAACAGAACCATTTTACTTTTCTATATGAGACGACTTTTAACACACGCTTTATCAGACGGGTCGCCATGGACACCCTTACTGTAACCACTACCACACCGGTTTTTTTTTTTTTTTGCAAAACGTGCACCTATTACAGAGGCCCGGTTGCGTATAAGAGTTAACGGTAGGAATGTTAGTAGATTGCGATTTAACCAATCTACATTCGCGACTAACATGTCCTTGTTCGTTACACCTAAAACATTTCTGTGTTGATTGATTCAACGGTCAACGATCAACGGTCTTTTCTCGCTTTGTCTGATCGGGTTTCGTATAAATTGATAGAAAAGAAACGATGTTCTCGATAGTTAAGTTCGCGTTTGCAATAAACGTTCTCAAATCATCACTTAATCCTTGCACAATTTTTACACGCAACAAAGAACGGCGCTCGTTTTGGCACGCCTGGCACACACTCTGATTATTTTTAGCAGGAGAAGAGTTTGAACCCGTAGGGTGTGATTGAGAGCCTGAACTAGGCTTTACATAAATCGAAAAGAATTCTACTAGATCGTTAGGCAAAATTTTGGCATTCGTAGCCGCTGCCCTAATCTGTGGATCGGTAACAAAACACCTCGTATCACGATTACCGCCATTAAATCATCACTAAGTCCCGCACTATACGCAATCGAAGGAATGAGCGGCGAACGTAATCCGCATAAGTCGGGTAGTTATCAGTTTGTATTCATCACTTCGTATAAAATGTTTGCGATATCTTGAGTTTGCGGACACAATGGCTTAAATTCTAGCTTAAAATTGCTCCAGGAGCGGTCGCTCGTGACCCACTCATTCAACTACGTGCTTACATCGCCCTTAAGATACAATCGGAAATGTAAAAATGTTGGTTTACTTTACCGAGGTTCCAATTGAGCGAATCGCATCCCTACAATGCGATCCGTTACCGTAGGTTGTTCCAGCGTCGAGTGTTCACCCGCATCGCTTGCGGTTGGCCTTACTTAAACCATTGCTGGCTGCGCAACACAGGTGGACAACCACGGCATTTGTGCTCGCGACCCGCGCCTTTCAGGTGAAGGCGAGGACACGCGCCCAGACTGCACAGCTTGGCCACCACTGTGACGGCGAGGTGACGGTGTGGCCCGACGGCGAGGTGGTGTTGATGCTCTGCCACGCCGCTTTGGTGAACGCGCTCAACGTTCTGCCAGACATTCTTCCAATGCTTGCATCCTGCCCAGCATTGACTCCAGGTTGCGCCTGAGGCTGTCCTTAGGAGTACGATCTCGGCACTTTTCACGTTGTCACGATTTATTTTTGTACCGACTACTAGAACGGCTTTCACGGCTACGCGATTTAGTTCGCACCATTTTAATAGTTTGAAAGACAAAATACAAAGAACAAAAAGTATACCACAGAGATAGCAATCGTTTACGAAAAAATGAAGAGAATAAAAACAAAACAAAAATAAAAAATGTAGGCAGTCTAAAAAAACACTCAAATCGTTAAAATTTCTTTCAAATAAGTGGGCAAAAACGAGTCCTTTATCCCGCTTCTGATTTTAGGAACCAGAAGTGGGTTTATTTAAAATAAATAACAATGTCTGAACCTAAATTTATTAACAATTTTTATAAAAACAAATCACGTGAAATTCTTAACTACGATTGCTCACTCTGAGATATTAGTTCACTTTTTCACAGTAACACACACAATTACACTGAAGTACTTAAAACGTGGCTTACGTGACCTGCCGGAGATCTATAGTGACGAGCGCTCGAGCGAAAAAAGTGTTCGGCCTAGCCGTAGCGCTCGATATATATAGGCGGTGGAGGGTACTTGGTGGGAGTATCTCTAACAATACTATAGCTACTAATGCTATTCATTTTATGAGAAACGGATCGCGGAGATCCTACAAAGATATTTACCACTATATCTAATTGAGGCACGGAGACCCACTAATATGACATCTATTATTTTTACATACTATAGCTACTAATGCTATTCATTTTATGAGAAACGGATTGCGGAGATCCTACAAAGATATTTACCACTATATCTAATTGAGGCACGGAGACCCATTAATATGACATCTATTATTTTTACATACTATAGCTACTAATGCTATTCATTTTATGAGAAACGGATCGCGGAGATCCTACAAAGATATTTACCACTATATCTAATTGAGGCACGGAGACCCACTAATATGACATCTATTATTTTTATAAGCTCTGTTGAAGTTATTTAAAATAATAATAGTAATGGATCGCGGAGATCCTACAAAGATATTTACTACTGTATCAGAATGGATTACAGAGATCCACTAAGATTACATCTATTATTATAAATAATTGGGTTGCAGAGATCTCTCAAAGAAGTCTGTCATTGTATCAGAGTCCAGACTAACATATAATACTTATGTATCAGACAGTCAGGGGCGTCGCCAGCCCACGGCTGGTACAGGTACAATTGCACAGACTTAGGACTTTGGTTGTTTTGCAGTTGGCTACATTTTTTAAATCTCTAGCCCCCCCTTGGCAACGCCCTTGCAGACAGTTATACTACCATGTCATGTAGCGAAACACAGTATCTCAAGTTACAAAGTATGTCTCAATGGTTTTTCTGTTGTTTTCTTACATTTTTTGTGATATATATCATCAATACAAGTCAACATAATTAAGACTGAAATACATATAATATCCACATAATCTTTATTCTTATTTTTAGGGCTCAAAATGTCAGACTGCCCATATTCAACTTACTTTCCAAGTAAAACTTTTATTATAGTTTTGTTAGATACAGTGTTTCGCCATTAAATGGTGTTTTGTCTCTGTTTTGTGGAAACACAGAAAGAAAACATGGAGTTGACATATAAATTACCAAAGCTTGTTTTTGAATTCAGCTCAGGAGCTTGTCCTACACTAATACACAATAAAAATACCCTATAATTATATTTATTTATGCAATGCAATGCAGTTGCAATGGTTGTTGCAATTTGAAAATCATGCAGTCTTCTCCACTGTCAGGAGGCATTGACCATTAAAAACAAATTAAAATCAATATTGGGGTTAAATATTGATACCCTTATATTTTTGAATAACAATAAAGGGGGGGGGGGGGGAACAAAATTATAGTGTAATATCACATTTCTTGTGAGGCTGGCAAGCCCAAAAAGCTGATACCTATATGATGTGTTCATTTGTTCACAAACACACTTAGTCAGCGGATGACATTCAATAATCATTCTCAGCCTGTTATCGCCCACTGATGAGCGTAGGCCTCTTCTTGCATTTCACTCTGTGCCAACATTCAATAAATACTCACCTAATACCGTCAATCAGACACCGTCAGCTTGTTGTATACCTCAGTGATAAGAGATACATTATCTCTTACATCTAAAAAAAATTATATCCAGACCTTAGAAAGCATTAACACTTAAGAAGCCACTTACCTTGCGGAAAGGTTTGAAAGGCATTGCAGATCACCTATCACTGTCACGGGGTCGCAAAATATCGAAAGTGGCACCATGAGCAGTTACACTGAACTCTTCACCACCTGACTCACGGAGAGGTTCTTTGAAAATGGCAGATTGCCTATCACTATTAAAGGGTTTTAACGTATCGAAGGTGGCACCTTCTACCCCAAGCCGCGGAGGCAAGATTAAAAAGATGGGGTATCCCAGATTAAATAAACCTAGACAGAGTGGTTCTACCCCAAGCCGCGGAGGCAAGATTAAAAAGATGGGGCATCCCAGATTAAATAAACCTAGACAGAGTGGTTCAAGAGCCATGGCCATCATGTCAAACTATATTAGGTATATAAGTATAGTCAATTTTTATCTGAGCTGGGCATTTTCCCCACCAGATCTCTTACCTTAAGTCCTGACCGTCATTTGAACAAGGCATGAGGATTATACATTCGGATTGTATCAATGTGAACTAAATGTTTTTTGGTTGTCATGCCTAAAAACAAAAGTTATAGTGGAGTCTATACCAATTCTTAGGGAAAGTTCTCATACATCAGAAGAGAGATAAGTGCTCTTCTCAAATGGAAAAATTGTTCATACTTTTGTAAAAGAAAAAGTCTAGCCAGATCACTCATAGTTCTGTAGACTTGCAAAACTTGCTGAAAAGTAGCTGGCAATCATCTACCTAGCCCCTTACAATGCTCCAACTAAGTGATAATATTTATAATTATGAGTATTTCTAAATTTAGAATCTATAAAATTAATTCTAAGATGGTCAGATTTAATATGACCTGAGAGTTTGCTAGGGGCCACATTCTTGCAAACTAACTGTGCAAGATATGCTAGAGCATAAAACAGTACTTTTACTGTAAATTATCTGTATCAATTTACTGTACTGCATCAGGAGGAACGGCAAGGAAGTTGGTCATTCTTTAGGTTCAAAATACCAATCCTGAAGCACAATGTTGCTAATATGGCACACAAAAGATCTAAAAAATTGAAACTCATTGTTCAATTTCTATACAGTATTCTAAACAGCTTTAATACTTTTTTGCCCATTTACATTCAAGATCCAGATTGTTCCAAGTTTGGTTTCAAAGACAGATTCAATCACTTACATACAGTCAGGTTGGATGTAGCGGAAACGTCCTACACATCACATCTGTCGTTAACATTTTAGAGACTCATTAAAAGTCAGGAAATACCTAATAGTTATTAAATATGTATCTGTTTTTTCTATCAGAGTAATGTTTGCAGGCTGGCCTGTGTATGTAACAGGGATGCAAGTATAGATATCCCATCAGACTACTGATATCATATCAAGTCTGCTGTAGCCTCAAGAGGCTGATAGAACTGTAGATATTATTCTTAGCAGAGTATAACTATCTCATCCTTATTATGGTATTGTGTATTACATAAACTTTTTGTCTGTAATACTGTAACCCCAATAAAAATAATAATAATAAAGATCATTTGATTTATTAAAAGTGTTTGTAAAAAGTGTTGTAATAGAAATTAATAATTGATTATTGTTTCTTTACATGTCTCAAGAGATTATTCATCATTAGCGTTGTCTGTCACCAGCAGATAACAAACAGGTCTTCACCTCAACGCTGTGTGTTTTAGAATGACATATAATATTACTGTTTTGCACTCCAACAAAACAGATATTATATGTTGGAGAAAACACACAGCGTTGCAGCAATGCTCTTACTGGTGTGTTGAAGACTTAATGGAGATGCAATACGAATTTTAGTTTCTACGTAATACGTGGAAAAACATTCAAATCTACAAACATACAACGGTACACTTATGAAATTTGGCACACATGTTTAGAAGCTGGTATATACTAACATATACAAAACTGTGCAGTTCTGATAATATTACATACATACAAACGACGAATTACATACAAACGAATTGATAACCTATTTTTTTTTATATCTGTTAAATATCGCCTCTTGCCTCGTTAAGCTCTTTATATAGGCTCAAACTATTAGTCTGTTTCTTCTCATCAATCTAACCTTGTCAATCTTATTTTATCTTCACTTCGCCTCAAGTTATCACAAGGATTCATCATCATCATTATCATCTCAGCCACATGAAGTCTATTGCTGGCCACAGGCATCCCTCATGTGTTTCCAGAAAAAAATCTGATACAAGTGTCTTGTACTATGAGGTCCATCCGTCCGTATGGCCGTCTTGTGGCTAGTTCTGTGTGGTGATCTCTGTTACTCGTATATTAGTCGGTCGTGAACCAATGGCAACTCAGAGGCGGTATCGTAATAAAAATCGACTTTTTACATATTTTAAATTTTCCAATTTTATGAACATCTTATTTGGGCACCTGAAGATTTATAAATGGTTCCTATAGATATATGTTCTCGTATATACTCTGGGAATTTTGAATTGCGAACTATAATCTCTAGGCAAGCGCATCTCTCACGTCGACCATATTCACTGTTTGTGAAATCTGCTAGTTTCACTTAAAAAAAGAAAATGTGTACAACTTTTGACATACAACTACAAACTCAACATCCTGTGTTTGATTAATCAACTCCTATAACTATCTATGTAGTAGTATACACTTATTATAAAACTCCACGTTTCCGGCATCAAATAACGTGGGCGTGCTCTAATGTGTGCATCATAAAACAATCAAGCGAATTTCAGGTGTCCAACTTTAATCATTTAGAAAGTTAGTTGGTAATTCCCTTGCCACCGAGCTCCCTAGATACGAGTATAAGCACCGTTTGTGAAAGTTAACTTTCCAAGAGCCTTCTATTCATTGGGAAGATGAATGTTGGCAGGAACGATGACAACGCGTGTTATTAAATAATGTAAATTAATGTATCATGTAGTTAGGTCCTTAATTTTCTTGTTGTGCAACTCAACAGTTTCTTTGCAACTCAACACTTTTAAACAACTAACTGAAAAGGAAGAAATAATATTTTTTCTATAAAACATACGTATGTATATACATTTGTGAAATTTGGCACACGAGTGGCGTGTTTCCCATATACACCGATCCATAATCCTTCCTAGGGGGGTACTATGATAATCAAGTGACATAATCCGTCAAGTTGTAATGGCTATTTTGAATTCGATGTCCGAACCAGCTGCCGTTGAATGCCAAGAAGAACGCGTTTGTCAGGCTTTAAAACAGGATTAGGTTTATAATTGAACTGCTCAGGCGTAGAAAAACACTGAACCTGGATATCGAGGGGGTTTTATGAGTTACCTACAAGACAGGTATTGCTCATAGGCAGGTTATTACTCTTACGCACCTGTAGGTTCAGTGCTGGAAACAAAAATGTACATAATTAGACTTGGGACTAAGCTTACATTTTAAGCTGGTACTATTTCCATACAAAAGTATTTATAACAATTATGGTCGAAAATAGTATAGTTTTACAATAAAATCATTGTAGTTAGCTTTAATATCGGTTTTAATTGGTAACAGATCATATTTGTTGAAGAAAAAAAAACCTGAGATTAATACCAGTAAAAGTAATTTATAAAAATGAAGCCGACTTCAAACTGAAAAGAGATAAATAACACGAAGAAAATGGATACTATTTTTGAGGTCCATGTCAGGACCTAAACTGTCATCAAGTAAGTCCTATATCTGCATAGGACTTACTTGATGACAGTTTAGGTTTAGGTTTAGGTCGGTGTCTGCACCGACCTCAAAAATAGTCGGTTTACGTACCTACTTAGGTAGACGCCCAGTATTGATTTTCTTCGTGTTATTTCTCTCTTTTCAGTTTGAAGTCGGTCTAATTTTTATAAATTACTTTAATTTATTCATTTTTAGGGTTCCGTACCTCAAAAGGAAAAAAACGGAACCCTTATAGGATCAGTTTGTTGTCCGTCTGGCCGGGTGGCAAGACCTTTATCTCGGGAATACGTGAAGGTATCGAGTTGAAATTAAAACCATATATGCAAATCCATAGTATCTTGCTGCAGAAAGAAAAATAAAATTTCTCAGTTTTCGTAAAAAAAAGTTATAGCCGAATATGTCGTAAAAAACGCACATTTCGACACTCACAAGGGAAACAAAACCTATGGGGTACTTCCCGTTGACCTAGAACTATGAAATTTGGCAAGAAGCATTGTGTCTAACACAATGCTTCGTACACATATAGAAAAAATCCGAAAACTGGACATTTTTAAGTTTAATCACAAAAAAATAGTGTCTCTATGCAAGGAATGAGGGCCCATATTTTAAAGTGAATTAACCGAATCATGTGGGGTATCATATGAAGGAGCCTCATTAGCATAAACTGAAACAGGTTTTTAACACATTCTTCGCCCCCTGTAGACCCTTCACTTCAGCTGGGAACTTAAACTTTTTAGGCGAATTTTGATTAAGCACAGAGTGGCTGCGCAAAGCAACGTTGACTGCCTTAAACGCCAGCGGTTTACTGACTACTACAAAATGAACGGGACGCTTTCTCGGATCCGAGTGGGAGGCGCCGCTACTGTAGTCCTGCCCCACTCGTATCCGAGTGGTGAGCAAGGAATGTGTCAAATATTTTTACGTTGTATATTTTTCGGTTTATGAAGGAAAATATAAAAAAATATATATGATTTCCCCCTTTTACTTAGTTTGTACGGAACCCTTCGGGTTCCGTACCATTTTCGACACACCACAATATATTTTTTTGGAAGTCGGTTGAAAATGTCAATTAAATATATATCCATAATATTCGATAAAAAATAATAGAATAAAAATAATAAAATTTGTTTTTAATAATTGGCTGATGCTCCCACACAGTGATAATAATTACTATTATTATTACAATTAATTATACTAATACAAATATAATTTACTGTCAAAATTGATCGATATTAAAGCTAACCACGATTACTTATTGTAAAATTATACTCCGAAAGCCGAAAGATACTTTTTACGAGCAAACTGTAGAGAGGCCTTAAAGTGACAATTTTTTATACCTTGAAAATTGTTTAAGCTATGATATTATTGATAGAAACGTCTCGGTTCTTATCAATCTATTTTCTGAATACGTGCGAGAACGTGTATCAGCACACGTGGGATACACTAAAATATGTGAGGACGTGGAGGACGTGTATCAGCACACGTGGGATACTCTACGAAGTGTGAGTGTGAGAATCTCACATAAAAAGTAACTTAAATATTATCTGTGCTTGACATGACATACTGACAGCCTATCTGTCAATATGTCAATTTACAATATTCAAGAGTCATTCTCTTTCACTTCGATAAGTCCCGTCTCCATAGGCGGTGGTTCCATAAACCAACAATACATAAAATACCATAATATTTCTAAGGCTCAATAAAGCCCACATTTTCTATGTTGGACGTTTTATTTCTATAAATCTAACATTCCAACATAAGTTTTTTTTTTTTTTTTTTTTAGAAAATGTGGGCTTTATTGAGCCTTAGAAATATTTTGGTATTTTATGTATTGTTGGTTTATGGAACCACCGCCTATGGAGACGGGACTTATCGAAGTGGAAGAGAATGACTCTTGAATATTGTAAATTGACATATTGACAGATAGACTGTCAGTATGTCATTTCAAGCACAGATAATATTTAAGTTACTTTTTATGTGAGATTCTCACAGTGAGGACGTGTATCAGTACACGTGGGATACTTTACAAAGTGTGAGGACGTGTATCAGCACACGTGGGATACTCTACAAAGAGTGAGGACGTGTATCAGCATACGTGGGATACTATATAATGTGTCAGGACGTGTATCAGCACACGTGGCATACTCTACAAAGTGTTCAGGACCACTGTTTCGGGTAAGTCAGTACTCGTGGCTATTTATTTGCCCAAAACAGTATTTGTTTTATGACGTATCCTTCCAAACGCTTCTTAGCATATATTAGCACGTCCGATGAGGTTTATCCGAGCCGAAGGTTCCGTCGGGTGGAGCCATTCAACCGTATAAACGACTACGTATTTTCCAAATTCATTTCAGTGCAGGAGGCTGCCTGATTGGAAGGGTCTCCGGGGCGGCGGCGGCGGGGCAGCCTCCGACGGCCGCCACTGCCGCCAGTCACCAACCGCGCTTCTCCCGTCACGCACGTTCCTTGCGACGGACAACAAAATCGCGCTAAATTGAAAAAAAATATAAGAAAAACTTATTAAGATAATAACAACGTTTAAAAAAAATATTTATATTAGAAATGTAATTTTTGACGTAACATTTTGACTTATATTGGAGTTTATAAAATATTGTTGATGTTGATTAGTCATTTATTGTAAATTGTGATAATGTTTATTGAATATTGATCTTGTGTGTGGTAATATATAAGTATATAACTTGTGTGTGATAATACGATAATACATAAGTATATAACTTTTCTTACTTTTTCTATTCATAAATACAGTTAGAAAGCACGCACACCGTCTATTCTCTTATGAGATTGTCAAACAGGATTAGCTTTCGTAAATAAATTTGAGCTGAGTCACCGCTATTAGAAAATATTAAGGGATAAAAATCAAAGAACAAAGGCCATGGTATTAAACCCATCAGCGTGGAAGGAGATCAAACCAAATCCGGCCGAGTGAACCGAAAAACAAGTGTTTCTATGCTTCGTAGATAATCGAATTTGCCTTTTAGGATGTAGTATGTAGCTCTGCGTTTTGTTATTACCCGACTGCGAAAGAAGGAGGGTTATGTTTTTTTCGAGTGTATGTATATAGGTATAGGTATGTATGTACAAGGGCGTCGCCAGTCCATGGCCCGTAGGGGGGCAAGTTAATATTATGGAGGAGAAAAATATGAATTTGTAGGTACAGGTACAATTACGCGGCCTTAGGACTTTAGTTGCTTTGCAGTTGGCTATATTTTTTTAATCTCTAGGGGGGGGGGGGGGGCGGAGGGGGAAGCTGCCCCCGCTGCCCCCCCTTGGCGACGCCCTTGTGTATGTATGTATGTATATTTCTTTGGCACGCCCTAGAGCCTGAACGGCTTGTCGTATTTTTATGTGAGTGGTGTCAATAGATTCGTCTAAGTCATGAAAGTGACACTGAGTACATCAAAATAAAAAAAACAAAATTAAATATTTTTGGCGGCAAAAAGTAATCTCAAAAATATTAAAGTTTTCAAAATACATCGAGTGTGGTATCAAAATAAAGAATATGTAACGGTGATTACGAAAATATAATATATAACTTATATGTTTTATTGGAGTTTGGAATAGGAAATGCTAATAAATCACATCACACTTCACACTAATAATCCGAAGCAAATGCGAAGCTTGTGTTAGTTTGTTACTTCTTCACGGTAAAACGGCTTGACGGGTTTGGCTGAAATTTGGCACACAGGTAGCTTATAATCTGGATTAACACATAAGATACTAATTTTGTCCCGGTATTCCCGCGGGAACGGGTAAAACAGGATAAAACCTATTTCCTACCTAAAAAAATCACCTACAACTGTTCCATTATAATTGTGTAGACGAGAGAAGCCAAGTTTTTTCCCATACAAAATCACACAAAAAGGGGATTCAAATTCCTCCCCCTAAATGCTATCCAATCTCGTTGATTTTTTTATATGTGTTTGGTGTTGAAATTTCTTATGTCGGTTATGTTTGTTTTCACCAAATTTAATTATACTTTTGCAGATACAGACACCTAAATTAAGGATTTTTGTCAAAAAATACGTCCAAATTAAGTTGTTATTTTACAGCACCTAAGACGTTTTTTGTAAAAAGTAAACCTCAGAAACATAGATTATTGTCTAGACAATCGATTGATATCAAAATCATATGTGATATGATAGATCAAAGATATTATTGTGCTGGGGAGGTATTTCGATAATACATAATCACGAATTTCAACAAAAAAATACCTACAAAACGCGTGAGCTGCAGGCGTCTCTATCGCATGTTTAGGGGGTCGGGAGGGTGTTTCGTGTATAACACAGATAGGCAGTAGGAATGGATAAAATAGTAACAAAATTAGAGATGGAACAGGGAAAAAATATCGATAATAAGTTTTCGATTGTACTAATTTTGTTAAAACAAACTTTGTTTAAAACAGTTTACGGGTCAAACGTTAGAAGTTTGTAGATAAAGTAGGTTCATATAGACTGAGTGGCCAGCCCTAATGTCAGAGTTGTTAAGCCGCCGAAAGGCTTCTGACCTGGCTTGATGATTGCTGTTTTTAAGATCAAACAACCGGGACCTACAATTTAACGTGTCATCAGACTCAGTGCTCAGGTGCTCAGAAAGAAATGCCACTCACGGTCACTCATCCAACGACTGATCGATCCGTCCGTATGACTGCTTTTAAATATTTTTGGTAAGTACCATTTCATTTAAAAAGCTTCCAATAATAATTGTAAAAAATAAATACTGCATCACATTACTTTTTCGAAATGGGACATTTGCGAGTCGCGCCAAACGGGAATATTTTTTTCTATAACAATATTCTATTTGAGCGTTATGAAATTAATATTAAGATAGAGTTGTGAACTTGGAGACGGACATAGACCCATTTTCATCATCATCACAGCTTTTAATTATTATGCGGGTGGAACCGGGGGGCGCAGATAGTCTTTCATAATTGATTATCCAGTTATATTGTTTTTAAAAATAAACTTCTCATCCAATTTTGATAAAACTTATTTAGGCCTAATCTGAAAGTAAATCTTTCCTTTTTTTCAAATCGGTTTATAAATCAAGGAGTTGTGAAGTAAGAAACATTAAAAATAAAACCGGACAAGTGCGAGTCAGACTCGCCCACCGGGGGTTCCGTACAAACTAAATAAAAGGGGGCAATCATATTTTTTTTTTTATATTTTCATTCATAACCGAAAATTATACATCGTAAAAATATTTAAAAACCTGTTTTAGCTTATGCTAATGAAGCTCTTTCATATGATACCCCACTAAGATACGGTTAATTCACTTTAAAATTTGGACCTTCATTCCTTGCATAAAGACATTTTTATTGTGATTAAATTATAAATGTCGAGTTTTCGGATTTTTCCCTTTATTATTATGTGTACTCTAACACAATGCTTCTTTCCAAATTCCAGCCAAAGTTCTAGGTCAACGGGAAGTACCTCATAGGTTTTGATTCACTTGTGGGTATCGAAATGTGCGTTTTTTACGACATATTCGGCTGTAACTTTTTTTACGAAAACTGAGAAATTTTATTTTTCTTTCTGCAGCAAGAGACTATGGATTTGCGTATATGGTTTTAATTTCAACTCAATACCTTCACGCGTTCCCGAGATAAAGGTCTTGACACCCGGACAGACGGACAGACAGACGGACAACAAAGTGATCCTATAAGGGTTCCGTTTTTTCCTTTTGAGGTACGGAATCCTAAAAACGGAATTGATAACCTCTTCCTTTTTTGAACTCGATTTATTGCAATGATGATGATGCAAAAAACAGCTTTATAAATATACTGGGTGTTCGGATAGCCGATGAGCGTAATAAAATGCTAAAAGGGAATACCCGAGAATCCCAGCAATTTTTTACCGACTTAAAAAAAGGAGGTTATCAATTCGACATGTATGTATGTCATATTGTCAGAACTACACAGTTGTTGTATAAGTTAGTTTATACCAGCTTCTAAACATGTGTGCCAAATTTCATAAGTGTACCTATGTTTGTTTGTATATTACCTAAGTAGCAATTGCTCAATAATGGCATGCTTTTGTGCTAATAATGAGCATGTGTAACGACACGTTTACTCGGTAGCTGAAAACCATGTCCGCAAACATTTCAATTAAGATCTAAGTTTTTATCTGGGGGCACGGCAGTGGCCCCGGGCAAGTCGAGCGGCAAGGCCACGCCGTACCATCCTTTTCTCGAAGCCATTCAGAGCAGTTTCGACCCCCCTGTAACTTTGTTGTATATAAAGCTAGAAGCCTGAAATTTCAGAGACAAAGAGAGTATATTAGTACTAAGAACATTTCCAAACTTCATTCAATTTGAACATGTAGTTTAAGAAATATTGCAAGTCAAGTCAAGTCAGTTCCTTGATTTTGTCACTGACACACTCATCTATCCATCTACTCATCTACTCACTATACACTCACCGATCATAAAAATTCTAAGGTACTTCTAGCAGACATACAAGCTAGCAGACATACATGTAGGTTTCCTTACGATGTTTTCCTTCACCGTTTGAAGTTGGCGGCAATCAACAATACGCACATAACTTCGAAAAGACAGAGGTGCGTGCCGTGGGATTCTAACCCAGGACCTGCGGATCGCAAGTCAGACGGTCTCACCAATAGGCTGACGGAAACTTATATATATAAATAAAATTAAAATAGTGTTTATAGAACCGGTAAATCTTTTGTTTTTGGTTTTTCATAATAAATAGTCTGAATTAGGTTATTATGAAAAGTAAAAAAAATGATTAAACTTGGCAGATTGGCAACTGGAAAGCTTACTTTCAAAAATGACTTATAAATGTTCTCTATAGGATTAGTATGAACTCAAGTAGTAGTGGGTGGTGATAAGTAGTGAATGTTTGTACTCCATTATAGTTTAGAAGCCAAGCTGGCGAGCGCGAGCATGACAGGTCACACTGACAGGTCAACTAGTACACGTCGATAGTAAATATTTTGAGGTCGGAGTCAACTGAAATATCGGTGTAGGGAATTTCAATGGGTCCTCGTATTGTTGAAAAAGTAAAACCGTCTCAACAGTGATCTTAGACTCCTTCAAAAGTATTGAAACGAAATCATCAAAAGCCTTCTCGTTGGAACCATCTCGGACAGAATATTTTTTGCTTTCAAGTTAATTTGAAGCGGCTTAGTTCTCGTTCTTGGTAACATTACATCACACAGTACATATATATTATGTATATTCTATATCAGGTAGTACACCGAGATAATATAATAATGAGGGTGGCATAAGACACGATCTTATCTAGAAGTGCTCCTAAAAACGTAATTACAAAGGTAACGTGTGTACAAATTTAAAAATGTATAAAAGAAAACTAACACAAATGTAATAGCTTAAAAATAGCTTCGATACACTACAAGAAACCAACGGACGACTTCAGTTGTCAGGTTTTTGTTTTTTTTTTATAAAAAAAAAACATAAGACATCAAATTTTGTCTTGGTTTTGTACGGAAACATAAAAATATACATAGATTAATTACATTCATCCGCAAAACGTTTGCCTTTGCCTTAGCAACGTTTCATTAATTATATTATCAGTCTGTTATTCGCAGTAACGCACTTATTGTCACTAACTAGAAACGGCAGAGGGAAGCATTGTGAAGAAACCGGCATGTCTGAAGTGTAGCATCCCCGAACATGTGCAAACTGTCAACCTGCGCTCGACCAGCGAGATATACTATGCCCTAACTATTCCCACATCATGAGCAGGTCGCTAGCGCTAGTACCGGCACAGCTTACACAAACTGGGATGATCCGTACTCTCGAAGTCAAAGTCAAAGTCAAAGTCAAAGTCAAAGTAAATTTATTTGCGTTAAACATTAGTGATAACATGCTTTTGGTGTTCTTAATTTTAATGTGCTTCATGTTATGCCTGAGGAGGCGTGCAAATCAGAGGGCGCTATCGATCTTTAAAACTACTAATATAAATACCTAATTATCAAATGTCAATTTAAACATGTCATAATACAATTATATAAAATTATCTTTCTCTCGATGTACTTGTACAAGTTAAAATGTGATAAAAAAGAAACAGAAAAACATGGAATATACCAGCTGCTTCTCTTCTCGGGCATACTGTAAAAGTCAATTCAAGGACTTGAGGGAAATTGGCATTTATGTAGGCGATGGGCTGACCCCTGTCACTGCGAGTCAACATTACCTACTACTCTCTTATCCCTTCTAACCCTAGAATACCAGTTCCCCTCCATCTAACCCTATTATCACGAATCAAACGTGGTCTCAAACGACTTTATTGAGCTTTGATGTCCTGCCTACCCCGTAACGGAAAACAACCGTAATTTTAGGTATGTATGTCGAGATCGACGAGCTCCATATTCGGACACTCTATCGCTTAACATCGAGCGAGTTTGCGGTCAATTGTAGATCAAAATTATTACACGAAAAATGTATAACAAAATAAAAGAAGAGTTCTAAATCGGAAACCCAGTTTAACTTAACTTTTTTTTATTTATGAAAAGCCTAGCTATAATTATATTTTATCTGTATTTATTTTTCTGTATTTTTGGTCTTTTAATAAAGAGTTATCTATCTTTCTATTTCTCGAAATGAGTACCCTTTACACGTGAACCGGACGTACTCGTACTGAACAATCTAGAAACATTGCAACCCGTGTACCGGCTTCACGTGTATTTTAGAAACACGTCTGTACGGTTGAGACCGGTCGCTGCAGGCTTACTGAACAGTTGGACCAGTCTAAAGAGATCTCCGTTAGAGAAGAGCTTTTAATATTTGCGTTTGTCCGTAGAGTGTCTACAAACTCTACATAGATGCTACGAATCTGTCGTAGCAAATTGTGCGACTTGAATGTAAGAATATGTTGTCATTTTTACTTCTCTAAGTACATTTTCAAGAAAAACGTTGTCCCGATCTCTTCTACCTATATATAAATAGGAGAGCTGTTTTCTATCTCTATTATTTTTTTACCCTACTACGGCGAAGTAACAGGGAGGGTTATGTTTTTACCGGTATATGTGTATGTATGTTCATCTGTTCCCTCATAACTTCTAAACTATTTATCATTATTTGTCAAATGAGGTGTCGTTGTAAGTGTTTCTCCGCTGGTTATAGGCTATGTGGTGACGTCCCTCCGGACCCTCCCCCCCCTCCCCCCCCCCCCTATATACGGCCATGTATACTACTATCAATATTTTTTAAACTATATATAGTTTCTGTACCTCAAAAGGAAAAACGGAACCCTTACAGGATCACTTTGTTGTCCGTCTGTCCGTCCGTCTGTCTGTCTGTCTGTCTGTCCGTCTGTCCGGGTGTCAAGACCTTTATCTCCGGAACGCGTGAAGGTATCGAGTTGAAATTAAAACTATATACGCAGATCCATAGTATCTTGCTGCAGAAAGAAAAAATAAAATTTCTCAGTTTTCGTAAAAAAAAGTTACAGCCGAATATTTCGTAAAAATACACATTTCGACACTCACAGAGGAATCAAAACCTATGGGGTACTTCCCGTTGACCTAGAACTCTGAAATTTGGCAAGAAGCATTGTGTTAGAGTACACGTATAGGAAAAAATCCGAAAACTGGACATTTTTAATTTAATCACAAAAAATAGTGTCGTTATGCAAGGAATGAGGGTCGAAATTTTAAAGTGAATTAACTGTATCATGTGGGGCATCATATGAAAGAGCTTAATTAGCATTAATTAAAACAGATTTTTAAATATTTTTACGATGTATATTTTTCGGTTTAAAAAGGAAAATAAAAAAAATATGATTTCCCCCTTTTATTTACTAGTTTGTACGGAACCCTCGGTGGGCGAGTCTGACTCGCACTTGTTCGTTTTTTTTAACCGACTTCGAAAAAGGAGGAGGTTATCAATTCGTACCGTATTTTTAGGGTTCCGTACCCAAAGGGTAACGGGACCCTATTACTAAGACTTCGCTGTCTGTCTGTCTGTCTGTCTCCAGGCTGCATCTCATAAACCGTAATAGCTAGAAAGCTGAAATTTTCACAAATGATGTATTTCCGTTGCCGCTATAACAACAAATACTAAAAATTAAAAAAAAAAAAATATTAAGGCCCCATACAATAAACGTGTTTTTTTCGTATTCTTTTACTCAATATTAAAAACGGTAACAGGTAGACGCTTCAAATTTTCACAGAATATTTACTTGTATATTACCTTTCAAAATAAATAATTAAATAACAATAAAGTAAATATTAAAGGGGGGCTCCCATACAACAAACGTAATTTTTAGGCAATTTTTACTCGATTTTAATTAACAGGTAGAAACTTGAATATTTGTAAGTAAATATTTAGAAATATATTAACTATAAAAATAAATACCTAATCTAATACATAAAAACTCACAAAATGAAAATAATCCGTGCATCTAAACGCGGTGCGAGCGCCGCGCCGCGGTGTGGTGGTAGCGCGAGCGCGAGGCGGTTGATAAGCAACGGCCGCGCGGGTAGCGGGGGAGGTAACATCACGGAGCGAGCCATAGCCGCGCGTATTCGCGCGAGCGTTGTTATGTTGCCCGGATGTGTATCGAAAACCTACCTATAAGTTTGCAGTTTACTACTTGGAATTTCGTTGATTTCTCGTTATTTTATAAACAGAACTAAACAACGGGTTATACTTAAATAGATAACGTGTTTAGCAATATTTACTTAAATGCTGGCACGTACTGTGCACTATTTAGTTACCTTATCCCTTAGATTATATATTGTCTAGATGCCTAGTAAGCGCTCAGTAAAAACTTCCACTAAAAAGGCACTGATATTGACATCTCCGATCGACCCCCCTCCCGGCCCCCGCCAAATGCCCATCAGTCATTCAGGAGCGCTCGCCGCGTGATCACATTACGAATATAAATGTTTAATAAAAAAATATCAGTTTGTGCTGTAAAATCCTGTAAAAAACATCCAGGAAAAAAAGAAAAGTGTGTAAACATCACATTTCTTAAGTAAATATTCAATTTTCTGATGTATTTCATATCAAAATGACAAACCTAAATTTAAAATGAATTAAAAATATTGAAATATGGCGCCATAATGCTTGGTGTTGCCAAGGGTATAAAATATATTTACCAATGATAAGCTTTGTTTATGGCCAAAAATGGAAGAGTGACGAAAGAGTTTTATTACCTATTGACTCTTAGATTCAAATTCAAATTCAAATTCTTTATTTTGCTTGTTAATAGGTATAAGGTCTTAAATCTAGGTTATTGATGTCCATCTATTAACGACTACAGTTGTCATGCAAAATTGAATAGGTAAGTAATTAAAATTATTCGGTATATGCGAGTATTATACAAGGATATTCAACGTCAAAATAATAAATAAATGATTATTAACATTCAACAAATAATAATTACGTGAAATATTAATATCAATGTCAAAATAATATAAAAATCTTAAGCAGCATTCATTCAATTACAAATAGTGTCAATCAAATAAACTCACAATATAATTTTATGTAGTATGTCAAAAAAATAATGACAATAATTCCAGTTTCAGTAAATAATTTAAGTATTCATTTGCAGGCCCATTCATATGCATGTAGGCGACAAGACATTTTGTTTAAGAAATCACCTACTTCATAAAAACACTCGTTCACTAACCACCTTTTTAACTGCGTACAAAATCGTCTGTAAGGGATGTCCATCAACTCCTCAGGAAGAGAATTAAATATCAAGGCAGCCATGTGAATACAGTTTTTCCTAAACAGCTCGAGTCGAGGCTGTGGCAGTTTGAGACGAACTCGAGAGGCGGAACGTTTATTAACGTTGTCGTACAGTTCAAATAAAGTGGGATTATTCAATACAAATTTAGCCATTTCAAAAATATACAAAGAAGGAACCGTTAATAAATTATTAGATTTAAAAATTGGTTTACATGAGTCACCCCATTTCAAGCCGTACATCGCGCGAACACACTTTTTTTGACCAATAAAAACTTTTTTTATATCGCAAGAATTGCCCCATATAATAATACCGTAACGCAGAATAGAACAAACATATGAATGATAAACTGTCAAAACAGTTTCTTGTGATGTGCATTGTCTTAATTTCCTTAGAGCAAAAACGAAGCTATCCACTCGACTTCGTAGTAAATTGATATGCTCCCTCCAAGTCAAATGAGCGTCGATAGTAATCCCCAGAAATTTCGTGCTACTGACCTCTTCAATTGAATCATTTCCATGCGTAATTTTCAAAGGGGGTAGTTTCTTCTGATGAGTTTTAAATTGAATTATTTTTGTTTTTGAAATATTTATTTTTAATTTATTAGAATTAAGCCATTTTAAAATATCAGCAAAGCATTCATTAATATCACTTTCATAGGTACTGGGATCTTGTCGTTTTATAACTATAGTTGTATCATCCGCAAACAATATGCTACTATGTTTAACAGATGAAGGTAGGTCATTAACGTAATACGTTAGTCCTAAGCTGTCATTATTTTAAACATAAGAAATTTGTGGTATGTTTCTGATATTATTTGTTTTTCTTTTAAATGGCACCGTAAACCTTGTTCTGAAAACCAGCACACTGTAAATACGTTTTTTGAAGCGTAATTACTTACTTACTTTTATGCAGTAAAAAGTGCTCAAGACACCATAACAAACGAGCCAAAACTAGACTGTCTTAGTCCTTTCCACCAGGGTGTTCCAGTGGAAATAATCTGATACCTTCGTCAGACCCTCGTCATCATAAGAAGCAGAAAGTGCTTAAGACACAAAAGCAAACGAGCCCAAACTGGACTATCTTAGTCCTTTCCACCAGGGTGTTCCAGTGGCAATCATCTGATACCTTCGTCAGACCCTCGTCATCATATGAAGCAGAAAGTGCTTATGACACCAAAGCAAACGCGCCAAAACTGGACTGTGTTAGTCCTTTCCACCAGGGTGTTCCAGTAGAAATCATCTGATACCTTCGTCAGACCCTCGTCATCATATGAAGCAGAAAGTGCTTAAGAAACCAAAGCAAACGAGCCCAAACTAGACTATCTTAGTCCTTTCCACCAGGGTGTTCCAGTGGCAATCATCTGATACCTTCGTCAGACCCTCGTCATCATATGAAGCAGAAAGTGCTTATGATACCAAAGCAAACGAGCCCAAACTGGACTGTCTTAGTCCTTTCCACCAGGGTGTTCCAGTGGCAATCATCTGATACCTTCGTCAGACCCTCGTCATTATATGAAACAGAAAGTGCTTAAGACACCAAAGCAAACGAGCCCAAACTGGACTGTCTTAGTACTTTCCACGAGGGTGTTCCAGTGGCAATCATCTGATACCTTCGTCAGACTCTCGTCATCATATGAAACAAAAATTTCCAGCAGGGTGTTCCAGTGGCAATCATCTGATACCTTCGTCAGACCCTCGTCATCATATGAAGCAGAAAGTGCTTAAGACACCAAAGCAAACGAGCCCAAACTGGACTGTCTTAGTCCTTTCCACCAGGGTGTTCCAGTGGCAATCATCTGATACCTTTGTCAGACTCTCGTCATCATATGAAGCAGAAAGTGCTTAAGACACCAAAGCAAACGAGCCCAAACTGGACTGTCTTAGTCCTTTCCATCAGGGTGTTCCAGTGGCAATCATCAGAACCTTCGTCAGATATCATCTGAAACAGAAAGTGCTTAAGATACCAAAGCAAACGAGCCCAATTTGGACTTTCATGCTTTCAACAGTAATGTTAGGTTTAAATTTCCGGTTGAATAATATCGACTCCAAATATATTTTTAAGTCTCTATGTTTTGGGGAAATATCTAAGCACTGGTATCACAAGCATCGTGCACATAAATGTAAATGGCGTAACTCACTCACACACGTTAAACGTTTTTGCTTCATATTGAACGATGCGCCTAGTATTTGAATACGGAATCTAGAGGTATACTTAGTCTGGCCATAAATACTGTTACAGTTAAAAATAAGAAAGATATTACATTTGAATTTGGAATCAGTCATTTTTATACGATTGTTCATTGAGTTTTCTAATTTTGGCGCTTGTTTATTTTTTTTATTCTCAAACTAACACAGCACCATGCTAACTATTCTGTTTAGATTTTCTAGTTGATGCTGTACAAGCAGAACATTGGGCAGATATAGTAAGGTAAAGTCAAAATGATCCTTGGTGGAAACCGAATTCTCGATCAACAATTTGTTCAGTGAATTTCCACAATAAATGTAAATACATAACAAAAACAGGGCGCCAGCGTGTACAACATTGAGCAATACCTTCAAAGGTTACTTTGAATTATAAAATCATGACATTAATGACATTTATCAAATTTAAATTTATAGTCCCAAAGAGAAGTTGGAATCACAGAATGTTCAAAATAATTTTCATTGAAAGTATTTAATATGGTCTACTATTATGGTTAATAGTGAATTTTAGGTCTTAGTTGAGAAATGTAGGGGGGTAGTAACACACAACTTTTTAACTTTAGCGAGCTATATATCTCGCACATATCACATCACATCTGAGACACGATAGGGTGGGGGTTAAAAAAAATATCCAGTCTTTATTGTATATTTATGAAAAACCCAATCTCTATTTTTATTTTTTTTGAAAATTTTACTATGGCATTTTGTAGCGGCTCACAAAACACAATTATGTATAAAAATTTGTTTTTATAGGGTTAATAGTCTCCGAGTAAAATGACTGTGACATACGGACAGACAGACAGACGCACATGACGGAATTATAAGGGTTCCCCGTAGTTACTACGGAACCCTAATAAAACGATGTTTCTTGAAACGTTACAAAAAAAATCAAAAGAAAAAATTGGTACCTATAATTACTTATCGATATCGATACTTTAATACCTC